>CAUJNA010003249.1:610287-759754 GCA_963377175.1 Effrenium voratum
GCCAGAAAGGGGTTCCTGGTATGAGACAAATTCCTTGGCTTCAGGCATAGGCGAAATATTGGTTGCGTTTCTCCTTCAGATACGCCGTGCGTTGCCCCTGAGTTGTCGACCGCGGCGTCGTATAGTGTTCGCTGTTGAGTGCACTTCAGCCACCCAAACACCAACACCTGGATCTGCTTTGGGGCCCTGGGGCACCCAGGTTTGGTTGGTTTTCAAGGCAAACCAAAAGAAAAGCAACCAGATTTTGATGTGTCTCCAAATTTTGAGACAACACAACGGGGCATTGGATTGGATTCTTACAGTTGCTCATGCTTTGGGCCTCACGTGAGGCTGGAAACCACGGGCCAAACCTTCGTGACAAGCCACGCTTCGCAAGCCCCAAGGTGGGACCGTCTGTTCGGAAACTGAAAGGACCGAAGGCCGACCGCCTGAACGAAAGGGCCGGCCACCGAGGTCACTTACCCAAGACGCCAGAGAAGCGGGCTGCGTGAAGCTTGGAGCACCGACGGTTGGATGGCGTCTAAGGGAACGGGAGCCGCGTGGTGGGGGCTGTCCGTCTGACAGCATGGGCGATAAGGGCGCCTGCGAAGACAATGCTAGCTCCAGCGCCACCAAATCAGTATGCGTGCGCATGCAGACAAACTGCCTTATGCAATGATCTCTTCCTGTGGTATATGCACACATACACACATTCACATGTACGATATACATGCGTGAGCATGTGTGCATTCACTTGGCTCGCGCATGTTACATGCCAAAAACATACAAGCGTCAAAGCAGAAGAAGACTATCGCGAAAACCGGATGGGGAGCCACTCATCAATCGGCAATTGCACAGCGCCCTTTTCTTGTCCGATCTCCATTTCGGTATGGGCACTCTTCACAAACAATCGATCGCCAGTTGCGAGTGACACCTCTTTGGCAGCGCAGCGCGCTTGAAAGAGAGAAAAAAATGCACTGAAATCCTATGTTTGGCTCCTTATGGCCCCATTTCTGGGCAATAGTCACCTCAAGACGAACTCACCGCTGCGGGATTTTTTTGTCTGCCCCGTACATGAGGGGTTCCAGTCACTTTCAGACTTCACGGTGCCTCTTCCTGTTGAAACTCGTCCGCTGGACGCTGGAGGTGAAGCGGCCACTTCAAAGCTCCGTGGGGGGAGGAGATCAGCAGCTCTTCGCCTGGAGCCGACTCTCCCAAAAACCGAAAGACCCAAACCGGGGGAAAAGGAAGTAGGGCGCCGCCGTTTAGGTGGTTTGGGTGGTTTGGCGCCATACATCCAAGAAAGTGTGGTGTAGATGTGGTTGGACGTTTGCATTTGGTGCACTCATGAAACCTTCAAACATCGCCAAGAATCCCGCACCTCCGCGGTCAAATGAGAATCGATGATCGCCGTGGGGCAGAGACACCTGGCGGAGCCAGCCCAAGCCGCAATCAGAGCCTGGCACAGTGCTCCACCCAATGTAAAGACTCAGGCCGCAGGTCCGGACATGTCTCTTTGGCAAGGGGACTCTCCGTAAGGCCAACGTTCACAGGTGATTGTGGCGTAAAAACTCGTGAGAATGACCCACTTGGAAGCCACAGATGCACGGACAGGTATGGAATGACCCGTGGGAATCTGTCACAGTGAGGAGAACCAGCTTCAGTCAAACATATCTCAAAGTCGCAAACGACTTGGAGCATGTGATTCACATCTTTGAAATTGAAGGCTCACCTTTTGGTTCGCTTCTTAGATGAAGTAGATGGATATGTGTAAAACCTAACAAAATGTGCAAGTCCTGCTTGCAATAAGCCAAAAAAAGAAGTGTGCAGCCCAAAGCGGGCCGCGGCTTGGCGCCCGCCTCCCCAGCAGGCGTCCATGCCTTGCCGTACACGTCGGCTTCCAGCAGCAGAACCTGACATCAAAATGGGCTCAACATTTCTCCGATTTTGAAGATCCTGGACTCCAATTACTCACACCCTGCGAGGCGCAAGAAGGACCCTAAAGGCAGTATTTCAGTTGCACTCCCAGCCAAAGCCCCGGCAAAATCGGGAATCATATTCAATCATATTCAGAATTGAGTGAAAGTTGGGACTTCCAAATCGGTTGCCTTCTTCTTTCCACGAGATGCATACTCAACCTTCCAGAAGAACAAAAAGAAGACGCAGCCACACCGCCGCTACCTGCAAGCTCCAGTTCATTGCTGCCATCTTTGGCACGTCGCATGCGTGAAGCGACTCATGATGCCCCTTCTGTAGTTCCGGAAGGGACAACGCCAACCTCTTGCCACTCACACTCCGGAAACGCCCCGAAAGGTGATTCCGCGAAGGAAGGAATCCCAAAAGACATTCAAAGCCCGTGGGAAGAATGCTCTAACGCCAAACTGACCCCTACAACTAGTCAACTGCACAGGTTTCGAGTGTGGCTCATCATACGAATACGATCCGAAGACCACCGTTTGAGATTCAACATGGAATTCCAACCAAACTTGCTCCCAGCGTTGGCGTGTCAGCTCTCACAGGAACCGACAACTTTACCTGGGATGCTTGTTACGCTGGGACATGTCCTATACGTTTTGCAGGTTCGCGGTTTCTGGCAGTATCGTCGGGTGTTCATACAGGGCAGAACCCACAGTGTCAAAATAGGGGTGATTCAACAAATGAGTAGTGTCCTGTTGGTTCCCTTTACCCCCAAAAGGTACCCTCCCAAAGTGAACCACCCACTCGTATGAAGCCTCGTGAACCGAATCCATTTATTGACCGGCTAAAACTTCGAATGTTGGGGAAAACCCCCTGGGACGTCTGGTCAAGACTGGAACCCTGGACCCCGAAACTGGTTAGCTTTTGCCTCCCTTCAAACCCAGCCCAAAAAGGGTGCACCTCAAAAAGGAAAACACGTACCCAAAAACGGTCAAAGCTTCCGAACCTCTGGAACAACCAACCTCTTCCTTCCCAAAGACATGGACCTCCAACCCCATCTTCGAGTTCTTCGTTGGACTCGGAACCAACTGCCACGAGCCGCGGAATGGGCCCATCCGAAGTCCCGTCAACGGGGCTCGCACGCCCTCTTCCTCCTGGAAGGTCACCGCCGCGCGCAAAGTGCCTCGCTCCGGAAAAAAGAAGAAACAAAAAGAAGAAATCTACTTCCGGGCCAGCTGCGGTCAGCGTCCGGGGCGACCTTTTTTCTGGGCTGCCCTCAGATCCCCCGCCAAAAGGTTGACTTTTAGGGGGGTTAAATGGAAAGTACCACTAAACACCAAAAACGCTAAAAAGCTAAGGGGATAGCAACTTTACACCTCCAAAATTGAATTCAACGACTTCCTGGGTGGCCTTTGCAATCCTACCTCCAACCTCAAAAGGGCCCTAAAAAGAATACACTCCCTGGAATGAGCCGCCGCAAAAGAGAAGCTTCTTGCTGGGTTGGAAGAAAAACTGCCATGTTCGAAAATGCGAAGAGGCTAAAAGCTGGAAAGGTGAACGGTCACGCCAAAGACCTATGTTGCCCCGAGACGGAGATGGCAGGTCAAAGGATAGCTAACAAAAGCGGCCACCATAAATTCGCCACTTCTGGGAACATCCCCCACCTTGCCACCTTTTGCCTGGCGAATCCCTGGATTTGAGGCATGGGAAGTCTCCGGTTCGAAAAGGACCCAGAGATCGGCGGTTTGGGTCCTTGGGCAGTCCCTGCCAGGCCCGCTGAGCCGAGTTGCTTGAGCTTAAGCTCGCGTCGTGGCTCGCTCAAAAAAACCAAACGCAGCTTTTGAAGCTATTTTGGCGAGGCTGAAGCACACAGCCTTCCACGCCACTGTAGCAAACTGCCTTGGGAGGCTGTTTACATGGTTTGCTGCAAACACGAGATGGGTAGTGTCAAGAGACGGCAAGGTGACGTCCCGTGGGACGCTGTGCACCGAACCCTCAAGCTTTAATACCAACCACGTAGAAAGGTGTATACGGACGATGCCGTTATAGCCGAACCCGTGTAAACGTTGTAAGGAAGAAGGAATGATAGTTACGACAGTGGTCCTGACGAATGCAGCGCAAGCAGTTGTTTTGCTCTTAATGCCCGTCACGTATGTCGCAGTCACACATCAGATCTTGAACCTCAATTGTGTCTTGAGCCAAATGGCAATCAATGGAACTTGGGAAGCAACACCAACAAGGACCTCAGAACAGCTACCCAATTTCGGCACGGGGCCTAGAGGGTTTTAACATCCCCCATTTGGGTCGCATTGTTCATCATGCGGTCCAAACACCACAAAACGTTCCACTGGCCACGGCTTCAACTACGAAATCGTGTCGTGCATTCTTTTACTTGCTATCACTACACCGTTCATTCGCTGTGAAACATGCCGGGTTCGATTGTACGAAAAGTGAAACATTCATCCTCCAATCGAAGCACACATCCATATGCAGGTGTATATAATACACTGTGGCCACTTCACTTGACCGCCAGTGAACATTCCAGCTGCCGCATTTGCGCATCGCGCAGCTGTCATCCATAAATGGGTTGGCCACAAAAGTCCACCAGAGGCGCCCGCTTGTGATCGGTCTGCATATTTCCGGCAAAGAAACATCGGTGAGTAATCAATGCAAATCATAGCCATTCCAGATACCATGGACAATGCATAAATAATGAAAAGATATCATCTATAAGGTAATAATTCCATCCATGAATATCCAGAGCGTCATAGTCGTCGGAATATGTAACCATGTACACATCCATTCATCTTGGACACATGAATATAAATCATGACATAAGTCGTTCCACCGAAACAGTGTCGATGTGACGCAAGTAACAGATGGGGACTGGCCCACATCGTACCGCAATCATCATCTTCACGAAGCATACCTGTCCCCAATGGACAGCCTATGGGTACGTCGGCGGAACTCCTCGTCCAAGTTCTTCTGGGCTTCTCGTGCCCGGACACACTTCTTGTTGTAGTCCTCTGGCAACCAGTGCCCTTTCCGAAGGCACCAATCCAGCAGGGGTGTGTCGCATTTGTTCGGGTCGATGGCCGAGATGATGGCGCTCACGTTGACCGTGTAACCATGTTTGCCAAGGTTCAGGCCATCCCTCACGAATGATATATACTTACAGTTGAAAGCTAGTGCAAAACATCTGAAAATAATATCACCCACCGGGTGCACTCGGTCCTTGACCAGGAGCTTCATTTCTTCCTTGGTGACATCGAGGATTCTTGCTGCAATCCACAGCTTGTAGAATGTGTATAGTCCCTCGCATTTGTTCACCATCATACGAATATATTCGTCACGCTCCTCAACCGATCGGAAGGCTCTTGTCCGAACATTCTCCGATTGAGAAATCTTCGTTATTGTTGATGGCAAAAGTATACCTTCCTGATCATGCTCAGTGATGTTGGGGTACCTCCTGAAATCATTGTGATAAGGGCAGCCCGGATTCCCTTCGAGTCCGGCATTCATCGTTCTCTCCTCACCACCTTCAAACATCCCCCACATCTTGGACAGCTGGAGTGCGATAAATCCTGCCATGTACTGAGCCTCACGCGGCTCGTCAAGGCAGATCGCCATCCGTTGGGAACTTATAATGTCCCGTGACGTCAGATCGGTGTCGCGGTAATGCCAACCGCCGTCTTCTTCTTCTGACGCATAGCCGGATGTATATCCTTGCGTGTCCATGTCGTCATCTTCTCCCGGAACTTCCTCCGCTTCGTCCTCATCCTCCTGTGCTGCCGCATCGTGGTTAGCTTCTTCCTGTGCACGCCTGGCATCTCCAGAGACGTTGGGGTTTTGGTTGTCCTCCTCGTCATCGGAATTGATGTGAATGTAGTATCTTCCGATGGAGATCAGTTGTGCCTCGCACTCCAGGCATAAGCAGAAGCAGGTGGGGATCGCGGTCGCACATGATGGACATATCCGGCACCTCAGTCCTTCCCATGTCTCATCATTCAGGATGACGACTTTGCTGACTTCGTCCCGGACCTCGTTGACCTGTGCGTTGAACTCTTCCATCTTGTTGTTTCGATAGAGTTCGCAAGCACGATTAACCATGTCAACGATGTAGTGCAGATTATCGGCACCTGTCTCAGTCTCCGGCATCCTCTCGCTGATCTTTGCGACGTTCTGGAGGAACATCGCAGCCGACTCTTGGGAAGAGTTGACAAAGCCAGGGCAGATCTCGTTCTCCACACACTTCGAGTACGCCCTCTTGATGTCAGCGTACTCCAGGCGCTTCCCTCCGTTGCTTTTGCCAATCCAAATGGACTTGACCTCATAGAACGGGATCACGTCAAAGACCATGAAAGTCCCATTAGCCGCGACTCCAGCCCCATACCGCGCGAGGGTTGCACTGGGAATATAGATGATCGCAATCGGATCCCCTCTCCTCACGTTCCGCAGCGTTGTCTTCGTCGCCACGTTCATCTCATCCCATGGAGCAAACGCCCCGAAGTGCAGTGCTAGCCTGTTACCGCCATCGATTCCGCCGGGGACTAGCCCACAGCGTACGATGCTTGGCAGGTTTTCCACATACGTCACATGGAATGCTCCTCCGAGAGTATCACCCATTCTTGCGGAATACCTATTCGCCAGTGCGGATGAGCTCATGAATCCAAAATCACTGTGACCGGTTGTGACTCGGATGCACCAAGGTCTGTACCATCCATCGCATCTGTTGAACATCCTGTCGATGTCGTCCCGATCCACGCCAGCCTTGGTCATTTCCTCCCTGGCTGCCCTCGTGTCGTTCGGGTTCATGATGCTCGGAAACCTTGCTGCCAGAACCTGGAATCTCGATTTCTTGCTTCCGGATTCCTGCCACTTGATCACCTCCATGATGCCCATGTATCGTTTCGCTCTCGTGGTGTGCGGTGGGAATATGTCGTTGTTCCGGTCGTCAATGACAGCATCAATGTCGACCCATCCACCCTCGTCGCACCTGAAAGCACTTCCTCGGCAATTGCCGATCTTGTGTCGAAGGACTCTGCATAGGTCGTGAGATAGCTGGTTTGCTTGGTCCCTTGTAGTAAATACCGAGCGATCATCACCAATCCTGCATAGTGGAGCACCGTCGAAAGGAGCAATGCAGAAGTTGACACTCTTGCCAAGTTGCATCACGTCCACTTGCTCAAGGATTGCACCTTTGGGAAAGTATTTGGGGTCAACGATGGACGCATACGCCCATGGCAAGTGCACATCACTCACATCGCCATACTTCGGGATGTAGCACGGGATGGTGTCGCATCCCATCTCAAGCGTCTTCTTGAATGTCCTGTTGTCCCCGCACGGGTTGTAGGTGAGGTCGACGCCACCACATTGTAGCTCTCCTCCCTCAGCCGTGTCAGCCATCTCCACCAAATTAATGGTGTAGCTGTACATCTCAATTGTTTCTTTCCCTGCTTGTCCCCCTTTCTTTCTTTCCTTGGACGTTGATGAGGTCGGTTCCTCCGTATCCCCCATGTCTTCATCAGATGAAACAGGGTCACTGCTGAGTAGCTCACGGAGCACCTTCATCGCCTTCTCATTTCCAGCAGCCTCTTCAATGTCCTTGCAGTCGCCGTCGTGGGCCAGGTTTGCGCACTTCTTGCAGATCCCCATATCTCCCATGCACTTCTCCATTGACTCCAGGAATCCTAGTGCCGCTCTCCGCCCGTCGATCACTCGCTGCTTCTTGTCTTCCTTCTCAGCATTGGGCTGAGAACTTCGACTCGGGTCTGGTGCTTGACCAAGACCCTCATCTTCGCCCTCCGTGGCCTTTCTCTTGGAACCTTGTGCAGAGGGCTCGGTGATCAGGGATCGTGGATGTCTGGGCTTGACCTTGTTCATGATGTCAAGCACCTCCTTCGTGGGCACGCCGAGCTGTGCGGACGGTCTGTTCCGCTTTCTGTTCTGGCCCGTCGTGTGGGTCACGTTCCCAGCGAGGTGTCGCACTATTGACTGCTCGAACTCCCTCTTGATCTTCCATGCATCCTTCCACAGTGGCAGTTCGTGCTGGAAGTACGACATCACCTCAAAGAATCCCAACACCATCTCGACGACGTCTCCCAAGGATTCCTCGTTCGTGGTTTGTCCCAGGAGTTCATACATCGTTCCTTGGTCGAGCACACTCTTGATCCATGACGAATATGCCACATTGCCGAGATCCTTGCCTATCACGAAGATGGACATCCTCTCCTCGACTCCCTCGGAATTCTTGCACACGATCACATCCCGGGATGCGCACAATTGCTTCCCGTGACCGTTGTTGTAGAACTGCGCTGCTTGATCCACAGTCATGCTCACGAATCCCACGTGAGAAAGCTCCTTCTTCAGCCTTGAATACGCGAGCTCCCGTATGATCGTGATCATGGCCTGGATATTGTTGACGTCCACCATGAGGTTTTGAAGGTCGGGGATTGCCACCACGCATTCCGCGAAGAGGCGCGTGTACATTTTCTTCCCCTCGATAGACATTGCAATACCGTTCGTGTCCGCGTTCCAGTTCGCGCAACAGTTCACGCAAGAAGAGGGATTGTACTTCGACTTCGGTCCGAGCACCTTCGACTTGCTCATCTGCATCTCTTTAGCGCAAAGTTCGCAGATAAACTTGCTGAGCTCCGTGACCGTATACCATCGAAGACGTTGATCACCGGCATCGGCTTTCCCAAAAGCATCCTGCTCGCCGTGTCCTTCATCTTGCTGCTCTTGTTTCCTCTTCGACTGTGCAGTGAAGGTCGGCTTGTACTCGAATTTCACCTTCGATTCCTCCATGTTCTTCGGGATGTTGAATCGAAGGTCGGGCTCGTTTATGCACGTCCCCTCCAGCTCACACACAAACGCGTTGCTTGGTGCGACCGCATCGATGGATTTCTCGATCAGCAGTCGCTTCAGGAGGAAGTGTTGCAAGTTCGAGCTCCCAGGGATCTTGTAGTTCTTTCCTGTGAGCGCATGGACCACGCGCCACAGGCGATCGTTCTCAGTCACCAGCGCGCCTGCCGCCTTGCAGATCTCGCTAACCTTGTTGGCGATCGTCCCCAAGTCCCCTCTTCCACCATGGAAAGCAACATCGCGATTCACGCACACCACGACCAGGCCCTTGCATGTGTTGACGAGGTCAGATATCGCCTTCTGCAGGGAGTCGATGATGGGGTTGGCGGTCACCTGCCATCCGCATCCTCTCATGCACACCCAATCATATAGCGACATCCAGATGTGCACCGACATTGGTGAGTCATCCATGTCTCGCCTCCGCCGTTCAGCGATGAGCTTATCCAGCTTCTGCAATCGGGAGATGATATTCAACGTGTCGTTGGGTGAGGAGACTTGCTCACTCGACCCATAGTATGATCTCTCCTCGATGTTTGTCCATCCCTGTTCGTTGACCATCATCTGGAAGGTCTTCGTGCTCCCTTTCGAGTTGACGGCCCGCAGGGGCCAATCCAGGACCAAGAAGCTCTTCTTGTGGATCATCATGTCGCGAATCGTCGCCTCGCCAATGGGGCTCCTCTTCTGCCTATTGATAATCCGGTTCAACTGTCCAGGTGCGTTGTCCGGGTTCTTCTCCGCCTGAATCAACGCGTTGATGGCTTTGGCGCCCGGAAGGCGTCCAGTAATCAAGCATCCTGTTTGGGCACACAAGAAAGCATACAGCTGTAGCCATGCCGCATTTCCCTTCCCAACATAGGAAAGAATGATCTTCTCCGCGCTGGTCTTCTCCTCGAAGTGCAATAGCGAAGAGGTCAGGCATCTCAGCATACACTCCCAATATGTTGCGTTCTTGCCTTCTGCAAGACACGGCCCAAATACAGTTTGTATGATTGGGTACCCCGTATTGTTGTCTATGTTGAATTTCACATTGACAGTCGCGCCGCCCAAAGTGGTACCCCCTTCGAATGAAGTGTAGGTATCGTGTCCAGCAGTTGGGTTGATAATTACCCATCTGTCGTCGTCACCGCCAGAGTTCATTCGGAAAATGGAGTCGATGATCTCGTTGTCGATCTTGACAGCATCGCTGGCTTGCGACCCCCCACTTGGAGCTCCCGGCTGGGGGACTGGCCCACCAGCGGTTTGGCTCCTTTGTCCGGAGCTTGATGCCGACTTCTGCTGTCGCTCCGTCTTCCGCGGCGGCTCCGTCTTCGATGAGCCCATCACCCACCATGTCGGCTCTTCCCCAACCACGAAATCCTCGGGGTACTTCTCCAGTTCCCTCTCGATTTCATGAATCGTGCAGTATTTATTCTGGAAGAATTCGATCATGACGTCCTTCTCGGCCTTCTTCTCGATCTCCTTCATCCAGCTTACCCACTTGCGCCGATCTTGGTTCTCAGCGGCCCTGTCAGCCGCGTGCGGTGCCAAACTGATGGAGTTGATGTTCATCGCAGGCAGCTTCGACTCATAGATCATATCGATGCACCACAGGAAATCCCTGGCGTACTCAATCTCCCGGTAGAGATCGTTCAGCTCCCTTTTGTCTGGACGGAAATAAGCTGTATACGACTGATCTTTGGAGTCCTTCTCACCGAGCAATGGCTGCAATCTCCTCATGATGAAAGAGACGCACATGAGCGAATTGACCGCTCCGATGCACGCGTCAGAGATGTCACTGGGGGTTGACCCACAGATCATCCAGCGCAATAGGTTGTTCTGGCTGGCATTCTCATCCCTCCTCAGTGCATATGCGAGGTTCTTCATCGATGCCTGCAGCTCATTCTGGTAGACCAACCCAAGGTCCCAATTCTTCTGGTAGTCGTCCTTGGAACCACGACCGTAGGAGTCGATCTTGGGAGCCTTGATCACGCTCAACGTGAACACTTTCCCCCAGTTTCGATCTCTGTATCTTGCGATTCTCCGGTCGTGCCTCTCAAACTCTGCAGTTGTCTGGAACTCCTCAGAGCTCCTCCACCTTCTCGATGACGATGCCCTAGATGACTCGTCGTTGATGAATTCTTTGTACACCTCCCCAACCGGGGTGTTCTGGTGGAATGCTGCTTTGAACGACCGTTCATCGTTGTCCTCGGCCACGCCTAATGCGAGATCCCAGATGTTCGCGATTGATCTCAACATATCCGCCCCTTCCATGCAGTACTTGGTTACGTTCCTGGTTCTGGAGAATATCATCAAGATGACTGCCAATCCGAATGTCGTCAATACGAATGAATTCTTCTGCGTGCCTGTCGGGAAATCTAGGCAAGCGGCAATCTTCTTGGGAAATTTGGTGAAGAACGCCATCGAGGATGGCAAGAGGATGCCCAAGAGGATGGAGATGAACAGCGACCTGGGTATGTGCGTGAAGTGGATCGAGGACATCGGCGTCCCCGCTATTTATGCATACTCTGCGTACTACTCTGCCAAGGGCCGCGGGATGATGAAAGGTGAAGGGCAGTCTATGAGGGTTGCCTTAGAGTTCATCAGCAAAGTTTTCGGACAGCTTTCTGCCGACGAATGCATGCTTGGATGGAGGGAATTCTGCAGCAAGGGAAAGAAGATCGTGTCGGCGCTGAACCAACTTTGCGGTGAGGCAACGATGCTGGCGAAGAAACCCAAAATAAGCAGCTGCAAATGAAGCCACGGAATTGTCCCAATATGATCCCAGCTTCAGATTGAGGTGACGAACTCGTCCAGCTCCTTCTTGAATCTTGGGGTTCGGGACTGACCCAGCTCCCCGTATGCACCAGAGGTTCGGGACTGGCCCAGCACCTCGGTTGTGCAGTTGGGGTGGTGCAGATTTCGCTCGCAGTAGCTTGGTGCTTCCGCGATCTCCTTCGCGTAATGCAAGCAAGAGCGAGTTTCAACGGTGCCGGTTTGAGGCACCTTGCTCGAGCACGAAAACGGCGAAGGATCACACCCACAATTATAGACGTGTACAACTGGGTTTCTTTGGTTTCACGACCAGCACAAGGTCCATGCTCATGGTTTCCATTGCATTTCTTAGACAACGAGCCACCAAGTTCAAAGTTCCATGATACAACTCTCCATGGTTTCTTGATTGGCATGGGTTTCTTTGCATATCTTTGTTTCAAGCCATAGCGACACCCATCAAACTCGTGACTAGTCCCATCATGCACGACCTCATGCAGTCTCTCATCTTTCCAATAATCACAACTTCCAGGCAACTCAAACAAAATCGCAGCTCGTTTTGTCATGGCATGCCGTTTAATTTCAACGAACCGTTCAAACAATCTCCAAAATTCTCTTTGTTTGGCCTCGATTTTCTCTGCGGTGTCAATTCCGCGAGTCTTGTTGAGGCGTGCCCATGATGATCCCCCCGTGCAAGGCCCGGCGAAGAACAACAAATCGGAAGGTTTGGTAAGCACATGTCTGGCGATTCTCCCCCCGTACTCGCTCAGTAAGTCATCAACCAGAGTTATGGTGACAACCTGCGGCCCGTCATGGCGGGCAAGAGCAGTGAACCAGTTACGTGGTTCGGAACATGCCATCAGCACGATGGGCCGAGCCAAGTCAACACTGTAAAGAGTGACGACTGTGCGAGTTCTCATACCAGGAAGCGAGACATGAACAGGAGCGCGAAGCACACCACCGTCGTGTTTGACCATCGCGAGTTCAATACCCGGCGCTAACTGTGGCTTGTGCTTCACCGCAATGCGATACGGAACAAAACAACGACCAGGGACAAGCTGCTCGTGATTGATATGCAGACAACGCATGAGCAATTTCAATCGGAGCAACGTTTCCAAAGCAAGGTCGTTAACACACTTCAACTCTATGCGCTCGTTCGACAGTTCTTCAACAAATGCGGCCAGCACGGACTGCATGTCAACATCCCCGGACCCGACGTGAATTGGTCGTGGTCGTGGAGACCGTTCCCGCGCCGGTGCAGCGACCGGTACGGGATGAAACTGCCAAACTGCGCGTTCAACCCAACCATCAATTCGCACACATTGTAGCCCCGGGTCAACTCTATCCTCAACTTTGAGCCATGACCCATTCTTCAGAAACCAAGTGGAACGAAGCCACTTGCTCCCAAACGGTGTCATAACCGCGAGTGGAGGTTTCACACGCATCAATCTGGGTCCCTTGGCAACAACAACCGGATCATGTCCTTCATGCTCATGCAATCCCTCTTTAGATGTTAATCCAGACCACCATAGGTCCGGGGGCATGATCGGTATGTGTGTGTACGGAAATGTTGGAACTCCGTCAACTGTCCCCGAAGCGGTCTGCATGGTCCCCTTTATGGGATCACACGTGGGTGTGAGCGCCTTGAGGGTATCCGGGTCAGACAGCAAGCTCGGGTCAAGTAGACCAATCTGCAAACATGCATGTTTCCATTTGCGCCCATCATTGAACGCCTTGGTGTAAATATCGGCCGCCATCCTGTCGGTGACCTCATACGCCAAGTACATGTAATCACGTGTGAACATCTCATGCATCCACGAAATGCTAACACCATGGCTTCTCTCAAGGTGGCGCATCGTGGGGTTCCTCCCCGATCGCACGACACCGATCATAGCCTTATTATCGTCATAGAACACAAAGTTCGGTGACTTCTTGAGAATCCGCTCTACCAGCTTGAGAGCGGGCATACCCATCGATCTCATGGCAACGTCGGCCGCAACAATCTCGGCCTCGGGAGTGGAGTGACTCACACAACCCTGTCTTTTAGAGCTGCCAGACAACGGAAACCGGGTATTAGGCCCTTGTATATTCAAGTGTCCACCGGAGGTGGAACGCAGCGAGTCAATGCATCCCGCAAAGTCAGCGTCCGCATACAAGGCCAAGTGCACATCGTCCATAGGGTCTCCAACCCAACCGACCATGCGCCAATGTTTGGTATGATGCACATAGCACATCAAGTGATGCAAACCCCGATCATCGGAGTCAGTCCACCTATGCACGTTCCGTGCTAGGCGATTCACTTGCCGCAACAAATCGAAGCGAGCAATCCGCGCACCGTACAGCAACTTCATCAGTACGCTAGCGGCATGCGGAGCAAGGTGTCCACGCACGGGCTCCTTCATGGCCAACTCAGGAGTCCCTCCCCGTTGGTCCGGCACTGTGGCAGAACCGTCGGTGGGCACAAGATTGTTACACCAATTGCACACGACTGACGGCCCCTCTCTGGCAGGCTTCCGTGAGACGTGATTCTTTGTTTCTTCATGCAACTCAGGGGTGACAACCTTATTCAACTTCACGTCGCCCGCCACTTCAAGATAGCGGTCGACACAGGAACGTAGGAACTGTTCCATGTCATAGGTCACCGTTGTTACTCGGTGTCCGTTCCCGAGAGTGACGTTTCCCTTGCTTTGATTGCAACCAAGGTACATGTCAAGTCCAGTCTCGGGCTCAATCTTCAAACGTGTACGCAACATGCTCCACCCTTGGGCAAGGTTCTTCTGCGGCCCTGCCATTTTGAAGTCGTCGACATACACAACCAGAACAAGCTGGAGCTTTTCATGAATGTACACTGAAGGCCATTCTTCGCCGATGGGCTCAAAACCAACGGCACGCACCGACTCATCGCAGTGCTGCTCCCAAAATGTTCCCGCATCTGGGTGTCCGTACAGCGCCTTCCTCAACGGGACGACTGGTCTTCTGTACTTATCCCATTTGCATTCACTTGGCACGGCCTCCGGTGGCAATTCAATCCAACACGGCGTGCCTCTCAAGGTGGCCTGTATATACGCCTGAACAGCGTCGGCCATCTGCACATCCCAGCCATCATGACAACCCAGAAAATCCGCCCAACGCGAGGCTTCAAATGAAGCAGGGGAGTTCCCCAAATCTTGAAACATCGCAGCCTCAAAGCTTTGGTTCTTCACTTGGTTCCCCAGCAACACGCCTCTACCCTTGAACTTCCTCTTAGGATCACCAACAGGCAACTGTGAGTGCTTTTCAACGCAAATGCCATGTGCGCGAGCCATGTGTATTTCTTCCCCCTTCGCTTTTGCTTCTCTGGCTACAGCGTCATATTCGCGCACCGCGCCAAGATCGAAGACCCCCTGGTCGATTAATCCCGACCACTCTTTCTTCATTGATGCTAATGCATCAGGGTTGGTCAACATCTCTTTCCGGCCTACCGGCCTGGATACTAAAGCGTCGAAGAATCGTACAACTTTCACAGCTTTCTCTCTGTGCTGTATTCGCTCAGAAGTCACGCACGGCATCGATGGGTACTTCTTGGCTTCACCGTCTTCGCCTATCGCAGGCATTGCGAGTGGCACTTTTCCAGAAACTATCTCAGCAGACTCCTCCCATTCATACCAGGTGAGGTCCGTCGATTCGTCGACCGATGGATCCGTCCCCGATGCTGTCTCAGCTTCGTCTTTATGACTCTCCATGACTGATGCAACCGCCTTCGTCCAGTTTGGAGTCGACTTTGATCGCTCCTCAGACTTGAACTTCCAGGCATAAATTACCACCAGACACTCAAATTCTTTCTCAAGCTGAACGTTTCGTCTCATGACGTCTTGGGACTGTTTGGAATCCATGAGAACAACCACCCCGTCGACAGGATTAACAACAATCCTGACCCATTCAAGCTCAGCCAAGTGCTTCCCATCCATTGGGTTCTTGATCTTTGATATGTTCTTCCGCAATCCCCAATTGTACTGCCATTCTATTCCACCCCAGCGGTTCCGAAGCATCGCTCGAATTCTCTTACCACCGGGCATCTGTAATGTCCGTGCCTCTGCCGGCGCGGAAATATCAGACTCTTTACTCTTGGGATCTTCCTCTTTCCTTTTGCCACCGCCCTTCACCTCGGCCTTCTCTTCCTTGGTGTAATATTTACTCATCATCTTCCATTCTTCAGGAGTGAACTCCGGAGGTCTCGATGTCTTCATTAGCCTGAATCCATCCTTCCCGACAGGATACGGTCTTCCGGCCTTGTCGATTTTAACCTCCTTGCCATCGTCGTTGACGTACGTGATGCCATCCCCAGGTAGTCCAACTGACACGTGTGGAAGGTCGGACTTTACAACCTTCTCATCGCCCTTAGGGTGTCCATCTCCCTTCCCTTTTGAAGAGCTCGGTCTAGCATCTTCTTCTCCTGCATGATCCCCCCGATCTCCGGCGATTACCTCCGGGCCATCGTCGAGCAGTAGACCAGCGATCTGATCGACCTCATCGTCAAGCAGTCGCTTCTCGTCACTCTGCAGCAATTCAGGCTCGTAGTCCTCATCCTCGATCAGGCGGTCACGTGCATCCAGACCGATTGCATCGATAGACATCTCTATTCCTTCCAAAGTCTCGTTGGCAACCTTGTACTTCTGTTGTATTGGGAATGTCAGAGGAGATTTCAGGATCATCCTCTCCGTCTGATGTGGCATTCTCAACCGAGGTGGAACCTTTGCCTTCTTGATGTTCAGCTCTGCACCCGCAAATGCAGTAAGTGCCCAAGCACGATACTTGTTTGCCCAATGCATACCGGTGCTCAACACATATCCAGCAAATATACCAGTTTCCCCTCTCGGCTCGAACTTCTCCCTCTTTCCCCCTCGTGCTTCGCTCGGCTTGAAGTCCACTAGCGCACCAAAAGGTATCTTCTCGCCCTTGAACTCCTCGCCATGCAGCCTCATCCATGCACTCGATCCGTTCACCTCTTCGATGTTCATGAGATGGCACAGAGTGGTGATGGCCTGCACCCAATAGCACGTGGGTAGACCGGCATGTACTAGACAAGCCGAAGTCTGGTCGATGATGAATTGATTTGTTCTTTCAGCAAGGGAATTGTTCTGCGGCCGTCCAGGCAGCGACAGGTCGTGGTTCAGCTTCAGCTCCACGCACGCATTGATCAGTTCCGGGCCGTCATCCGAATATACCTGCTTGATTTTCCTCCTCCCGCAGAAGTGCTTGATAGCCCTGACGACTGAGTCAGTGTCTCTTCTCGCGGTGGGATAAGCCATGATAATTCCGGTATATATGTCCCGGATGATGAGCGCATACCTGCCTTCCACTTCATGATCTCCCGATGCCGTCACGAAGTCGAACGTCACCAGGTCACCGAACGTCTTCACTTCTCTTTTGAATGCTCCCGTTCGTGATCTGAAGTGTCTCATCTTTGCCTTGACGCATGATTCGCAGAAGGGATTTCGGTATCTGTGTGTAAGCAAATGAGCTATGGAATTGGCGTCCTTCTTGAGGACTCCCACTTTCCTCTTTATTGATGATCCTTCGTACACGTCTACTTCGATTCCGGCATCTGGATCATCTTCATCAACCTCTTCCTCGTGAGCTTCGGCATCACCATGTCGATGCGGGACTGACCCAACATCTACAGGTATTTCCTCAGCCACGGGAGGCGGACGTACCGGACCGGCTCCTCCGGGTGGCCCGAAGTCGAATGCCCCGTCGTGGTGTTCGCCCTCGGCCTCTGCGGACTCACCGACAGCGGCGGGTGTGACGTCGTTCTCATCGTCACCTCCCTGATCTGCCTCGTCGTTCGTTACCATCGCCAATACTTCCGAAAAGTGCTCCTTGAGGTCGTCTATCGTAGGGCGATGCCTGTTACTCCGAAGTTTACCATCACTCACTAGGTACGGGATGTCGTCCTTGACCTGCAAGTGCACGAATCCCTGCTTTGGCGTAACCATGAAAGGTAGTTTACCAGGCATCCAGTGAAATGCATAACCCATCTTCATGCATCTCCTCCCCACTGACAATACCGTGGGTGTCTCATCCAATACATGCGGCTCGACAGTCTCGTCCAACTCGTCCACGACTATCTTGGCCACATCAGATGTGGAAGTGGAACCATTCGCGGTCTGGAACACGATCTCGTCGTCATCTTTCACGATGTCGACACCCAGGCTCTTCGCCTTGGCTCTTCCAATGAGATCATGACCACATCCGGTGTCCATCAACCATTTCACCCGTTTGCTGATGCACGTTGACATGGCGAAAACGTTCTTCGGCATACCATGCTGCTTCTTCCAGTCGACAGCCGATTCCTTGATCTCGTCCTTGTTCCGATCATACTCGAACATTATGCTGCTTTCCTTGGTCACCGGGAAGTAGTGCTTCTTATATATATCATCCACCACTTCTCTCAGTATCTTCGCACGTATCAATGATCGTTGGACTTGATAGGCTGATAATTCACGATGATCACTGCTTTTGAACTTCTTCTCGTCGACGTACACGTACTGATAAGGCTCATTCTCATTGTCCTCATAACCGTACCATTCCCCTTTTCGTTCCCATTGCCTTCTCTCGTCTTCGAGGTAGGTGATCTCCCCATTCTCGTCGACGTCGAGCACTTCCTTGAACCACACCATTTTCTCGGGGATCTCGGACTCGCCAGACCATCTCGATGATTCGCTCATCGCGTCGTCATCGTGCTCGTGGTAGATAGTCTCGGCTTCGTCCGGTTCGACATGATCAACGTCCTTCTTGAAGCTTACCTTCCCCGCAGGAGCCGATTGCTTCAGGACTATCGCGGGCATTGCGATGGCCCTCCTCGCAATGGCAGGCGCTGCGGCTTTGGCGGCAGCCTTTGACTTGGCTTGCGCCTTGTCATTTGACGTTGCTGGAGCTGAATTGTTCTTGATGAGCTCATGCCTGTACTTGCAAGCGCTTCCCCTATCGCACTTCCCCTTCTGAAACGCGAAGCATGCTCCATCATCTCTCTTTGGTGACGATGATCTGGACTTGGATTTGCCCTTTCCTTTCCCCTTGGACATGCTCTCCAACTTGTGCTCCGTCTTCTTGCTGTGGGAAAAAGTGCATTCATTTCCTTTCACGCACCCCTTCGCCGATTTGAAGTGGTACCAGCAGGGGTTATCCTTGCTTCCGCCCGGACTCTTGCCTCTGTCGCTGGCACCGTCGGACTTGCCGTTCTTGCCAGCGTGGCCCTTTGCTTTGGCTTTTGGGAGCACAGGAGCGGCATCAGGTCCACCGGGTTTCCCCTTTCTGCCCTTGCCACCCTGGTTCTCCTGTTTGCCAGTTGCTGGAGCCGCATCCTTCCCGCCTGACTTCATCATCGACTTGACCGATTTCTCCTTCATGTCGAGCATCAGGTCTTCCCGATCTGCCTTGATCTGATAGTCGATCAACGCCAATAAGAATTCATACGTCTTCTGAGGATGCTTGTCCGGTAGTCTATGGTAGGCATTGAGGCCGAACTCCATCTTCTTGCTCCCTTTGATCTTCCTGTAAAGGATGTCTCTGAGAGCCAGCTTACTGGGTCTGTCCTCGCTCCTCATCTTCAGCAGCAAATCATACCATTTGTTCCTGAACATGACCAAGTTCTTGTCGCCAGGAAAGTCAAGGTTGAATAAATGCTCGATGTGGTAGACAAGATCCGTTCTATCGGAAGTTCTGAATGATTGCATAACTAATGCCACCAACTCTCGTCCCTTCACGATCACCCCTTGTTGATGTCGTAGTTCAGAGTGTCGTGTAGCATCGAGGTATACGTCCTTGGCTTCGTCAGGTGCTTGTTTCAGCATGTTCTGCATGCCCATGGCCATCTTAATATCTATCGTAGCAAATCTGTCGCCACCTGAATCGCTAAGCAAATCCAGGTCTGGGTTCAACCCAAGAGCCTGCTCCAGCCATTTCGTCCATGCGTCGGTATCTGGATCTGCACATGCGCTCAGAACATTCATCAGCAGTTGCATCTTCCAGGTGTCAAGTTGATGGATCTTTGGCCAGGCCGGAATAGATACTCTCTCGGCCTCTTTCCTCGAGATTCTCGGTCGATCATTCTTGATCTCTCGGTTATCTCTCGATCTCCTTCGTCTCCTCCGTGTCCGATCGTCTTCTTCCTCTTCTTCTTCCTCGTCTTCCTCATCTCCTTCGTCGTCGTCATCCTCATCCTCATCATCGGGTGGATCATCCGGAGGTCCTCCTCCGCCACCAGCGAGGCTCAACTGACGTCGACCCGCTCCCTGCCCATTCCCATTGGGCGGGAATCCACCGTAATCCAATGGGGGCGTAGTACCGTTGTTTCCCCCTCCATCACCACCACCAGTCGTAGTAGTGGATTGTGGGACATGCCCAACAACCCCTTGCATCTGGGATAGGTGTACATCGATCATTGGATCACCGAAAGACGGAAAGAGGATCGAACCTGGCATCAGCGACGAATTAGGGATTTGATTTGAAGACGATGACGGGACTGACCCAGCCACCTTCTTGTCTATCCTATTTGAATTAGCCTGGGTTCCTCCCTCAGCGCGTTTCACTACTGCTCGTTCACGATGTCCATCTTTGCTGCTGGAGGCTTCCTGTGTCTCCAGCTTCTTGTGTGCACGTAGTTCCTCGTTGTCAGCATCGAGTTGGCGTACAAAACTCTCTTCTTGCTTGAGCGTCGCCTCTCTTTCCTTCAGTTGTCCCTGAAGCTCATGCATCTCCTCGAGGTACTCATCGTACATTCCCTTAGCTGTCAATCTCCAGTACTCAGCCTCCTTCGACTTCTCGTCCATCGTGCACCGTTCCTCTTGTTTCTCTTCTTTGACCTGGGCTAACTCCAAGATCGCATCCTGACGATGACCACCTTCGACAGCAATCATCTGGTCCTTCATCGACACGTCGGACTCATACTGTTTGACGATCTCTTCTTTTTCGCGAAGCAAGCAATCTGCTCTCTTCGATTCCTGTTCCGCAAATACTGTAACGTCATTCAGCCTCGTCATCAGCTGTTCCCTGGAGTCCTCCAAAGAGTACGTCTCGGGGCGCTTGACGAGTGCATGCTCCAACTGTGATTTCAGACTTTGGACCATCTCCTCCTCGTTGAACTTCTCGATAGATGTAGAAGATTCTATGCCTCTGATCTGTTGCTGATAAGCTGATATCTGTTGTGAAGCCTCACGGTGTATCTGATTTGCACGTATAGCTGATTCCTGCGCGGCCGACTTCTCGCTTGCCATGTAGGATCTCATCAATGCAATCTCCCGCTTCTGCTCCATGATAGTTCCTTCAGCTTGCCTCATCTGTTGCATCATAATATTCGACTCCATGTCTTTCTTCTCCCCGTACTGAAATGCGTTCATTTCCACCTTGCGCATCTGTTGGGCTTCTTCCTCAAACTTGCGCCATGCCTCAGCCATGTGGTGTTGGTGGTGACTCACTAGATGTCCCGACTGCTTGCTGGCAATCTCGCATCGTCTTTCCAGCTCCTGGATCCGGATGGTGCTTCCATAGTCTTCTTGGTTAAGATTCGCCATTGCTGCCGACATTTCATCAAGTGTCTTCTGATATTCCCCGATCTCCACCTCCATCTTATTCTTCTCTTTGATCACGGCGCGAAAATCTGCACTGGTGGGTGATTTTGACCTCCCACCCTTCGATGTCGATCTCACGCCCTTCTGCGACGTCCGTGGTGTCGCAGGCGAAGATGATGATCTTCTCGGTGGGGATTCTCTTTTCTTCGACTCCTGATGAACATCGATCTGCTTCCATGATCTTGTGGGAGTAGATATGTCGCTGAATAGCGCGGAACCTCCGCTCCCAGGTTCATCCTGTGAATCTGCAACCATATCCATCACCGCAGGAAGAGCCATCAATCCATTGGATCCCTCTGAGCTGCTGTTCCCAAAAGTTGCAGTACTTGGGCTCGCCGAAGACGCCATTGTACTGTGTAGGTTATCGTTCCTTTATTGTCCCTGTACCCGCAATAAACCAGCTGTCTCCCAGTCCAGTGTAGAGCTTGTAGTTACGGCTGATAACCTGTCAAGAGACGGCAAGGTGACGTCCCGTGGGACGCTGTGCACCGAACCCTCAAGCTTTAATACCAACCACGTAGAAAGGTGTATACGGACGATGCCGTTATAGCCGAACCCGTGTAAACGTTGTAAGGAAGAAGGAATGATAGTTACGACAGTGGTCCTGACAATGCAGCGCAAGCAGTTGTTTTGCTCTTAATGCCCGTCACGTATGTGCGCAGTCACACATCAGATCTTGAACCTCAATTGTGTCTTGAGCCAAATGGCAATCAATGGAACTTGGGAAGCAACACCAACAAGGACCTCAGAACAGCTACCCAATTTTGGCACGGGGCCTAGAGGGTTTTAACAGGTAGTGTGCGAGTGCTGGTCTCCTGTTCGCGCGTATTTATGCAAATATACATGCGCATATCACATAACTCAGCTACAGCCCACGTCTCTATGGGGATTAAAGAAAAAGAAGAATAGAAAAGAAAAAACAAAAAACGAAAACGGGTTGGAGCTAGTCTAAAGGGGAAAAGAGGGGGACAACCAAAATCGACTGTTGGGCCGAATCTAACATCCACTGCTGACACACACACACACACACGTGAACTCCAAATGGAGGGTGCTAATCTTTCGAGTACAACTGATGAGTCTCGAGTACAACTGATGAGTCTCGAGTACAACTGATGAGTCTCGAGTACGATGAGTTTCGACTCGCAATGCACTCGGTTTCCCTCTAGAGGCGAAAACGTTACCCGAAAGAACAAGAAGCACAAACAGCGCCGCAACCAAGGGGGCCAAATAGACATTCAGAATCACTTGCAGGTACGCATTGAGGCGTCCCCCAACGCTTCCGGCCAAACTTCCATAGCTTCGTTGGCGTGGCTAGGAAGATGGCTGCCACGCCCCCTGCATGAGAAATTGTGGTGGCAGGGTATTCTGCCACTCCGCACACACACGCCCCTCAGTGAGGGGCGACAATCCTCTTTTTCTCCATCGGAAGATCACACGCTCAACTCCTTAACGTCTACCAAAATATCGGCAGCGGCGGGGCGAACGAGAAACTGCACGATGCCGCTCAGAAGACGGGGACGAAGGATCTCCAAGTTGAGCAAGACGTGTGCCGCCATAGAAGACAGGCGGAAGATGCAAAGATGACGAATGTGCACCGTCAGACATGGGTGGGGCGTAGGTGAACATTTCCTCAACCTGGATGATGTCCGAATTTGGTACGTCAGCAAGTGGTTTGATCCGGAGCATGATCGGTGGAGAAAGACTCATAGCGGGACAATATCCGTTGATAACCTTGATGTTGCCAGTCTCGAATTGTCCATGCTTGACTTGATTCACGAGCCTCATCATCTGGATCGGTTACCCGTTTCCACTCCCGAAACGAGTTGTCTGGCAGGTCAGGCACTTCCTCTTCTGGGTGCCACAGCTGAGCTTCTCCCGGAGTGTAGATCCGCACCCACTCCTGACCTTGCCAGACGGAATATTCGAGCCATGGGTGCTGCTCGTCAATCCGAGCCGACGTCCGAGTTGCATCATCTGTGTCAAAGACAGGGCGTACCACAGGTTCCGATCCAGCTGGCAAGGAAACAGTCACCCTGCACAACCATGCACAACCAACAAGCAAACATGAAAGCAAGTGCATGTGACAACACCTTTTTGTGCAACGACCAAAACGCATCAATCTACTCAGCAACTAGCTCGAAGATAGGCTTCTCCTTGTTGGTAGAGATGCATGGTTGGCTTGCAGGCAGGTATGGATCAGCGACCCCAATAGACTCAGGTGGCTCAACGCCTCGAGAAGTACGTACCGGCTGGTGCTGGTGGGACTCTTGACGTGCGCGATCCGACAGCTGCTGACAGATCCCTGCCTGAAGGCGAGTGAGATCCTCAGTAGAGAAAGCCGAAGCATCCGAAGATCGAAGAACCGCCTCCAACATCTGCGGGGACATGACTGCGTGGCCACGTTGTGTTGATCAGGAGAAGCCATCAAATGAAAACCGTGATCAGGTTGAGGAGCTGCAACTCGCCGGTAACCTTCTGTGGTCCAGTCCCTCTTGTACCAAGTGCTGCTGGTAGGTTGAACGCCGTCTTGCGCATGATTCGGGGCATAGAACTTCTTCCATTCCCTGTACTTATGACGTGGAGGAGGATCATCACGTTCGTCTTGTGGTGTCCATGATCCTGGATGAAAAATCTTAACCCATTGAGCGTCAGGTCGCTGAGGGTCAGGACACCATTCTAGCCACGGCATGATGATTGTCAAAGGAGCACACGGCTGCAAGGTCCAAACATGATACAAGGCAAGCAATCAAAGGGCCGCAGGCAATGCACTCAAGACGCAAAACTCAACAAGCGCAATGTTTTAACAACATTCAGTCCAAGCATCAATATCACTCGTCCCAGTCAAAATTAGGATCATAACTCGGCGGGGGAGAAGGTTCACGCCACGCGCCATCAGGAACTGAAGACGCCGATGAGGACGACAATCCATCGGACACGAAATCTGTCGATCCAATGTATGGGCGTGGGTCACCAAGGCGTTGATATCCCGGCGTGTGCCAATCACGGAATTGCCATGTGTGGTAGGATGCGTAGGAGACGGGTGTGACGTTCGGATGCGCAGTGGTGCCCCTGTGCTGTCACGAGGCAAGTACACGTCAAAGTGGTAGACCCTGCGCCATTCACGATACGTGGAAGCGCGGTCCGGAGTTGGGCCTCAAAGAACGGCGGGATGTACCCATGGTTTTGGGAAATAAGTCGCTGTAAAAAGCAAATCAGCAGATACGAAGTGATCCGACATCTGTGAAGCTCATACTGCGCGACATGGAATGCATCGGAATTTGAAGTGCAATCCGGACCATGGTGAGCACTTCAAGCATGAGGTCCAACTGAAATAAATGCTGAATTGATTCATACTCATCCATAGGAACCGATGGTAATTGAAGTCCAGGAAAGCAGTACTGCCAACACGCAGAGAAAAATGTCAATGTGTCCAGAAAGGTAGCCAAGGAATGCCATTGTGCAACGTCCTCAAATATCCCATTGTGTCGAAGTTCAGTCCACATGATGAATGTCTAACCAAAGTTAGCTGCAAGGTGGCGGCGACATGCAATCAAGAGTCAACAAGTTACAAGCCACACACAAGGCAAGCAAAGACAATCAACTCACAAGACAAGCCAAGTCCCAAGCAAAGCACTGACAAGTCTTCAACCGCTCATCACTTTGCCCCGCAATTGCCACTCCGGGCTAATACTCGAAAAGCAGAAACATTTCACCCGGTGAGTAGGCGGGCTGCCACGACGAAGAACACAGCGCTTTGTCCGAGAGCTTGGTCGTGTAGCCGGGTTCCAATCCCCACAAAGAGGCCATGGCCGCAAAAGTAGGTGCAACACCTTTTGGCAAACGTTGACGCGCCTGCAAGAGTTGGGCCACCATAGGCTCCAAGGACTTGTTGCCGTTGAGACGGGACGAGTGATTGGCCCACTTGACCAGCGATGCCACAGTAGAGCCTGCTTGAGGTACAAACGTGGTTGATCACTGGTCCAAGTGTAGTGCTTGATGATGTCTTCCGGCGTGCTGCGCATGGTGAGCAGCTGAGGCGTGGATGGCTTGGAAGGCGGGGACGACAGTCCGTGAAGAGATTGTATGATCCGAGGCTGCTGTTGGGATGGACCATCAAACGACCTGCCGTCAAGGGCAGCTGCACTCACCGTGGGCAGCGAGCTGGTTGGCGTCAAAGACTGCGAATGATTGGTCGGAGGCGGTGTGACCAGCTCTGCATCATCTTTCTGAGAGGGCAACTTAGAAGAAGGCGAAGTTCGCTGTGATGCCGAGTACTGTGCCTGGAGCAACTCGTGAGCACGATGGAGATCGTTGTACTTCTTGATCATGTCAGCCTCTTGAGCAGAGGGTGTAAGAGTCAAATGATGTTGATGAAGAAACTGAAGCACCAGATTGGCCAAGTGATCGTGAACCTCGATGCGCTGATTGAAGTCGTCAATGTTGAGTCCGAGCGAATTGGCAAGGTCCTTTTCCAGGGTAAGCAACAAGTGCTCCAGAGCAAGGCCTCGGTGCGGGTGCGAAATCCTTCCCACGTCACGAATCTCCCGTGTGCAAATGGTCGCAGTAGCCAGTTAGAGATGCCCCTGTGGATGACCTGAAGCCAACATCCCGGAGGTCCATGCCTGACATATCACGTGAATTGTTGTGTGGGGTGCTGGCAACCGTCATGGGCAGGGTAAAAGAGTAGAGCTGGTTGACGTCGAACACGCCGTCACCAGGTTTCCAATCGTCTGGTGGGGTAAGCCACGCTTTCTGAGGCTGCACAGGCAGCGTAGCTGGGTATCCTGGCGATGTCGTAGTCTGGGAGGAATGAACCGGAGCGTGGGCAAGTGGTGGCATCATGGGTTTCACGATCTTCGCCGGTATGGGTTCCGGAGGAAACGGCATCATGTAGTTGACCGGAGGGTGCTGATAGAGCTGCGATGACGAGGGATTCGGCTGGTAGTTGCTTTGTGTCATTGGAAAGGCATTGGGAGCGTTGTAGCTCGGATTGTGTTGCCAGGTCGTCAGGTTGTTCCAATCCATGCCGTCCGAGACCAAGGTGTCGTCCTGATCACGTCTGCGTGCTTTGCGAGGAGGTGAAGATGGGCTCCTATCCCGTCTGCGCCGAGTTCTAGATCTGTCACGATCATCCCGACGAGACATGGTGGCACAACAAACTCAAAATCGCGACAACTCAATCTTGAGAAAATCGAATCCGACAAGATGCAAGTCAACGCAAGTTCAAGCCAAGCACAGATCAACACGCGGTCATGCAGCCAACAGCAGCAAACAGCAGCAATTGTGAGACTTAGCTATGATCTGACGGCTGTCTTCCCTTTAGTGAAACCTCGTTCCTGCTTAAATCGTGAAATTCCGCTGGACTATGATATGAACGTTGAAAATTGTCTGGCGAACCGGCCCGGGGTCACACGATGGGTACACCCGAGGGTCCCCCAAGACTGGGGTAGTCACACTTGAACTCCAAATGGAGGGTGCTAATCTTTCGAGTACAACTGATGAGTCTCGAGTACAACTGATGAGTCTCGAGTACAACTGATGAGTCTCGAGTACGATGAGTTTCGACTCGCAATGCACTCGGTTTCCCTCTAGAGGCGAAAACGTTACCCGAAAGAACAAGAAGCACAAACAGCGCCGCAACCAAGGGGGCCAAATAGACATTCAGAATCACTTGCAGGTACGCATTGAGGCGTCCCTCAACGCTTCCGGCCAAACTTCCATAGCTTCGTTGGCGTGGCTAGGAAGATGGCTGCCACGCCCCCTGCATGAGAAATTGTGGTGGCAGGGTATTCTGCCACTCCGCACACACACACACATACACACACCCACACGCATCATGTTGAGTTGAAAACACACCCTTCAAACAATCTTGGCTGTCCTTCTTTCTTTGGGGCACTACCCTGCAAATTGTCCCAACTTCCCTTTTTCTGCCCTCCCTCCCGAGAAAACCGAGAAAACTGAGCCACCCCCCTCCGAACTTGGGCACCCTCCAAGGAAAACCGACCCCACCCCCACCCCGCCCTGGGGAGCCCCTGCCCTGTGGCAGCCGCACCGCCGCCGCCGCCTTCAGGTGCCCTGGCAGCCGCTCCGCCACCTGGTGACGGTCTCGGCCAGAAAAGAAATCGGAAGAAAAACCTCGTCCATTGCAATCAGGTCACCCCCTAGAAACCGGGCGGTCCAATCCGCCTGTTTTTTTCGTCCCTGGACGGACTCCGAGGAAAAGAGCAAAGAAATGGGGGCGGGAGGGGGGGATCCCCAAAAAAAGGACAGACCCGGGCAACTTGCAACTTTTGGTCGTCCAATCAAAGAGGTAACCCAGAAAGTGCTGGTTCGATAGGGGAACGAAGCCAAGGAACAAAGGAACCAATCCCAAGGGAACCATAACAAACCGGCTTGATTCTTGCTGGTATAGAGAATGACGAATGAGGGACTGGAAACAAGGGGGGCTACCGAACGAAAACGTTGGACACCAAGGAAAACCGCCCGGCATTGTTGGAAAGAGGGTCGCCTCCTTGTTCCAAAGGGAATCACCACAAAAAAAGACACACTGGTGTGGAGATGATTCAACATGATCAACACCCCTTTCAGTTGAAAGGTGTCAAGCCACTGATTTCCGGCAAGAGTTCTCGAGTGGAAGGGGTAAACATTTCAACAAAACCACCGACAGCTCCTTCGCGAATTAACATGAAGCAAAGGCACGAGCTTCAACTTGAGGTTGAACATCGGATTGTCTTTCTTAGGGTACCCCAGGCTGATGGTTGTCCTTTTGGTTCTCCTTAAAAACCAACCAGAAAGGGACCTTCCCTTCAAAAACGACAGACCATACAAAAAGCTATCCTTCCCCTTTTCCAATTGGGACTTAAAGGGACAGCGCGCACACCAGGCACGGCTGCCTGGATGCAACCCTGATTTAAGGGTAAAAACCCAAAGAAACCCAAACCAACTCCTGGGGCTTGGCCATCTTATGGTCCTTTCAGAACTAGCAGCTCCTTAGCCCCTCCTCTTTCTTGGCAAAACTTGGCTGTGGCTCAAAAATATGTACCCAAATGGCACCTTGGTTTTCTGGAGCCAAAGAAACTTTAACCCGCGTAACCTTAGCTCTTTTGAGCCATACCCACTTGGTTGCCTTCAGCTCGTTGGCTCCAGCTGCCTTTGGTTTGCTTTCCCAAACCTCCCCGCCTGCTTGCAGAGCCAGCGCCCGTTCTTCGGCATGCCCTTGCACTCGGCCACGGCCCCGCTGTCGGTGGCCACCTGCGAGTCATCTAAAGGGGGAAACCGAAGCGCGAGTCGCCGAGTTGCCGAGTCGCGCGGTCTGCCCACTTCGAGTCGGGTCTCCACAAACCGAAGTGG
This sequence comes from Effrenium voratum, assembly GCA_963377175.1. NCBI lineage: Eukaryota > Dinophyceae > Suessiales > Symbiodiniaceae > Effrenium > Effrenium voratum. The sequence goes on from CAUJNA010003249.1 coordinate 638,754, forward strand.
AACACCAAGTGAAATTAATTCTACCTGCTCTCTCCCAATTCCAGGGCTCCTTCTTTTCCAGAACGGGAATCTTGGTGGAGACAAAACCACAGAACCACCAGGGAAAAGAATGGGGGGATCAGCCTGGACCTTCCCTTTAAAAAATCGGAAAAGAGCACCCTGACAACGGTTGCCACACGGCCTGGACCGCCCCTAAAGTTTCTTGGGTTTGCCATATGCTGCCACGAATGTGTGGTTTAAGACGTTTAAGGAGAAAACAGAAAGAAAAACCCACACGTTGGAGGCCCACTTGGAGCCACCCAAATCAAGTCAGCAACACCAAGGCTCTTTCAGCCGCCCACTGGTTGCAACCGACCCTCCGAAAAGCCCAAGGCTCCAATGACCCGGAGGTGGTTTTGCTACTCGCCTACTCGCCTCGCTCGGTAGACCCGGGTTCTTTGAAGCGAACTCCCTTCGTCAGTCATCATTGCTTCAGAAGAAACCTTTAAAGGCAATCATATCTATCTAATTCTGAAGAAGAAAACCAGACAATAAGGACATGAAATCTGCAGGAAATAGATAGGATTAGAACGATTGGAATGGAATGAGCGAATGGAGGGATGTGTCCTTTTTCTCTCTTCTTATCCCGTTCCTTTCGTATGTCGTAACCCAGTTCTTGGATCCGTCATAAGCTTGGTAAAGGAACGGGATATCTATTTCCTATCTTATTTATCTCTTCAGTTCTCATCTTAAAAATCATCCAGCTTTAGATTGCAAATAATGGGATTAAAGATAACGGCAAGTATCAGTAAAGATGAAAGATTATTCCACCTACTTTATCTCCCGCTATTTGCCCGGGAATTAGAGGTAAAAGAGAACCCAAAAGTAATTCCAGATAATTCTTGACTGTCCCTGCTATTTTAGCATCATCAAAGTCGTTCCCCTTGGCGGTCCTATTGGAAGAGGAACCCAAACTGACTTTGATACCTCTTGTAGAGTAGTTAAAAGCAGCATGTCTGAATTCCAAACTCGCGGGGCGCGGGCCCGGAAGAAAGGATTTCAGGGGAGTGACCCAGAGTGTCACCAGTCCTGACTAGCGCGCGATTGCACTTCACTGTTTTCTCAAAATAGGGGACCAGGTTGGTTTCCCTTTCAAGCCCTCCCAAAAGCGGTCCACCATTTTGAGAAACGCCTTCATGTGCAACCTAAGACCATCCCAGTTTGCGAAGTATGGCTTGGGCCTCCATTAGCCCTGGATTGCAAATTGTCGTTTGCGCGTTTCCTGAGCAGGGGACATAGACACATTACGTCTTGTTTCCCGTCGCATGTTCCATGGATCTTTGGGTGCTCGTAGAAGGCTGGATCGGCTTATCATGCTCCTCAGGAGCCGATAGCAGAAAAGATCGCGTGAGAGCGGACAGTGGTTCTGCCAAATTTGCCACGCGCCTTCTGCGCCATGCGCGACTGGAGCGATGGTTTAATTGCCCGGCACAAGTTTGGGCCATGGAAAACACAAGTGCTTTCTTCATCAGATCAACCACTTCAGTGGACCTGGGTGTGTGTTTTTTGAGGGTGGCCTTTTTTGAGTGTGTTTATTTCGGGAAACGTGAAGCCACCCATTTTGAAAAACCCTCCGTTGCTATGGAACCTTTTAAGTTGAAATACCAGAGTTCAAGTGATTCAAGAATGTCCAGTATTATGGCAGCGACGCAAGCGCGAGGATCCCCCTCACAGCCTTAAGCCAAATGATTGGCAAATGACAAAACTCATGCACCATACCCGGAGAGGAAGCTAAGAGGAACACGCCCCTTGAAAAGGTGGGTTTGTTCAACTCCCCCAGGCGCAGGACGGGTCGCAGCGAAGGGTAGCTTCACCCCTTGCTAGAATGATTGCATCAACTTAGAAAGGCGACCAAAATACAACTCTCGAATTAATGACATGGATACGAATTATTATAATCCAGGCAAAGGTGCCATCTCAAGTTGCTAGCTGATGCGCAAGAGCGGCAAAACAGCTTGTCGAGATGCTGGCACAAAAGCCATGACGAAGCAAGCCACTCAACTGGGAACAACAAAGCTCACCATTAAATGCTGCACTGGTTTGTATGGCTAAGATATTCAAAGCCCATTGATGCATTTTGCAATCAACTATGTTTGTCTAAGATTTGGCAACTGCTCAAGCGCGGCATGCCCGGCCGCCTCACAAGGACACCGGTTTAGGGCGCGCCCTGATTCCAAGCACACACGAGTTTCTTTACTGCAATGCAAACCAAGACACGAAAACTTCAACCTGGCAACACAAGGGTGTCTAGCAGCGACCTGGTGAGAGCCAAGTAGTGTCATGCAATTCACTTCTCGTGAAACAAATTGAGTTCGCTTCACGGTGTGAGGCGCTCAAAGCTAGCCAAACACGGCAGGGGCAGGTGAGGTGTTCATTCAGGCTTTGATTGTTGCGGACAACCCCCAACATGAATCAAGTCGAGGGCGGCGCCCCACTTCTGAGGGCCGAGCGCCTTCGTCAAGGTATCTCCCTTTTGCTCGGTTGTCACAATGTAATCTCATTCGTAATTGGGGTTTTCAAATGCTTCTGACAATTAGGCGATGTTGATCTTGTGAGCCATTTGCAAGTGTCTCAATTTGGAAGAAAATCCTTTCGATACAATCGCAAGGACAGCTTGATTATCTTCCCAGCACTTCACAAGAATCTCACGGCCAAAGAGGTGGCTGCAAGCGATCTCCAAGGGCATCACATCATTGTCCACGGCGGTGGCCAAAGCCACTGTTTCGGATTCAGTCGTGGATCGGCTGGTGACAGTTTGCCCTCGGCTTCAAGCGCAACGAAGTAACCCGAACAACTCCTCATGGTGCTTACACAGTCACCACAACTCGCGTCTACCCAACAGGACAGTCACAAGTTATCCAGAGGGTCATGCATGAAGGAGTGCAAGGCATAAGTCGTGGTTCGGCTCAAGTAACCCACTAAGCTTGTCTCGAGCAACAAAGCTGCAGCCTCTGGACGCTTTGCAAATGCTGCGCAAGTACGCGCTGAAAACGCTTTGCGAACAAAGGTTGGGGCGCTTGGGCACAATCCTGCGCCTAATCGTGCTCTTCTGCGCGCTTTGGGGCCACTGGCAAATATTAGCGAGATAATCTGCGGGTTGCCCAAATTATTGTTCCCGGAAACAGCCCTTGCGCCGAAATTATTGATTTTGCCCCTTGCCTTTCAAAATCCTGGTTGCCGGTGGCAAACTTCTAGCGCGCTGAATCAGCTTGATCTTCCCCTTTGCCTTTCAAAATCCTGGCTGCTGGTGGCAAATTCCTAGCGCAATGAGTCAGCTTGACTTTACCCCTTGCCTTCAAAATCCTGGTCGCCGGTGGCAAACTTCTAGCGCGCTAAATCGGCTTGATCTTCCCCTTTGCCTTTCAAAATCCTGGTCGCCGGTGGCAAACTTCTAGCGGGCTAAATCGGCTTGATCTTCCCCTTTGCCTTTCAAAATCCTGGGCGCCGGTGGCAAACTTCTAGTGCGCTGAATCAGCTGGATTTTCCTGATTAAGCCGGCGACTGCCGTCTCGCATGGGGTAAATTCGAAAAGGCTCCTGTTGTTCAATGCTGACTAGGCAAGTACAAATTGGCAACACCGCCCTCCGAGCTCATTCGACGTGATTGGGGTCACAGGGCCATGGGGTTCTTGGCAACCTCCCAGACAAGATCAGGAGCAGCTGCAACTTGAGAAGATGCAGTTACAACATAACCCAACTGGACGGATGAGCTCTAGGGCACTTCCCTCCGAAGTGATTCGGCGCGACGAAGCTCACAGGGGGGTCAACCTCCAGGGTGCGATACTAGTCAGGCAAAAACTCGGGAGAGGGCCTAGCACTCTTGCTTCCCAATTGAGCAGCGGCCGAAACTTTCTGTGGATTGCTTCAAGTGGGAGGGTTCTTCGCCGCTGCTTTCGCTATGCTTTCGCAGTGTGCGTTTTGGCTTCCGCGGGGCTTACTTTGACCTTAAACCCTTTCGCGCGCTTTTGCGGGTCAGTCTTCCGACAAAGTGTTGACGATGAGCTTCCAGGCTCAAGTTTTTTTAACTACTTCATAAGCCGAATAAAAGAACAAAACCGTCTTGTGTGTCTTGACACGCGGATGCCCTACGAATAACGGAAGCCAGTTGCGAGAACCACTTTGCTTGTCACTCACGCGCTACCTGGCGGACGTAACCCGGCGCGCCGGGTGGCAAAAAGTGCAGGTGCGGCGTCCACGAATTCATTGTGATATCTAAGAACCTGACATCGCCTTTACGCGCCGCTTGCTTGGCATAACCCGGCGCGCCGGGCGACGCACCACGCCTAGTCTGAACGCAGCATAAACACTTAGTCATACGAGCGTGTGTTCGTAGCCGGGCTGCGCGGGACCAGCGCGATGAGCTTGCAGGCTCAAGTTCTTTTGCCTACTTCGTGCCCCCCCGAAAAAAGGAACAAACCGCCTTGCGCGTCTTCGCACGGGGATGCCATCCGAATGATAGAAACCAGTTGCAAGAACTGCTCGCTTGTCATTCACGCGCTACCTGGCAGACGTAAACCCGGCGTGCTGGGTGCCGAAAAGCGCCGATGCGGCGTCCACGGATCATTGTGATACCTAAGCATCTGACATCGCCTTTGCGCTCCGCTTGCTTGGCATAACCCGGCGCGCCGGGCGACGCACCACGCCTAGTCGGAACGCAGCATAAACACTTAGTCATGCGAGCGTGTGTTCGTAGCCGGGCTGTGCGGGACAAGCACCATGAGCTTGCAGGCTCAAGTTCTTTTAAAACAAAACAGCCTTGCGCGTCTTCACACGCGGATGCCAAACGAATGATGGAAACCAGTTGCAAGAACCACTTTGCTTGTCACTCTCGCGTGACCAGGCGGACGTAAACCCGGCGCGCCGGGTGCCGAAGAGTGCGGATGTGGCGTCCACGAATTCATTGTGATATCACAGCGTCTGACATCGATTTCTACGCGCCGCTTGCTTGGCATAACCCGGCGCGCCGGGCGACGCACCACGCCTAGTCTGAACGCAGCATAAACACTTAGTCATGCGAGCGTGTGTTCGTAGCCGGGCTGTGCGGGACAAGCACCATGAGCTTTCAGGTTCAAGTTTTTTTTACTACTTCAAAAGCCGGATAAAAGAACAAAACAGCTTTGCGCGTCTTCACACGCGTATGCCATCCGAATGATGGGAGCCAGCTGCAAGAACCATTTGCTCGTCACTCAAGCGCTATCTCGGACGTAACCCGGCGCGCCGGGCAACGCAAAGTGTGGCTCTGGCGTGACCACAAAGACAATGTGTTGTCTCAACTGACGTCGACCGAATGCGCTGCATTCCTGGCGCTCGAAGTCGCCCGGGCGCTACGCGACGGACGTAACCCGGCGCGCCGGGCGACACGCAATGCCTAGTCTGCGCAGCCCAACGTTAATCGTGCGAACATATTCACGGCCGGGCTGCGCGGGAAACGCGCGACTAGCTGTCAGGCACCTGCTCTTTTAGCAGCTCCACAAAACAAATCAATGAACAAACGTTGTCTTGATCATGCGGCTGCCATCCGAGCGAGGGAAGCCTACTGCCACTGCGCGAGCCACTGCTGGGACGGATGTAAATGCAACGCGCGCGCCTGACGTCTATCAAGACACTGCTATCTAAGCACCTGACGTCGATTCTACGCGCGGGTTGCTTGGCGCTCGCGCGCTACTTGACAGAGTAACCCGGCACGCCGGGCGACGCGCGACGTCTAGTCTGAACGCAGCGCGAACACTTAGTCACGCGAGCGTGTGTTCGATGAGCTTCCAGGCTCAAGTTCTTTTAATTGCTTCATAAAGCAAACAAAAGAACAAACCGTGTTGCATTTCTGGAAACGCGGACGCCATCCGAATGATGGAAGCCAAGTACACGAACCGCTTGCTTGGCGCTCGCGCGCTACTTAACGGACGTAACCCAGCGCGCTGGGCGACGCAGAGTGCGGATCAGGCGTCCACGAAGACATTCTGATATCCAAGCGTCTGACATCGATGTTACGCACCGCTAGCTGGGCGCTCGTGCTCTGCGTGACAGACATAACCCGGCGCGCCGGGCAACACACAATTCACGGCCGGGCTGTGCTGGACAAGCACGACGAGCTTCCAGGCTCAAGTTCCCTTAGCTACTTCATAGACCGAATCAAAGAACAAAACCGTCTTGTGTGTCTTGACACGCGGATGCCATCCGAATGATGGAAGCCAGCTGTGAGAACGAATTGCCTGTCACTCACGCGCTATCTCGGATGTAAACCGGCGCGCCGGGCAACACAAAGTGTGGCCCTGGCGTGACCACAAAGACAATGTGTTGTCTTCGCTGACGTCGACTCGACACGCCGCATGCCTGGCGCTCAACGGCGTCTGGGCTCTACAAGTATTTCTACAACGCACTGTCGAGAAGATCTGAGGCTGCTGCCCAATCCAAGCTGCGAAAACCCACCGCCCACCCCCCCCCCCCAAGTTCGGGCCGGCGCAGCGCGGCGGCCCAAAATGGCATGGCAAACTCTGACTTTGAAAAATTGGTAAATGAACCAAAATTGCGAGGTTAATTGGCTATCATTCCCGTCTTCTTCATGGTAAAAGCCGATCTTAACAAAGGTTTCGAGACCTGAACCTAAGCCTAACCCAACCCTAAATCCACCCTAACTTCATAGGTGTCCTTTGGTAAAATAGATGGGTGCCCCTGGCTTGTGGGGCGTAAAATCCATCTAAACAATCCATCTAGTTCCAATCAGACTCACCCAGAAAGGATGCCTGGGTGTTGCCCGTGTTTTTTGGTGTCAAAGAAAAACCAAAAGGAGAAAACCACCCTTCTCATCAATCATCATCATTCCGCGGGCGGGGGGTGGGGGGGGTCCAACCTTCAAAACGAGTCCCCCCACCGATGACCCCAAGCCCAAGGTCGCGCTTAGGCCCGTGCCATGAGGCCCTCAGATGCCCAAAGGCCCTCAGGTGCCCAGGAGGCGCCCAACAGCTCGCCCAAGTGCTCGATGCCTGGATCGAGCCGGGATTCTCGGGCCGAAACCCACCCCCACCCCGACCCCACCCCCCACCCAACAAAAAAGAAGGAAATGGAAAATGCAAGCGCGGAACTCGTGAATCAAGTGAGTTGGTCGAGGGTTCAAATGATCGCCATCAGCACGGCAATGAGCATTTTGGACAAGCATCGTACTGGCCCTCAGAAAGTCATCGGGTTGAAAGGTTCTCACATTGACTGACTGGACCAGCCATTTTCCCAGAGAACTGAAATATTGAGAAGTCACTTCAAACACCCATCCCCTGCATCATCCCCTGCTGTGACGAGGGAACTTTCGACTTTGCAAAGTAGACATGGGGTTGGTAAGGGCAAATTTAGGTCTGCATTTTGTCAGGGCACCCTCAAAATGAAGGGGTTCCGTAACAATAGACACGCTCAAATGTGAAACCCCCTCCGGTTCATCTTTGGTCGAAGTGCTTCGAATGCTTCGCGTGGCAACGTTCTCTCACTCCTCTCTCCAACTGCTTGGAGCTGCAAGAAAGTTGCTGGCATGCGGCATGGCAGCCAAGGACTCGCTCTGAGAAAGAAAGGCGTGGGTGTGTTTTTGAGGGCCCCCATGTTTGTGGTTGTTCAAGGGAATTGAAGAGGAATCCACAATTTTGGGGGTCCCCTTAAAAAACCACTGACAGAACAAGGGGGTGTTCCATTTCTTTTTGGGTACGAGGAACCAAACGCCAAACCGCAAAGGCAAACCACAAAGGCAAACCACAAAAACGCGCCTTCCAGGATGAACTTTGTGTTGATCTTCGCGGACAACTTCGCTGACACCTCGAGTGTAGCAAGGCGAACGGACGCTCAAAGGGCTCTCCGCTCTCCACAGAAACTTCTGAAGCTGTCCCACCACCACCACCCAACAAAACACGCAAAGGACCAATCCCCCCCCTCCCACCATCAAAAGGAAAAACATGATAACAATAATAAGCAAAGTAAAAAGAAAGTGACCATATTTCACAAGCGGCCTTCTTCAGCGCAGAGCAAAAGTGCCATCACTATGACTCAGCAAAGAGCCGCCCTGCCCACATGCAAAAAGCCATGCCAACGCACTCCTCTCACATCGGACTCAAGCACCCCCCCCCCCCCGCCTCCTTGGGCAAGTGGATGTGGGCCCCATGGCCTGGCGAATCTCCCCCCAGAAACGCTTTCAGACCAAAGCCGAATGTTCTCAGTATACATGGCGTGTATTTGCTCGATACCCTTGAGGATTCATTGCTCTGCTCGGGAAACTGAAGCAAAGCACAGGGAAGCCACCCATAGCCATAGCTTGGAGCAGATGTGCACACCAAGAGTTTCACCGGGCAAGCAACCTCCTCTCGCTTCCCGCGCTCAATTTGCTTTCAGATTCCCATCTAATTGGTTGGGAGTGAATTTCAATGGGAGACTGTTTGAAAGGGACGCCGAAGGGAACCGAAGGCCCTTTTGGCCGCCCTATTTTGAAACACCCATCTCGCGAGGGATTCATGTCCATCTTGTGAGGGATTCCCCGAGTCACCGCGTCGAGAGACGCCAAGCCAAGACCCTCCCGGCCTTCGCGGGCGAGGGCCGTCAGCAGGTCCTCAAATCGCTGGGGTCGCCAATAGAACCAGCCACTGAGAAAAGTGCAATGGCTATAGGTCAAAGTCAAACCACCAGGCCGCGGGTTTTAGTCATTGGTTCCGTTTCCCAGGTCGCCGTTTGGGGAACCTCTGTCTGACTCGCAGCCGAATACAGGAACACAAAAGTAGAGACCCATACCATACGATTCAAAGGCGTCCCCTGAATCTTGGAATCGGGTTGGTTGGCACTGACTCAGCACCCATGAGAAGCTGGGACGACAGGTTTCGATGGCAAAATTTTGGGGAAGCAGCCCCAAGCGGCCCAGACTTCTGTGATTCCAATGGAAAACCTGCCCAATGACCCCTTTTTAGGGATCGGATTCCCAAGCCCCGAGCTGAGAATCCGGTTGATATTGGGTCCCATTGAGAGAAATCCTCCAACTGGTTCCTGAACACAACTATCAATCACCAAGCAAAAATCTAAATCCGGGGGTCGGTGTGCGGCTCCATAGGAGCTGAAACCTCACCCCAACTCCAAACTTGGACGACGCGGAGCCAGTGACAACCCCCGAAGCCCAGTCGGCTTCTCAGAATTGGGGACCTGGAGCGCTTTTTCTTAGCGTGACTTTGAAACCATCCCCACCAGGGTCCGATTCCTCTTCTGAGAAACACCCATGTCGGCCTCTCCGAAGGCCGTTGGCTCGTCGTGCTGGCCTCAGGGGAGCGCCACTTTGTTGCGAGCTTCTGCACATGGCTGGCCCATGTTTGAGATACAAGTGCCTTGATAGAACAACGATGTGTTCCCTTGGGTGCAGGAGCCTAAACCCTAAAGTTCTGACTTCCTGCGAAGAAACCCGGGCACACCGGCAAGGTACTGCAGTGGAAAGGTACCAGTACATGGAAATATTATATTATATCACATATGATTATTCATCCATCTTCCTTTCGGCCGGCCATGCCCATGGGTAACTTTCTCCATGTGGTTGACATCTCATCCCACCTTCGGACCTGCTCACCAACCCCGATTGGTCAGGGTGAGTTCCCTGGGCCGCCAGCTTGGAGGCTCCACCTCGGTCAATCTAATGAGCTTTCGGGGGGACCTGCCACAAAAGACGCACACGACTTGGCTATGGCACTTTTTGCCTTTGAGTATTCCCAGAATTCTTATGACACCAATGTTCATGCCATGGCACGTGTGGGGTGTGTGTACCTTTCAAGGGGCTCGGCCCGAAGTCTTGCGGCTCGAGCTCGTGAATGTCAGGCCCGAATTGTGTGGTCGCCAAAGGCCCGTTGCGGCTGCACATGACGGCATAAAACGGGACGCCAGGGCCTCTCAAAAGGGTCTAGCTCACTTGAGTGGCTGGGGCTCCAAAGAACGTCAGTAAAAGCTGTCCAATTGGTTGTCTCTGCCCCTCAGAACGATCTTTTTCAAAAACCCTGTAGTCAACTCAACCTCGGCCAGCGGAACGCACTTGGAGTCTGCCAAGCCACGTGCTCCTCCAGCGCCTTCGGCAACATGCATTCGAAGCCGTGCCGCGTTCAGCGACGTTCAGTCGGGAAAAGAGGGGCCATGAGTTTGACACCTCCTGGGATTTGTTTGCGGTCCGCTTCCAAAAAAAGCTTTCCCCAAGTCGCTGGCTTGAGGAAGTTTCCGTTCAAACTCGCCGCCCAGTCGGAGCTTTCAAGCAGCCAAAAAAGGGGGGCACACCCTGGCTCGGGCCAGTCCACTGAAAGGAGGCAAATGTCAAACACTTTGGAAACTAAACTGGCCCTGTCAGGGGCCAAACTTTGTCACTCCATACCGATTGCTGTCAAACAAAAAGCAAGCAAGCAAACAAACAAAAACAAACAAGATAAACAAACAACAAACACACACCCACACACACACACAAAGGCAAATAACCAGGGACTCCCAGATGTTCTTTGGCGTTTCCTTTCGGTTCCCGGTCATGACAGAGTTGGGTTTTGCACCCCACAACACCCCAGCCTAAAATATGTTAGGCTCTTACTACTGTGGGCAAAACCCTGCACCGGTTGGACAGCGGTTTATCATAGTATTGACCTCGGGCGTCGTCCATTGCAACTGCCGCGAAACGGATTTCGACCCGACTCCCAGGCTTGGGAAGCCAAAAAACGGAAATCCAACCACTCCAGCCATGTCCCCAAAGGATTTGGTCCACAAAAAACCAAACAAAAAAAAAACAAAAAGGATTGTCTCCAGCTGGCAAAACCCGCCCCAAAAGAGAAACCCAAACCCAAAAAGCCCGCCTCCGCCAGCGAGCTCAGGGACGCGGCGAGGCGCTCCGCCATGGCGGAGACCTGAGGCCGTTGTGACGTGAGACCCGGACCAACTGGGAGACCAGAAAGATTCTGAGGGTAGCTTCCCCTTTCTTTCCAGGGATCCTTCTTTCTAGAAAACCACAAAAACCATGGGAAACTTAACCCCTAGAAAGATACTGATCCTTAATGACAGGGCGGGCTCTGTTTTTCATGCCCTCCGCAAAAAGTCCGGGGGTTGGTTTCCTTTTGATGAAACTCACAGGCCGGGGCTTGCGGAAAGCTCCCGCTTCCCCCAAAAAACAGAACCAGTGGGGGTGGGCTCTCGCTACTTGCAAGGAAAAGGGTCGGAAAAACCGTGGAAAACTGTGGGGAAGCCTGTCCCAATGCTCCATGCCCATGATGGGAACAGCATGTTTGTGGATGTGCTGCTTGGAGTTGGTACCCTTTTCGGGCAGGTTTGAACTCTTGAACGGAAAAACAACAACACCGCAGGGGTCCCCACATTTTGACACATACCCCAACAAGTGACCAAGTATGTGACTTGAGAGGAATCCTGCTGATGGCCGTCTTGAACGGTCCCAGCAATCCGTTTCTTGCCACGTCGAAACATCACACCACCCGAAGAAAGCCGTTGGGCGACCTTGCCACTGGCCCAAACGTATCTTTTGAGGGACCCTGTAGAGAACCCTGTTCAACCCGCCCATTGGCAACCGGCCTTCTCATCCTGCCGCTCGAAGTCAAACTGCTCCTCGGCCCGTTTCGTCCGTAAAGTGAGCCCATGGTAAACCCAAACGAAAACTGGGACTTTGGTGGGCGGGTCCTACCTGGGCCCCTGTTCTGATCGGCACAAGTTCTGGAAGGCTAAGCGACGGGCCAAACCCAAATGATCGCATAGATTCCGAGTGCAGAAAGTGCATCAGAGTCACGGCCATATCCGAAACCAGTCATGTCTTTGGAATCACAAGAGCTTCTGACTTATGGCGAGTGTCCGCAAATCTCCAATTCATGTGCTTCTCGGGGTTAAGCTTGGGAGCTATCTTCTGCTGCTGCTTCAAAAACAGACTTGCTGGTGGGGGGATCACCCTTACTGACAATCAAAGCGGGATTCAACCACCCCATGATTATTACGTCATGGGTCCTCTTGGCTCACAAAAAGCAGCCATTCCCCAACAACTTCCCCACCACTGCCAAGCCTCGGCCCCAGAAAGCAGCCGATTTGCTTCGGCCTACCCCTGAACCCGGTCTTTGGAGAGACATCTGCGTCTCTGAAAATACGCAGAGCACAGCTTATGCGTCCCCCCCCCCGCACAAAAAGGGACATCTGCGTCTTTTGAAAATGGGCGGGCCACAGCCCCCAGGCCACAGCCAAGGCACCATGAGACGGCGATCGGAGCCGCCTGTGTGCGCATACTCGTTGCCTTAGCGGAGGCAAATGCCGAGGACACGCGCGGCCCATTTGGCCGGGTTGGGGGAACCTGTTGTTGGAACATATGGCTGTGATTGGGTGTGTACAAATACGGGGAAACCCAAGAATCGTGGGTTTCTCAGTTGGCTTCTTTTCAGAACCGCGCCAAAGAGAGTACCCACAAACAACACCCCGATATTTGAACTGCTTGGTAAAACAACATCCTTTGGGTCCCCCTTCAAAGGAGTTGGACCAGGGGGTGTGAATAATCCAGTGGAGCCGAGAAACGAAACAATACTCCCACCAAGAAACTTGGAAGTGCACAAACCTCCTTTCTGAGCGACCACGTTCCGCTTCGAAAAGGTGCCGCACTTCCATTCTTGTTGGGGGGGTGTTCTGAGCGGGCGACTAGGGCTGGTTGCGAAACGGTTGAAACATGCTTACCTCACCTCCGTTTGTTATCCCTTCAACGGATTGGCTCCCAGCCTTTCTCATGATATGCCCCGAATGTTCTGCGTCGCTCCCGGCAAATGTTGTCCGAGCCTCAATTGGGGATGTTATTCTTTTAGGGCACACCCAAACTGGTGTTTTTCTTTTGGTATCCCTTTTTTCAACCACAAAAAAACCGGGTACCTTCAAAACACGACACACCTCAAACAGGACCCAAGGGTGGCGGGCGTCGATTCTCCAAAACCCAGGGCTCCGGGCGAGTACCGTTGCGCGTCCATGGGGTCATCCAGGGTTGCATGTGGGAGGGCCAGCGCCTCGGAAGAAAAATGGCGAAGCCGGGGTACATTCTTTTAGTGACTCTGTTTGTGAGGGTTTGGGCCCCTTTCTATTTTTTTCAGGGGTTTCAAGCGAAACCGAAAAGGGAAAGCCACAAAAAAAAAATGCGGGGGGTTCCCGGAAAACCGACACCCGCGTTGTTGGGTTTCCCCCCAACAGCAGACCCATGGAGTTGATCTTTTCGACTGGGGTCAATCCGGCGAGCGGAAGGGCCCGGGGCAGGCTTCCAGAGAGGGCTCAAAGGAGAGGTTGCAGAGAGGTTTTAGGCTTGGGATACTCTTGGCTTGTCCTTTTTGCCAGAGTTGGCACTTTTGTTGCAGCAGTTGCAAAGCGAAACGAAAGGGAAACCACATTTGTAGGTCATGTCTGAGTCAGTTCCCCATTTTGAGGACCAACCCAAGTGCAGTTCTTTTTCCGGGTTTGACAAGAGTAAAACAAAGTCAAGCACAGAAAGTATATTGAATTCCCAATTGGAGGATTCTCCCAAGTCGACCGCCCTGCATTTGCAGAACGCTTGCTCAAATGCGGAGTGTGGAAAAACTGCAGACCCTTCTTGAAGGAAGCCAACCCCCGGAGGTCCAGCATCGGGCCCTGCCCAGGGGTCCCCTCATGGTCTCGCCGATCTTCGGAGGCTTCCTTCTTTTGGGGGGGGGGGGAGGAGCCCAAGCACCCGCTTGGTGAATCCTTTTCGGGGAGCCTCCGTTCAGAAGCCCATCCCAGCGCCGCTCTCGGGCTTCCTCACATGTCCCCTCCACACAGCAGAGAAGATGCGCTGACAAAACTCAAAAAAGGCCTTGTTTAGCTTAGGAATGGCCAAAAAGCGATGTTGAAGTTCCCCATTGCCACTCTTCAAAGTCCAGTCCTAGGTGTCTCAAGCTACATCATTGATAACACACCTACATATGGCCATGAGTGAACATCCCAATCTCCACAAAAATAGGTCCGAAAGTGGGCGGTGAGTTCACCTAAATGGGATCCCAATGGCTTTGACCACCGCAGCCGTGCCAAAGAGGGGAGTCCAAATGGAGCTGTCCGATCTGAGCTTCGGGCATCACACGGCCCTCTTGCTTCAGGAGCTGCCGCTCTCCGTGGATCTGGCGCTTCGAAGGGAGTTGTGTCGAAGCGAAGCTGGGTTTGGGCGCTGGGCCGCGGGCTTGGGCTAAAGCTGGGGGGTTTGAGAAAACCTTCGCTGGAAGCATTCTCTATATGGCTGTGGGTCAAAAAATTTGGGTACCCAGAATGGAACCCTAAATGGAGCCAAGGACCAAAACCTGTGCTCCATATCCTGGCGGCTTAATTTGGACCCACACCTCATATTTCCCCTTTACATACTCCCCTTTCAAATCGGCCCAAGAGGTGATCGCTTTCCCGTGGGCCCCAAGCTTGCACCAGAACTCGTGTGACTTGGGCGGTGGCCAGCGCTGGATCTGGGTCAAAATGGGGGAACGTCAAAAAGTGGCGGCTGTCTGCCTGGTTCCCCTGAAAATGGTATATTTAAACACAAACCCATGCCAAAGTTCTTCCAGCGTGCGTCAGCGTGGCAGGAATCGGCAGGCTTGCTGTTCAAGTGGGTGCACCATCTGACGATGTGGATGTGTCTTTTAGGAGTTGGCAACCTTTTTGGGGCCTGTTCTGAAGGGACCCGAAAGGAATCATTCATTTCGGGCCAACTTCAAAACGTCACCCCACCGAACAACCTCAAAACGCGCTGGAAGGAGATCATGTTTGAATCCCCAAAAACAGGAAAATAGGGGTGTTAGGGACCCGAAGTGGTGGACATTTAGGTGGCTGTACACCAACCGGTCAGATGGTTCCAACCAGTAAAATGCAGAGCCTTCTTGCAAAAGGGAAGTCCTGGGCTTGGCACCGGCCTGGTCGAAAACACGGCCGAACATCATGAAGATCCACAAGCCTCAGGGCCCGGCCCCTGCGGTTGGGCTCCCGAAAGGGGGAAAAGGGGGGGGGAGGGGGGGAATCCGTCTGGCCCAAATGCAGCAAGGGTGGGCAGATTCGAGGCCACGCGACTGGGGAAAGAGACTCACCTGGACTGGCCGGCAAACTCCGAATGCCCCACAGGTTAAGCAGAACCAAACAAATCCCTATGAACCCTTGTCCCGGCCAAACTGGGGCCGACTTACGCTTCCAAAAGTCCGGAAGGTGCTACTTAAAAAGGGCAGGACATGTCTAGCAACCATGCGTGTGACATAGGGAACTTACAGCCATGGTAGGCTGTAAGCATGGCTGCAATGGTTGAGGGGTATATTGCCCTCTAGTGGTATGACCTCCACACCTCCAAACCAGCCACCAGCCCTTGAACAGGGATCCAGTGAATCCTGGCGACTCTATCTTGCCGGGAAAAGACTTTCGATGGACATCCGCTTAAGACGTGTGTCAAGCGCCCTCTCACAGCTTGCTGAAGCGAAGCCCTTTGATAACAAGTAGGCCGTCCGTAAGGGTGTTCCCTTAAGGCCGTCCCTAGCTTCGTTGTGGCGAAGGGATTCCCTTGAATCACATCCATACGGCCACTCAACTAAGAACAGTTCATCTTCCCAACCTTTGGTATTTGGTATGCTGGCAAGACAAGCTTGTTGTTTTGCAGCCCCCCACTCAACAATCAACATAACCAGCCAACAACGGAGCAACCGAATAAACCAAGAGGAGCCAAGTTTTCACCTCCACGTTTTGCATCGCTCTCCGCTCTCTCTCCCGAGCGCGGCGCAGATGTTGGTGATAATGGCTCCGCGGAAGAGCTTCCAGGGGTAGAGCATCGGAGCGGTCTGACCAACGAAAAAAGGCAAAAGAGGCATCGGGGCGCGTCTGTTTTGGGGTCCCGACCCCTTTCGCTGGGCTACCAAAAGGAGACCCATTTTTGAGACAAAAGGTCCCGTACATGTTGAGACAAACTCGGTACTTGATGGAGGGCACTTCGTACGGGTGAAGGTTGATGGCAACAATCCCTTTGTGGCAGTAAGCAAAGAGGCGGTGACTCAATCCATCTGGGGGCATTGAGTCATCCAAGTTCACTCAACTCTGAGTGGCCAAAAACCATAGCTATACTTTGGGTGCCCACTTCACTCGGCCCTTTTGAGCCCCAAAAACGGACCCCGAACCTTCCACCCCAGACCAACCACCAAACCCCCCTTCCAACCCTGCGGACCTCTCGGGACTTCTTCACGGGCACGTTCACCCCCTTGGCGCCCTTCGCCGCCTTCATCTCCTGGGGCGGAAGGGGCGGAAGGGGCGGAAGCGGCTTCCGCCCAAGAGCTTCGGGGCGGAAGCCCGCCAGAAGCGTGAAGACCAGGGAAGCCAAGAGGAAAACCTGGTCGCAGAGAAATGGGTTCGCCGGGAACCAATCGGAAGTAGCCAGAGGCTGCCGTTCATCGCTGTTCGGTCCGATCCAGCCAACCCAAGACATAAGACATTTTCGAGTGGATCAACCAAACAAGCCGGAACAATGGACAAACCGGTGTGGGTGTGTCTTAAAATAGAGCACCCCCCAAAATGGGGGGGGGGGGGGGCAACAAAAGGGTGCCCTCAAAAGACGGTGCCTTTCCAGGTTGCTTTAATGGTAGCCAAAAGGAAACCACCTATGAGAAGAACCCAAGTACCGTCTTCCATTTTGCTCCTGCTGCAGGCACGTGTTCCCAGGCTCGATCTGCTTGGGCGGCGCGACAATGTAGACGGTGCTGCTGAACCTTGACCCCAGCTTTTCCGCAGAAGTCGATCCAAGGCAATAAAGATGCAGGCCAACGAGGCCCCTGTTGTGGCTCGTCTTACCCGCAGCTGAGTTGGTTCTACTTTGCCTTCAGCTTAAGCCTCCCTCAAGCTGTTGCAGTGCTTCTGGTCAAAGGATCAGTGCTAGGAACTGGGCCCAGGGATGACCAACACGCGCTGCCGTTCAGCATCAGTTCTTCGACATCCCACACTCGGGGACTGCTGTTGGCTCCCTTGGAGGATACTATTCATATACGCCTGCCCAAGCCATGTGTAGCCAAAACGCCAATTCCTTGCCGGGAGGCAGCCAGCACATGAAGCATGGGATTCTGTTTGACTTCCCTGCTATTTGTGCGGGAGATGTCGTAAACCCCCATCTGCCCCATCCCAGGTGAACCAACTGGATCTGTTCGACCAAACCTCGCTTGCCCAAGGCCCAGGCGCACGAGGCAGCATCCTGGCCAACCCAGTGCAACCCCCGAGGTACCCCAGCAACAAGGGAACCGGATGTACAAAAGTGACAACCAAAAAAACAGAGAAAAACTGTCAGCTGAGCCTCAACCAAACGTTAAAACATCGTTAAAATCGTTGCCTGAGTTTGAGGTTCTAAGCCAAAGACTCTGCAATCGCGACTCGCATTTTTCGTAATTTTCCTGGATGAGAGATGCTCTTCAGTGGGAAACCTCGGTTTCAGACCTTCTCTCCAGCGAGATTGAAAAAAAAAAAAAAAAACGACTTGTTGCCGGGACCCCGCGCCAATCGCCCGGGGTCCATTGCTTGCCCGGGATCTCCGGAGGATCCGCCTGCCGCCGTCGGATCGAAAAACCCCGGCCACGGTCTCGAGCGAGAGGAAGCCGACCGACGGGAAGATACGGAGCCCTGCTTGCCTTGATTTCAAGCGCATAAGGTGAACACCCTGGAAAGCTTCCAAAAAAGTAGAAGCGGCCGGAGTGGCAGAAAGGAGGCTCTGGTTGACAGGGACAATGGCTCCGGTTGAGAGCATGCGGAGGGGGGGGGGGAACCTCCAACCGTTTCTCGGTGGAACTCCCACAAAAAGACTCATCCCAGCTCGGGGTCTTTTTGAGGCTGCCTGTTGCCCACGACGTCTTAGCGTCCCGTTCACAAATCGCAGGCACCAGCAAAACAATCGCAGAAAAATGGCTCTTAAACCATTGATCTTTTACCCCACATCAAACCCTAAGTCCAAAATCAAGAACCCAACCCCACACCAAACCCTAAGGAGAGCATTCTCGCCTCATGCCATTTTGCGGGCACGGCGCCTGTGGGTGGGGCATGGCGAGCTCGAATAGCCTGGCACCACGTGAAGGGGGGAGGGGGGGGGGTCCAAGGGGAAACCGAAAGGAAAGCCAGAACTTGTTGGGGGTCCCCCATTTTGGGCAGATACAAGAATATTATGGAGGACTTGATTCATCCAAAATAAGCATTGCTCTTGCGCAGATTATGGGACCCAACAAAACAATCTCCTTGTGGGGGAAGGACACCGGACACCCATACTCCTTGTAAACTCCCACACTAATCTGCAGGGGATATCCAAGCTGATCTCTGCCTGGGGTCTGCTTGGTACACTTGTCCAAATGGGGAGCGGTCCCTCAAAAGAAAGCGCCCGAGCCGCAACCCATGTGCCCAAAGAGCGTTGGAGTTTCAAGGCCGGGAAGGCTTCCGGCTCCGGTTGGGAATGTGCCCACTATCAAGTACCTTATGGCAAGATTGCTACAAATGGGTGTCTTTGTGTTGAGAGGTAAATACGCCTTTTTGGTGGTGTTGAAGGCAAGCCAAAGGAAACCATAATTTCGTGAGGGGTGGGTCCAAGCTTAAAATTTTAAACGCGCGTTTCTTGGTTTCAAAGCGAACTACTTAAAAAAAAAAACGCCACGATTTCGGGGGAGCCACGACCTCAAAAGAGCCACACCCAACACTGGGCTCGAAACCGGCGGCCTCAAAGCCCAAAGGAAGTGGATCACGTAGGGCACCCAGGCGATGAGGTAGATCACCGCGATCCAACCTGCAACGGCCCCAAAGCCCCACACCCCAGGGGAGATGTTTTTTCACCCGGCGGGGGTTGGTCCAAGAAAATGCGGTGGAACATGCACGGAAACTGAGCGCTCAGAGAGACACCCCCACGGCTTTTAGCAGTTTTGGCTCCGTTCGTTGCTCCTTTTCATCCAGCGGGTTGCTCGCTTAAACTCGCAAGTCATTGCTTGCTCAACCAGGCCGTTGTTTCAGATACCGGTGGCTTAGGATCAAATGTGTATATATATATATATGCTACCCCCCCCCCCCCCCAAAAAAAAAAAAAAAAGAAACGATATATATATATATATACACTACATATACAACATGGCCCGACTGTACGGGAATTTAGGCAACCTCCATCAAAATTGTTGTGGGAATTTGGCTGCGCAGAGGAGGACCCCGAAGCCGCCTGTGTCCACTAACATGGGGAGGCCGGGATTTTATGCTTGGCGTAGATGCTTTCCAAAGCAAAATTAAGTCTTGGACCACACTGAAACTAGCGAAACCTACCTATTGTACAACTATCCAAACCTGCGGTTCACTGAAAAGTACTTTGTGTAGCCTGTTGATTCATAGGGGTACCAAGGACGCCAAAGTGCGGCTTTTCCCGCTATGCGGCCGAGGGCACCGTCGTTGGGCGTCAGCACGGAGTAATCCAAACTCAACGCCAGCACCGTCAAGACCTCGCCGCCACCCAAATCCACCATAGACTACTGGATATCATCTAGGCGGGGATCCACGTGAAACAACCTTGCTTGCAGGATGTGCCCTGTCAGATTCTCAAGCAATATGCCGAGAGGACATGGGCAGATGGGTTCCCTTACTGGTGTTATGTGCCATGGTCATGGCTCCTGTAATTAGAGCCCTTTAATTATTGTTATCTGTAAGGGTCCAGGACCATTCCTACCAAGCCCGATAAAAACGCACCTCGCTTTGTTGTGGAGCCCCTGAAACGGGCTCCAAGCACCCCAACTTTGTCTCGCGTGCGCAAAGACTGGGTCGAGCCAAGGTCAGGACCAGCCGAACCAAACTCTAGTATCAAACTCAACAAAACCATGGCAAGGCTCTAATGCCTCCTCTTACCGCGTGATCACTTGACAAGTTTTGGGCCAACCATCCGACGGCCAGCCCCGGCTCTTGGGGTCCTCCACAAAAAGCGGTCCCTGTGCCCTGACATCCAAAGGGAAATCCTCGAGCCTTGCTGGTGGTATGTGGAAGGTCGCAACATGTGCGACTTCCCTCCGCCCCAAAACAAACAAACAAACGAGCAAGCAAGCAAGCAAGCAAACAAACAAACAAAGAAACAAACAAACAAGTAGATAAAGGTGTGTTGCTCATGGAGAACAAGCATATGCCAACCACCAAGGTTTTTCCGTTGCTTTTTGGTATTCCTGGCCGCCTTGGGAGGCCTCAAAGGAGGCCCGTGGAAACCCTTGACACCGGCGACACCGAGTCGGTTCCGGGCCGGGGTGAAGGGCAGCATGTTCTCGATGGGAATCATCGCCAGGAAGCGGCTGTCGGATTCCTGGCGACTTGGGTCATTTGGGTCATGCGGTGGGTCAAAAATAGGGTAACCCCAAAATGAAACCCTGGTAAATGCAACCAAGGACTAAAACCTGCGGTCTTCCGGTGGTTTCATTTTGACCGACACCCATTTTGTCATTGAGAAAGGAGACATGGACGGTCCTCGTTCATTCGGGGCGACGATTGCCACGGGCGTGTTACAAAAACACCGGGGGGGTCCTGGAAAAGTGTCCTTAGTTGGAAGATCCGACTCTTTGGAAGCGGTCGTACCTTGCCGCAAGCTCTCCAATCTGAAATGAGGCAGCACAAATTTGGTTGTAGGCAAGGTCCGATGATGTGGCCTTCCCATGAACTCGCTCATGCCCTAAAGGAACAAGCAAAACCCCCCATCAAAGGAGTCTACCCTGCCTTGAATTTGCATGGCAGCCCTAAACTCATTTTTTTTCTCCCTTGAGAGTACATCGGCTGAGGCTTTGGATTCAGCTCTGGCCTTGTTGTTGCTCGGCTTACTACTCTGGAACCTCCTCAAGGCCAGGACACGGGTCGACTGCGTTTGTATGTGTTAACCTCGCCAAGCTTGAAATAATCCCTCTCAACATATCTCAATATCGTGGTGCCCACCGATAAATCTGAAGCCTGAAGCCAATATGAAGTCGAATTAGCCGGGGATGTCTGTCCACCACTATGGTTGCAGCAGGTTCCCTCAGATGCCAGTGGTTTTGCGCCAAATCTGGCGCTGCCACCCACCAGAAAGAGAAAGAGAAAGAGAGAGAGAGAAAGAGAAAGAGAAAGAGAAAGAGAAAGAGAAAGAGAAAGAGAAAGAGAAAGAGAGAGAGAGAGAGAGAGAGAGGGAGAGAGAGAGAAAGAGAGAGAGAGAGAGAGAGCGGGCCTCTTGGATGTCAAGCTTCAGCAGGCACCAGTGGGCGGTGGTGAAGATGAGGGTCACGCTCCAGGCAGGCCACAACTGAGCAAGGCTCTGATTCACTCCACCAAAAGTGCGCCTCGAACAAATGTCTCCTTTCAGGGGCAACAGTTCTGGCGCCACTTGGCTGTGGCTCAAAATTAAACAGGAGGAGTTACGCGGGTTTTGGTCCATGTTTCCACTTACCAGGGTTCCATTTTGGAATTCCGGTTTGTTGAGTTCTGGCGCCACTTATGATTTGCTTCCGTTTGAAGGGCGTGCCGGTCCCGGCGCCGAACCAGGCGGGTCCCCTTTGGACGAACCTTCACTAGGATGACAGCCGGCGGTAAACCACCACCCTCGCGGAGCCCTGCGAGCCCGGTGTTCCATGGGAGAAATTGCTGGTCTCGGTTTCGTGTGGTTGAAGCTGAGCTCGTCCCAAGTCCGAAATCCCAAATAAAGAAGAATGTGAATTAGGGACCCGTTTGTGAACATCAGAATTCGGAGATTGTTAATTGGACCCGTTTGTGAACATCAAAATTCGGAGATTGTTAATTGGGCCGGCTTGTGAACATCAGAAGTCGGAGATTGTTAATTGGACCCGTTTGTGGACATCAGAATTCGGAGATTCGTGTCCACCCACCATTCTCGAGGTGGTTCTATATTAAGCTTCATAGCCAAGCGCCTAGACGAATCAGGATAGTTCGCACAACCCTCCTATGGAGGGCAAAGGTGGCTTCATAAGTTTACCAGAAAAGTCACCCCAGTGTCATAGCAAACCCGGTCCTGACTGTATTGGCCCTAGTTCATGCCGCAAGTATTCATTTCTACTCACATTTCAACCGCTTCTTCCGGGGTCGCTCGCATTTCAATCGTCTTCCCTCCCGCTGGGCGCCCCCTCTGCTCGAAGCTCACCGAAGCAGTGGCACTGGGAGTAGAGGGACACCTCTGAACCAACCGAGGCAGCTGTCACAAACATGAGCACAGCCGCCCAAAGCGGAGCTCGCTTCTTGGATCTAGCCTGGTTTCAGCTTGCCTGCCATTGGCTGCTTTTTTTTTCTGAGAACTCCCGCAAAGGTGGAAACCTCCTGGTTTTGGCTAAGATGATGATCAGTACATCAACACCCAAGGCCCATAGAACGGCAGCTCCCCAGTTGCCACTTCGACCTACAGACAAGATCCGTCCGCTTCGACCCTGAAGTCCTCCACGGGGCCCGTGCCGAGGTCATCCAGTGCGAGAAGAAGTACAGGATGCCGATGCGGGCGTAGCAATCATGGACGGCCCACTCCTCAAGTTGCGCCGTAATCGGAACCGGTTCACCCAAGCAGCTTGGCTTTCCTTCTGGCTTCCTTTCTAAAAGCAAGTCTTCTTGTTGAAATCCTTTCAACTTTAACGGAGCTTGGCTCCGCCGGGCTTTCTGACGGCCAACAGGTTCCTATGATTACAACTCGCAAGTCTTTGGCAAGCTCAGTCACGCGTGATATGCTGCGTCTGTGTGTGGGTGTGTGTTCGTGTGTGATAACTTGGTGTGCCTCTGTGTGTTTGTGTGCGCGCGATGCAATGGCGCACTCTTGAGCACAGCTACGGACGAATCTGAATGCTGATGATGATGATGATGATGATGATGATGATGATGATGATGATGATGATGATCATGATGATGATGATGATGATGATGGTGATGGTGATGGTGATGGTGATGGTGACGATGCTCACGATGCTCACGATGATGACGGTGGTGACGATAGTGATGACGATGCTGGCGATTGCAACGATGATGATGATGACGACAACGATGAGGAAAACAACAGTAACACAACTGCATCCTTCCTCCCACATGGAAGCATCACACGTGGCGTCCAGACTGGGCCAACGGCACCAACCTGGGGCCGCCGCTTGCTGCAAGCCGCGGTACAACTCGAAGTGCTCCGGCAGGGAATCTCGGGCCGTGCGACGCCGCTCGCGCCAAGCGACGGCTTTTGAGGCTCGGGACCGCGTCGGGCGGATGGTTTGAAGGGAAACCAAAAGGACCTTTGGGCCGGTGGGGTTTTACCATGAAGGGGAGCCAAAAGAATCAAATGAACAAAAGAACATCGGACCCTCCCCCTCGATTCAATGCAACCTCAACCTCAATGCAACTTCCACCTTACTTTCCTGGTCCCCGACATTTTCCGCAGTCACCGCAACAATCCTGGACAGAAAGGATCCGTTGCGGACACGTGCTGCTCCCCTCAAGACTGCAGGATGGAGGGCAGATACACAATGGATCGCGATGGCAAGTGGAACATGGCCTGGGTCCAAAATTTGGTGTCCATTTCGGTCTGGCTTCAAAACCTCAAAGACAAAGGGGTAAAAACCGCGTTTGCCTCCAAATGCATGGGCGCAGAGCAGCGCAAGGCGAAACCTATTTCAAGCAACCAGGCCCTCACTTTTAAGGACCAAACAGAAGTTGCTTGAACAAACTCGTTGCTGGAACACTGGCTTGAATCGCCCCGGACGATTTACCGATGTCCCACTGCTCCCTTTTTCTGGGGGGTTGGGACTGGGGCCCCTGGGTCCCGGGCTGCGCGTGGCCGCCTGGGTGCCCTTGGCATGAAGCTCCTTCTGCTCGTCCTGGAACCACTTGGGCATCCTGCCAGTGGCGCTTCGCTTGGCTTGGCGGCGGGTTGGGATTGTTTTTCTCGAGCCGCGAAAAGAAGAGGCGCGACTTCGATCGGTTGGGTCTACAGCCAACCTGCCAGTGGCCTTGGTGCTTTCTGGGCCGTTGGGATGTCAGGACATTCAAAGTCTCCGATCTCATTCCTAGAGACCGCGGTGCGTGCTTCCTGAGCGGCCCTTCAATGGTCGGATTCCTTCCGGCCTTAAACCGGAAAAAGAGATCCCAGTTCAAAACGGGATCAGATCATGTGGTCTACTGCAGTCCTTAGGCGCCTTCGACTTTCTCAACACGCCCGCAAGGGGAAACCGCCACCTTAAAGGCCTCCAGTACGATCAGTCCTGCGTGTGCCAGAAGGACCCGCCACCTTCTTGGCCTCACAAAATGGGTATGTCTTTTTGGAGGGGCGTCAAGGCGAAGCCAAAAGGAAACCCCACCCTTTTTGGGCGTCCCCTTTTGTTAAAGACACACCCTGAGGACATCTTGTTGTGGGTGTTCTACCGATTGTGTTCTTATTTTTGATTTATTTCTATTTACTCCTTGTTCG
This sequence comes from Effrenium voratum, assembly GCA_963377175.1. Classification (NCBI taxonomy): domain Eukaryota; class Dinophyceae; order Suessiales; family Symbiodiniaceae; genus Effrenium; species Effrenium voratum. Next base: position 663,195 of record CAUJNA010003249.1, read on the forward strand.
TCTTCTTTTTTTTGGGTGGGGGGTCCACATCTCTGCGCGCCCTCGACGTCTTGGAGATGGACACCCCCAATTGAAGAAAACTGACGTTCGAATCCCTCACCTCACCCATTCAACCCACCAATTCAGGAGTACCCACCTCATATCGTTCATGCTGTGACAACCACTGCTGTTGACCCTGCATGTTGCCATATCATGAACTGTCACTGGATGTCACCAGTTAGCAACCAAAATATGAATCAACTGCATTGAGCCAAACACCAGCTGGTTGTTTCCGTTTTGGATCCAACCAGGGTTCCCTCAAAACCACATGTGCCACGCTTACCAATAACAAATGTTATACCCTAGCAAACCCTCCCATCCCCCTCGCGCCATACTCAGGCCCCAGCGGGGTCGGCTTGGGTCTCGGCGGTGTCCTGGCAACCGAGCACATTCTGGTCGGTTACACTCCCATCCTCCATACACGGGTTGCAGGAGCACGAGACATGGACAATTTGGCGGGTTCCAAATGTCCGGCGTTCGGAAGGAAAGAAACGCCTCTCTTGGCTACTGAGACGGAATGAGCCCATCGGCTTCTTGTATTCCTATCTCCGTCCAACAGGAAGGCTGTCCTTTGCCGAAACAACTCGAAGGCCCTGTCCACCCTGTCCATCTGGGTTCGAATTTATCAAAATGGTGTCTCCCCCAAAGGTGAAGAATCCCAACCAGATTTCCTGGTGGATGTATCCATGTATCCATGTATCTATGTATCTATATGTATGTACCTGTCCCTACTTTAACCGTTTGACCCCCCGCTCCCCCCGCTCCCCCCGCTCCCCCCGCTCCCCCCGCTCCCCCCGTTCCCCCCGTTCCCGGACCCCAGCTCGATCCATTCGCCTCTTTGGGCGCGGGCACCACGAAGGGCACGCGGAAGACGTCGGTGACCCGCTGCTTCTCGAACATGTTCCCGGTGCGACGTGCCTCGAGGGAGACTGCACTTTCTTGACTTTTTGTGTGTGTGTGTGTTTTTTGGGTGGCTTTCTTGGACCAAATTGGGGTGGCTCTTTGCCTTTTCTTGCTTCAGGGTGGTTGTTTAATGGTTGCAAAGGGGAACCAAAGGAAAGCCGCGTTGTTTATGGGGGTCCCTAAAACACACACACACACACACACTCTCACACACTCTCACACACTCTCACACACATGCACCAAGATTGGGGAGGCAAGGGTGAGCTGTTGCTTTTGGTCCCTTCACAGCAGGTCTTCAAGGGATGAATCTTTTGTCACATTGTGCCTTTCCGTCTTGTCTCTCCGTCAACAACCGCGAGAGAGAAGTGGCAGCCGAAACAGCACCCGGGAAATCGCGTGAGCCCATAAATACCAGAGTCTGCTCGAAAAGGGGACCTTCTCCTTGGACCCCGTTCGGGCATGGTGGACACCTCGTCTCATCTTGACATACGGTGGATGGAAGAAATCTTGCATCTCTTTTGAAACAGATCCATGCCATGTCTTTACGACTTGCCCCGCGCCCCCTACTTAACATTGGTGCTCAGTTTGGCCAAGTTGGGTTGGGCCATGCAAGATTTAGGCCATTGACAACCTATGAGCGGTTTTGCTTGTCGCAACTCAATGTTAAGTAGGGGGCGCGGGGTGGCAAACATGTAGTCTTGTAAACTCATGCAAGATTTCTTCCATCAACAGTATGGATGACGTCCGTGCCTTGTCGAGCTGCTTCGGTGTTGGGATGGGCAAACGTACCTGGCGAATGGGATGGCCGCGACTCCGAGCACCGGCGGAGCAAAAAATCAAAAAAAGACTCTGCCATGAAGCCAATTCCAAGCTGCGCAAAGCGAGGGGTGGTGAAACCACCGCTCTTCTCAACTGACTGCTTGTCAACCTTCCATTTGCTTTCTTGCCCCCTGGAAGAAAAGAGAGCATATGTCCAGCAGTGATAGATCCCCTGTAAAACCAAAAAAGAGGAAATGAAGAACGAAATCGTTTCAGCAAATTTCCGGCAAATCGTGTGGTCTTTCTCCCGCTGACGGCACTAAGCCCGGCGCCGAGCGGGTCAGCATGTGCACCGAGCCCGCGGTGGCACGTGCAGATGCCTTGTCTGTCCAGGCCCTTCCGGGGACTTCCCCTGGGCCCCGGGGCCAACCGAAAGCTGTGTCTCAAAACCAGGGACCCCCAAAATGGCGGGATCTCCCAGTGGTTTCCTAGACGAAGGAAGCCGGGTGTGTCTCAAAACACCATTTCCCAGAGGACGAACCCAAAAAAGGGTACCTAACGAGCCCCTCTGGATCGCCCCAGGAAGCCCGAAAAAGTGGTGCCGAGAGCCCAGCGTGGAGAGTGAACCAAATGAGGACGCACAGGAACATCAAGGCCTCGGTCAAAAACTGTCGGGAGAACCTGCGTTCGAACCCATTCATGCACTTGATGAAGAATGGTTCAAAAAAACACCGAGGGAATGGATTCAAATCACTGTTGGGGGTTCGAAACACTCCCCCAAGCTTATTTCACCCGGGTTTCGTAAATTTCCGGGGTCGACTCGAATGACCCGGGTCCCAGCGAGTCCGCAGCATCCGATGCCAGCTGGGAGCTCTGCGCTGCAGATGTTGACCCAGTACAAGCCTCGGCAAGATCAAAGCCTCGAAGCTCAACAAGTGAATGGGTATGTGTTACTTGACAGGGGGCATAGACCAAGAATGGTGCGGTTTTCCATGTGGTGTCCCGAAATGTGTGTGTATATATATATATATGTTTGTATTTATATTTATATTTATATTACCATGTGTATGTTTGTATATGCATTGTTGCAAAGACCACACAAAAAATGACCTCAGGAATGGGAGCAAAACCAAGCAGCGAAGCTGGCGCGCACGCAAAACACCTGGCTCGGACTTTGAGGGATCCGCAGGGCATATGAAGAGAGGAGTCTCAAACTTTCTCTCAAAGTTCGGGGACAGTCAAAATCGTGGGGGGGGGGGCGGGGGGGTTGGTCTTTTGGTGCCCAACCAAAAGACAAATTTCCCAAACGACCTGACACAAAACATACCCCCGAAAGCCAAGTCACCGGCACAAAATGCGGGCTGTGGGCTGTTGAACCGGTTCTTCCTGGGGATCCGCCCGCCCCTCAGGTCCCTCAGCCTCAGGTCCAGGGGACCCAGGCCCATGACGTACCCAGGCGGGCTCGGGCCGTGCACACCGAGACCTCAGGGGGCGTAAGGGTAAGAAGGAATCCATGGGAATGTATTTATATATATATATATACATATATATATATATACATATATATATATATATACATATATATATATACATATGTCTGCCAAACCCGGGTCCATGGAGGGCGGGGGGGTGCCATAGATAAACCATATGGGGTTCTCAAACCTAGGGCTATGTGGGGGGGGTTCCCCTGTAAGAACAACCATTTCAAGGAAACTGTTTGAGGATGTCACTTTCCGGCAAAGGCCCGACTTTGCCGAAAGCAAGTGGGCCCTGGATCCAGATGGCTTTCATGTGGATTCAATCAAGCATATGCCATAGAAACCTCAAGAATGTCGACCGGACATTCGCAGCCAACTATCCAAAAACCAAGGATTCTGTCCTGCGATCTCATTACAAACTCTCTTGCCGGCACACGTTGTGAAATCGTGTTGCAGATTCTCTCGATTCAGTAAACCTCAAAACGACAAAGTCATTGGATGTGTGTTTTGCGGATTCGGGTGAATCCTACCGTAGATCCGCCGCCTCCAACCCCCCCCTCCGCCCAAATGGATTGGGCGGGCACGTCCAGCCATGATAAGCTGGAAGTTCAGGACGAAGAAAATGACGCCGATGACATGGTAGGTGTCCTTGGCGCACCCAAGAAGCTCCAAGCTCCCCCCCAGCGCACCCCCTTTTCCTTGAAAATGCAAAAAAAAAAAAACTTCACCGCATACGAGGCCCCTTTGAGAATTCCGGAAAGTGTCACGATTTGAGGTCCCGGCCATCTTTGTGACGGTCAAGGCGGTCAAGTCGCGGATGTCTTCTCGGTACTGGGAGGCCTGTAGGCTGACCGGCTGTCAAAAAACATGCAGGTCCAAATGATCAAGCAAAAACAGCTCATGGGACCCTAGAGAATCGCTGTCAATTTCCAGCAATGCCACCTGTTTGTGTGTGTGGTTCACGCCGAGCCCGCTTCAGGGTGCATTGGGCAGAAAGCCAAGTTGAAGTCCTGCAATCAAAGCAGTGCTTCATGTCCTGCAAGACATGGCCCTGTGCCCGGAATCGCCTCAACAGGACCCCTGTCTGCTGCCAGGCTGGACCAGCCTGCGCCATGGCAAAGTTGTATCCAGAGGTATACCGGGAGAATCGGAGGCCAGCATCGAAGAGGTAGTTGGCTCGGTTGTACCTCAGGAAGAACCAAAATTCAACACAAAACAAACAAACAAAACAAACAAACAAACCAAAAAAACGTTTGGTTGTCTCCCCAAACATCTCTGAGGCGTCCCGCGAGAAGGCGCCGGTAGCCACACCCCCGGCGGCCGCGGTCGCAGCCTGGCCAAACTCCGACGATCTGACACCAAGCTGAAGGGCGCGACGCCAACGGCTGTGGTGGACAAAAGCGGGTCGCCCCAAAACGGGTGGTCCCAGGACATGGAACCAAGGACTAAAACCTGCGGTCCGATTCCTGGCGGTTTAAGTTTGATCAGTACCCAAGTGGAACCCTCAACACTAAAGATGCAGGGAACACCAGGTGATTTCGGTGAGTTCGGCCAGCCAAGAAGACAAGAATGATAGGCCCCAAATTGGCACAAAACGAAAACGAGAACCACTCCCCATCCGCCCATGGCTTTGCTCTGAGAACAGCGCCGCGGCGCCCGCTGCCAAGACCGGCATGATCGCAAGTTGCCTGCGAGGTCGCGACGTCTTGGGATTAGATTTGGCGGTGTGGCCCCTTTTCACTCCAGTTGCAACCAGTGATGGCGGGAAAACTCCGAAATACCGCTGGTCTTGAACCTATCAGCTGATCTAGCTACCTGCCTACCTGCCTGCTGGCTTACTTGCCTACCTTCTTATTCTTGGCTACTTGCCGGCCTCACAACCAACCAAGTCTCCAACTGGCACTCGCACACGCCCAAACTGGACACCGTGCAAGAATCGCAGGAAGATCTAAGAGTGGGGTAGCCAAAGGGCGGTTGACGGTTGACCCCCATAAATTGTCCTGGAGCCGACTGTCCATGACAAACCCTTGTGGCAAAACCCGGTTTTGCCAGTCGATCCTAACCCCGAACATTTCTTGAAACATAGGATCTAAACAAACAATTCAACGAGCCTTGGTTTACGCTTTCCCTGTAGATCTTGTCCTTGTATGGCATTTGCGTAAAGATCCTCGATGCTGGTTGCAACAAGCCTGGCTTCACACCCGAGCCCTGTCACTGTTTCCCTTTCGTGCTCGCACGAAAACGGGCTCACCGGGCTATCTTTCCTGTGAATCCCCGGAACAATGCACCCGACATCGGACCATTCTCATCGACAGAACCCTCTATTTGCTTAAGGCAGGCAATAAATCGAATGCTGTTTCCAGCAATGATGGATTCCCCTTGAAACAACAGGGGAAAATAACATGTATTCTGAAACCTAGGCTGTTCTCAGACTAGTGGGTTGGTGGAAACTAACACTAAACCCTAAAAAAGCTGAAAACCTACAGTTGGGAACCACCAAGAAACGCAAATGGAAGCTGAAGCATCGCCCAAACTCTGGCGCTGACCTGGACCGTGAGGCCGCGCACTTCACCTCAAGCACCGTGGAAGGCCGAAGGCGGAAGGCAGAAGTGGAGGTTTTGAGGCGGGCAGGGGGGTCGGGAAACATGTCGCCCTTTGTCCGATATTCTCCTTTCAGCCAACAACTCCAACACATCGTTCGTTGGAACAGGTGGGCACATTGGTCTGCAGACGTTTTTGGTGGACATGGAGGCGACCAAAAGCGAAGCCCCAAGACCCGCCCAAGACTTGTCACACTTGTCGCTCGGCCCCGGACGTATCCAGCTCCGGCTGGGAATGCTCGAGCCGGAGACTTGCGGGCAGTCGGGCAGGCAGTCGGGCTGTCAAGCAACGTGCCTGGAAAATGCGTTGTGAAGCCACCGCCAGTGGACCCGGATGGAAACCATGGTGCAACAAAAGCATGATCTGAGGGCTCGGCAGTTGAGACCTCCTGCCTTCACTGGAGTTCACTGAGGATCGGTCGTGGCGTGATGGAAAAATGTCAACGAAACATTACGCTGCTATTCTTACCCAAGCGAACTTTTCCAAACAAAAGTTATGCAACCTGAAGGGACCCCCTAAAAGACATGTTTTCCTCTAGGGGCCCTCTATCAATTTCCATGTTAAGGCTCCGAAAGCCCAATGATCTCCTTCCTCTTACTGCGTGCCTGCGGCATGGTTGCTTTCAGTGGATACTCTCCTGCCTTCCTTTTGGGTGCCACGTAAATTTGGAGAAGACATAAACTGTCCAAAGCATTTGCCGCGCGCTAACAACTATGTGCCAAAAAAATGCCCCCAAAAGTGTTGTTGCTATTGATCCCTTTGATCCAACCTCAAAAAGGGTACCCTCTGAAAAGCACAAGCCCAAACTTATCTCAATCGCCGACGAGTTATCGGCCACTGGTGTGAGACAGGGGTTCTTGGGGCGCTTCTTGGCCCTCGACTAATGTACACCTCTCCGCCCGAGAAGGTTGCGACTACAACAGTCGACATGTTGGCAGGCTACAAACCAGCCCCAAACACTTCGTTGAGTAATCAAGCTTTCGCAACCATCAGTCATCCTCTTCTACCGACTCCTCCTCAAAGTCCTCATCGAACTGATCGAAGTCTTCCCCGTAGGAGCCATCATCACCAGCGCTCTGGCAAGGGTTCAAGCAATGAAACTACCTTTTTATTGCAAGTCTCCAAACTGAGCAGGAGTTGATTATGCCCCAAGCACAGGACCGGTTTCCAGGAAAGAAATCCACCACAACCTCGCTTTGTTCCGCCTTGGTCGGTGAGCTGGGCCTCATCTTTTTCGGCGACGCCGAGGATGGCCGCGACGTGCGCACCGGGGACGGGCTGGGCGACTCGGGCGGCGCCACGGGGGGCGGCGGCATAAAGGGCGACGCCTCCGGGGACGCCTGCGACTCGACGGACGGGGGCTCAGGCGGGCTCGGCGCCCTGGATGCAGAATCCGGCGCACTGGGCGCACTGGGCGCACTGGGCGCACTGGGCGCACTGGGCGCGCTGGGTGCGCTGGGCGCAGTGGGAGGGCCAGGGGCGCTCGGCGCGCTGGGCGCGCTGGGTGCGCTGGGCTCGCTGGGTGCAGTTGGTGCGGGCTCCCAAGACGCCGGCGCCAAAGGCAGCGACGAGGCGTTGGCCTCTGGCATCCGCGAGCGCGAAGGTTTCTGCGCCGCTGCCTCGATTGCCTCCAGCAGGTCTTGGGAGCAGAGCGGCGCCGCCTGGCAGGGCTGCCAGTCTGGTCCTCCTTTCTGGGCGCAGCTAAAATTGCCATCCCCAACATGATCTTGTCTCTGTGTTTTCTTTTTTGGGGGGTGTTCCACTTGGTGAAAACAAAGGGAGTTGTCGCTTGAACCTTCGGACACTCAAGAGCCACCTCGGCTTCTCCCACAACTTTTGTCCCGCCTCCCATCTCTTCACTCAAAGGCGGATAATTGGTGAGGAAGTGGTTTGTGACCATGATTATACCCATGTAGGGAACTTAACGCCATGCGGACAATGCGCATAGCCATGGTTGTATACTGGCCACCCACTACACCACCGAAACATACTGCGAACCTGGTATTAAGGGGTACACCCAAAGCCCTTAAAGAATCAAAAGGCCGGATATCTGCCCCGACTTCTGGCAAAGGGACTACAGTGGATTCAAATCACTCCGTCCTTACGGTGGACTCAACTCGAAACCCGAAAATCAACCGGGGGGTTGGGAATGGACACCGAAAAAGGGAAATGGTTCGGAAACCCGGTGTTATCGAGCCACAACCATGCAGCTTCCCTAAAATTGGTGGTTTGGAGCCCCATGGTTTGGTTCTTGACGGTAGTTTCTCATTTGCCCTCAAGAACGAGAGGCCCAAATCCAAATCCAGGCCACCCATCTAAGCCCCCAACTAAACACCTGATTTTGGGGGTTGACCATTGTGAACAGGGAAAACCACTAAATGTTGAAACCGCCAAATATAGAAACAACCATCGGGTCTGGCCTTTTTTGACTGTAACCCCCCCTCCTTTCTACTCAACCTCAACCACCAAACCACCGGGCTCCAAATCAAGCTCATCTACCAGGGCCGTCTATTTTCCACCGCCCACCCATTATAAAAAAGGATGGAGAGGAAAAAAAAGGAGACATATATATATATATATATATATACATACCATTGTTTTTTTTTAATATACCATATATATATATATACCACTTCTCTCCCGCCATCTCCCGCCATCTCCCGCCTGTGGGAACTGCGCCGCGAAGCCCCCAGGCGCCAGGGCCTTCCTCAGGCGCTTGGCGCCCACCAGGGGCGCCAAGGCCTGGGCGCCCTCCACGTCCTTGGGCCCCACGTCCAGCAGCAAGGCCACCTCCTGCGAGCTGGGGCAACACCCATGGGATGGGGCGGGATAGAAAAAAAACGGCAGTCTTCTGTTTTGGAAGATTGGAAGAAAAGAAGAAAAAAAGAAAAGAAAAAGGAGAACTTAGAACACTGAGAAACTGCAACAAGTAGTGCTTGTAGAAACCCCAACCTTCCAGGAGGTCCCTTTCTGGTGTTGTTTTGTTGCAGCCCTACTAAAAACGGACTGCAACCCCTACAGTGAAGTCAGGTAGTTGGCGGTTTGGAGTGGGGTTGTTGAGGGTCAAGGGGAAACAACCCAGCCGTCTCCAAACCACCAATCAGTGGAAAACCGATCAGCCTTGGTATGGTAGCGACAAACGGGTTTTTGGTCTTTTTTGCAGCCTACTAAAATGAACAGGAAAAAAACAGCAACAACCTAGAAACACGGCAAGAACAGTGAAGTCAGGCAACCAAATGGGGCTTTGTGTCCAGTTTTTGCAGTTGAGGATCGCCTTTAAAACAGATACAACCGCGTGAGCCAAATTCTCCGCTTGGTTGCCAGGACAGCACAGGAGTTCAACTGCGACACTCCGCTAAAACCAAGAACAAGCAACACTTTTGACTGCGTTGGCATTCGAGAAAGATCGAGGGCTGTGACGCAATGGCAGCGTGCCGAGGTTGCAGGTTCGAGTCCTGCCAGCCCGTAGACACGGGGCCTTGCGATGCAGCCCTTGGGTCAAACACCAAGCAATTCTGTTGCGTCCTCCAAATCCTCCTTGGACCAGGACCCACAGAGCTGGCAGCCCAAGTCCAGGAACTCCTGGCCAAGGGGAAACCGCCATGAATTGGGTTCCACCCCCCTCCCTATTTTCGACAGGACCCAAGTCAAACAACCTCAGAGCCACACTCAACCAGTTTTTGTTTTCACCACACTCAACCAGCCCGAAACCGACCCCAAACCCATCTTTTAAGCACCAAACCCCTTGTTTCTCCTGCAGTTTCAGCACCTCCTCCAAGTGCAAGGCGTCCCGGAACCGGGTGGCCTGGAGCACGAAGCGCCCCAGCAGCGAGGCCTTGAGCTTAAGCGGGCGGATGCCTCGCTGGGACGATGGCGGGGAGGGGGGGAGAGCTGGGCAAAGAGGCCGCTTCACCAAATCTTTTTGGAGAACCCTCTTTGGTTGGCCTTAGGGAAACGAAAAGAACATCAACTACTTATTGGGGTCCCCGAAAGACCCACCCACACGGGCAACGGTCCTGTTTTGGTAAATATCCTCAGCCCCAGGAGCTGGAACTCGATTAGAAAAGCTGCTCCGAACCACGTTCAGCTGAGGAAAACCCAACAAACGCGACCACGACTCTGCAGGCCGAGAGCTATTTGGAAGGAGCAAGTGGTTAGTTGCCATAATCATACCCCACTGAACGGACACTTACATGGCTTTGGTGGTTACTGACCACTACTTCACATACTCTGCCCCTTTAAGGGTGTGTGTCAAAATAGGGAGACCCAAAACATGTTCTTTTTGGTTCCCTCAAACCATGGTGAAAAGGGTACCAACTCAAAAAGAAATGCCATGCCTTTTTCACCCTCAGTTGCTCATCAAATACCCACACCCCCTCAACTCAGCACTAACACCCCTTCGGTTTCAGCCTGCATAGCTAAAAAAACACTTTGTCTTGTCGCACCCCGCAAGGGGACTATTTCAAATTACGGAGCCCCGAAAAAAGTGTCGGTCTTCCTTTTTGACTGCACCTGCGACACTCAAGACGGGCTCCCTAAAAAGAAAGACACAAGGGCAATCCGGGGTCCTCCCCAAAAAGACCACGTAGCACCAGCGTTCCGCTTTGGCGAAGCGGCGCCAGCAGGGCAGCCGCGCCGCCAGCTTCTCGCGCTCCAACTCCAGTGCCCGGCCCAGTGCCAAAGCGTCGCCTGAAATCGAGCCGAGGGAAGCGTCGCCTGAAGAGGTTGCTGTAAGCTGAACGAATGTATTTGATTTCTAGCACTTGCGTTGCTCGGGCCTGTGACTTCCCCACGCGTTGGTGGCAAACCACCAAACCATGGTTTCTCTAGACAAATATTGCTTTTGAGCTTGTTCCCATTTGTTACACAAGTGAATACCCATCTTAACGAGATTGCAAACCCCAGAGAAATCGAGGGACTCTGCGAGGTGATCTCGAAAACCTATGAACAGATCTTCCAATGTATGAATCTAGGTTCTGGTGAACCAAGGGTGTTTGTTCAAACAACACAATGATGTACGTACATGTATTTGTATGTAGATATGTCCATTTGTCTGTTTTGGTCACTGTGATGGCGACTTGGCAGGCTGACACAAAGGTGACCCTTCTTTACCTTTGGGACTTATTCTTCAAGGCGGCAAATGGTATGAGTCCAAAAGAGCGTTTGTTGATGGACCCATCGGCTGCGCATCTAAGGGTTTCGACCATCCTACCTCTTGGAATGAAACCCTCTCCGTCGGCCTAGCCCGACCGGATTGCCAAACTCCCTTTGAAACATCACCTCTAAAAAGTCTCACCCGGGAAACTCGTCTCTTGGGTGACCCTCCAGCCTGAGCTCCCTTACCAGATCCTAGCGTTTGGTTTATCCAGGTTGAAATTCAGTAAGCCGCGATTAGGAGCTCTAAAAGTTGGATGTGAGTGGTTTTTGGCATGGTCCCCTTTTCAGATGGACACAAAGGGGGTACCGAGAGGAACATCCGACCCCGTTCTTGTGAATTGGATGGCCCTATTTTGATCCCCATATTCAACCATTGACCTCTCACATCCAATGGCCACAGCCTGACATCCCAAATCCACCCTCCAGTCTGAGAAGCCCTCCCTTGAGGGTTTGGATTTCCAAGGGCCCGACCCCCGTTTTGGTCGGTGAACAACAGTGGAACCCACAAAAACAAACTGCCCTGCGATCTCCCTACATGGAACCCATCAGGGGGTTCCTTTTGAAGGAGAATGGTTCAAACCAGGAACCCGCAGTCAGGTTCCATGTTACTGGATGAAAACCTCATGTTTGTGTGGTCTGTCTTTTTGTGTGTGTGTGTGTGTTTTGTGTTTTTTGCCTTTTTTTTGGTGGGGGGGGAGGGCCTCGGACCGATTCGATGAATCCAACTCTTGGGGGATACCCCCATGGATGTGTTGTTTTTTTTCGAGTTTTTGTGTTTTTTTACTGGAAAATCCAAAGGACAACCGAAATCCATGCTGGGGTCCCCGAAAAAAAAATACCCATAATGTGGTTGTGTATTGGGATTCTATTCATATTTGAGGGGGTCCCATATGGGTTTGTGTCAAAATAGGGAATCCTTTCAGATTCCCTTTTAAGCCAACCTAAAAAGGGTACCCTCCAAAATGTAAACCCAGGTGAGTGTCACTTCCATTTGGTTTCCCAAAAAAGGGTACCAACGAGAAAATGAAGGACACATGTCCCATCTTTTTGACATGTTTTACATCACTTGTTGGGTGCTCGTACCCCAAAAAGGAACAACAGCAACAAAAGAAACACGGGTATTCAACAGACAGCTTCCTTGTTTGCTCCCCTCCCTTCTTTCCTGTACCCAAGGGCACTTCTGTCCTCTACCCAAAGAAGGGTCCTCCCGAACCACGGGCCCAGCTCCGACGGCCAACGCCTTGGGCCATGCCGATCTCCCGGGCCAACTTCACCGCCTCGGCACCCACGCGCACGGAGGCCACGGAGTACTGAGAGCCCTCAGCGGCTGAACGGCACCGGGGGAGCTGTCTATCTATCTGTATGCTTCCCCCACAAAAAACATGCCTTTTACAAGGATACAGTTGCAAAAAAAAAAAAAAGAGAACAGAACTCACAGCTGATTATTCACCTATCACCTAGTGAAACTATTGTGTTTGAGGCACATGGAGGGGGCCCAAGTCCTGTTTCCAAGATCCAAGAAGATTTCCCTTTGTACATAAAGCTGTATCTACATAGATGAACCATACACGTATATATGTGTATATATATATATGTTCTATATTTATATCTATATATGTATATATAATTATATATATATCGGCAGTAGACCTGTTAAGAGGTCCAGCTGTCGCTGTGAGCATATTTGTAATTTGCATGCCCATGTTGTCATCATGCCATCGTGGGGTGATAACGTTCGGAGTCACGGAGTCACGCGCACACACGCGCGCTTGCCGCTTGCCGTCTCAAGCGTGCTTGCGCACTCATACACACGCAGGCGCACGTGGTGCGGAAGGCTCCGCAGGCTGAAGATCAACTGGGGCGAGTCAGGATACCGCCTGACTGTTGTAAGAAAAGCACGCCGCAGTTTTGAAGCTCGGGCTTTAGCAGTCAGACGCGGAAAGCAGTCTGCGGCAATGACCTTCGTTGCCTGTGTCGGTGGCATTTGACAGGGCTGCAGCTTGTCTCCTCTGCTCATCGCCTGAGAGACGAGCAAGATCACGGATTAGCGAGTCTGTCTTAACCACCAATAGAGGCCAACCTGGTCAAACACGCATGCAATATTTGCTGAAAGCATTCCAGTGCCTCAACGACATGAACCAGCATAAGCTAGTGGAGCTGTAGCCGGTGACCGATCGAAAGCAAAACGAGTGATTCCAAGTGATTGCGGCTCCCTAAGGAACTCTTCACGAACCCTCACACATAGATATAGATATATATATATATATACATATATACATATACATATAATTCCAATGTTTCACATGTGGGTGTGTATAAACATGTGTAAACATAACGGAATTATGTGTCTAAACTCTCCTGGTGCATGAATAAGTCTGACAAAATAGCAAACACTGTGTGGGGCGGGCAATGGTGAAATGGGCTGGGCAATTTCCATTGTGGTCAGAAGCTCTAAGTCACTACACCCCGTCATGGAGCGTTGTTCAAGCCTGTCACCTCCCCGCTTGCAAATACTTGTCATGGTCGCAACCTCGCGATCCTCTGCCAACAAAGCATTGTTCAGGTTGCGTCGACAATGAAATCATGTTAGGCCCAAGCACGAGCAAATAGGCCGTCACGGTTGCTCCGGTAGTGGTGCATTCTTGCTGCTAGCCCTGCAAAACCTCTCACACTTGTAATCTGCATGCTCGATCGTCCGCCGCGCAAAAACACACACACACACAATCCCACTCTATCCAGCACCAATCTCCAGACAACCCACCCCATGCTATCATGCCCGCTCTTGTCCAAAAATGACTCGAACTAGGGATTCGAACGGCAACCTGCTCCCCTGGAAAAACCAGCACTGACACCCGAAAACCCTCATTAAAGGCATCTCCTTTTGAGGCAGCCCTTTTTGGGCATCTGCAGCACGACTTGGGCTGGGAAGCCCCCACATGAAGCCTGGCCTGTTTGCGCAGGCACCCGGCCACACGCTGGCGCAGGTCCTTGGATTCAAGAAGCTGGCAAGGAAGCGGGCGGACCCCCTCAGAAGGGTGTGCATCCAAATTGGGGGAACCCCAAACTGGATTGTTTACCTTTGGCTTCTCTCCAAAACAAACATATCCTCCAAGACGCAAGACCTGGCCAACATCCGGGGAACCCAAACATTGCACCCATTTGAACCCTTTGAAATGGCGATCTTTCATTTTCTTTCCTGTTTGGCAGAGCGTTGGAGAGGAATACACTACACTTTAAGAGGACTTAGACCAATTTCCCCCATGAAGTCTGGACAAGCAACCCCACCTACCCTCATCCCTAGCCCAATTTGCCGAGCCATTTTTGCCAATAGCCGAGGCGAACAGTACGTGCCGTGGCTGTCCTTCCTCTCCAAACCTCCCGGCCGGTGCTTCGCCTCTTAGATCTGAAACTGGGGATACCATGACCAGATCTCCAGTGCCATGACAAATCCACCCAAACAAATCAATGAATAACCAAAACCGGGCGCCACTGCAGACTCGGGTCCCCCAAAAAAACACGTACATCACCAAAACCGAAGCTGAGAAAGAAAAAAATCCAGGCTCGCCCCAAAAAAAAACAAAACGCCCCAAAAAAGAATAGCTCAAAAGGCTCCCTTCGGCCAGCTGGAAGCCCAGGCGCCCTTTCCAGCAGCCCGCCCCGGCGCGCCGCCCAGCGGAGGGCGTTCAGCGCCACCTCCACGTCGCTCGGTTTCGGCGCGTCCGGCGGCAGAATGGTGGCCTGAGCGCAGGGACCGGACGGAAAGACGGGAAGTCGCTGGAGGTCCGGTGGTTTGGTGGCAACTAGCGCTGGATGGCTGGCACCAAAGTTGAAATGGAGGAAACCCTGGAAAAGGAAATTCAAAGCAAAAACCAAAGCCAAATCAGCTGGAAGGGAAAGGGAAACGAACCAAGAAAACAAAACAGGCTTTTTGGGGGTTGAGTAGATGTGATATGGCTATATCTGTCGTGTTCAGAGTTGGTGCCTTTTTGTGTAACCAAAAGGAAACCGCGCATTTTGGGGATGTAAAGAAGCAGACATGAGCCACAGTCAACATGGGAAGAACATGGCATGGCATGGTTTCAAAGAGCAGGAAAGGGAAAGGGAAAGGGAAGAAGAGAAGTGATAACGATCTGAAAGATAAGGCTTAAAGGTCTTCGGACTCCGTTGTTTGACTGTGGCGACTTGCCGAGCGTGCCAACTATGTCGCACAGTCCTTTTTGGGGAACGGCTCTTTTGAAGTCTGATGCCGGAGGTTGACCTTTCCACGAGGAGGATGGACAGTGGCATTGGGAGAAGTCGAACGGGAATATGCCTGAGAGCCACAAAGGAGATAGGAGGTGAGTTCATAAAGCAGGCCAAGCAATGTTTTGTTCTCCCACTGGACAGGATGATATTGGGGGGTCAACACATTGAACAATTGGTGAACCATGTGGGGCAAAGGCCTTTGAAGCAGAAGACCAAAGAAGAATCCTTCAAAGAAGCCACGTATAAGATCAGTGTGCGCGCACCTGCATTGCCTAGACGCAAACACACACACACACACACACACACACACAACAAACATGTGGGAGTTTCTCCACATGGACACCCTTTTGGCTCGCATTTCAAAAAAACATCTAGAGGCAGCCAGTCATTTTCAGGCAACTCCTTTGAGAAACTCCCAACCCGAACACATCACGTAGAGCTTGCCCATTCAGCTTGGTTCTCGCCTGGGAAGCGACCAGGGCCAGATCCACCAGTGCCACGGTCCCCTGGGCAGAAAACCGCCCCGTTTGGCCCGCACGGTTGGCCCGGCTCAGCCGAAAGGTGGATGGACCGATGAAGGAAACATCGCCAACAAACGTGACGTCCCACTTGGCATATCTAAGGTTGAACTTCCATGGATCAAGACCAGCTCCAACCTCCCTAATAACGCCGCCCTCGACGTTCGCTTGCCTCTCGGTGCTTTCGGACATGACCCCCGAACAAGACGGATGATCCCGGAAATGTGCGCCGAACGAGGCATGGTCCGTCTACTTGCAGGGTACGTCAGGGAAGTGCTTAGCCTTGGTTTTACCCCGCTTCAAGGACTGACATCCGTGGCTTGGGTGGGTGACTATGGTCACCAACCACTTCCCTCATGTACCCTGCCATGAGCCAAACCTGGCGGTTGATCTTTGTCTTCCCAAACCAAGGTGAAAAGGGCGTCCTCCAAAAAGAAAAAACCGCACAGGTGTGTAAACTAGCTCAACATTGGATTTTTGCTTTCACTTTGTCCCCCTTTTCAGCTTCCCTTGAACTGGTTTGGATTTGGTGGTTCAGAGGTTAGGGGGTTTCCCAGATTCCCCTACAACCCATATTTGATCTAAATCCAAACCAATCCAAACCTTGGGGCGAACCGGACATGGAACACCCCAACTAATCCAAACCACTTGGAGGGGTAGCCTGACCCTGACTTAACCCCAGGAAGCCATCTTCGGGCATTCGGCCAAAACCCGAGCGATCCACACCGGGCAGCACGGGCCTCGCGGCCGTGGCTGAGGCCCGGCAACGCCCCGAGCAGCTCCCCCGCCGCCGCTTCCGTCAGCGCCACGTCCTCCCTGGGATCCAATTGACGCTTTTTCGGCGATGGCCGGGGCGGAGCGCAGATTTGTGGGGGGAGCGGGGGGGGGGGGGGGATGTGCAAAGGAGACCAGCAATGGGGTCAGTCATAAGCCAACAATCGTTGGAATATAAACAGCCACGTCGCCGACAGGAGTGGACATTCTAGCGGTATCAAAATGGAAATATAACTGACAATCACGGAATGACAGCGAGCCAATAATGGATAGAGACTCGGTGGCACAGACCCGAAGTGGGCGTGGTGTCTACGCGCTTGGGACGCCGCCGTTTATCGGGTTTCCTTGGACTGACACGGAAGCAAACCCCAATCTTGAGGCCCAAACCCCGGCCCCAAGAATCGATTTGGACGCCCAGATTCACATAGAACCCAGAAAGGCGCCCCCTTAAAGGAGACTCCTCTGAAATGGCGCTTTTGCTTTTTTTGTTTTTTTTTTTTTTTTGGGGGGGGGGGGAATTCCATATTAATCTGCAGAGGAGTTAAAAAAAAAGAAGAAAAAAAAACTCCCACGCACTTCATATTCATGGACCACTGTCGCGAAAGACCATCAACAAGCTCTATGCGCATAGCAGCCCCAATCAGCATCTCAAATATTCACCAAGCAGAAACAAACACTGTACTGATGTTGATCATAGCCGAATCAACAGCACATACGCATGTACATATATATATATATATGTACAGCATTTGGATCGACAGTTTCAGCAGTGAATTCCAAAGTCGGCACCACCGTTGCACCGTCCAGTTCAATGGGGTGCTGCGGCTGATGCGGTATCTGACTTCTCCTTGGGAGAAGTAAAACTTGATGAGTCTCCATACTCTATACTCAACACAACTGACCTCAATGCTTGGTCTTGTGTGTTTCCATGAAACTATAAAATTCTGCAACATCATGTTCCTCAAATTGGTAGCCACACTTCTCTAAGTAGGCCACTTCTGCAGTCTGGGATGCGCCAAGGCCACCATTTTGGCGGGCCTCTTTGACAGAGGTCTCGTTCGAGAGCTCCTCCCACTTGAGCTTACCGCATCCGACTCGATCTTTGAAATAAAACACATGCAACGTTTGGCAAAGTTCCACAGCATCATCCACATTCTGCTTCCATTCTTGAAACCACTGGCACCCCCAAGGTGCAACAAAATTCACTTCCTCGCACTTGCGCTGAGCCGAAATCTGTGCGTCTTTCTTGTCCTTCTGCCACTGCTCATCGCTTTGTCCCTCTCTTTTTACGAATATCTGGCCCATGGCCTTTGCGTCGGCCTCTTTGAATTGGAGGTCATCCTCAGTCATGGTTTCTGGGTCTTCCACTATGCTGACATAAGCCGCTGCTGGCACCCGGCCGTACAGCGACCTGCACCAACATTCGCTCGGGTTCTCCGGGTTCTCCTTGTGCACGCCTAAGCCAGACTGCTGGTCCGTCAAAAAGACGCATGCAAGGCTGCAGGCGCCAGAACGCACTTCGACCATGCGCACAGCAGCATCCCACTCCTTGGCAGCTCTGAACCGCTAGTGCTTATTGGGTCTTTTTCGGGCCCCCCCAAACAAAAACGAATGGTGGTTGTCCTTTTGGTTCTCCTTCAAAACCAAACATATAGGTGTACCAACTCTAAGAGAGGACACACCCTATTGAATGCACTCCCATAGAAACGCACGTCGTACTCCAATGGGCTCTTTGCACTTCCCTGTTTGTAGCTCCCGGGGACCATGTTACATCCAACCAACAACTAAACATGAGCCTGCGATACTCTTGCGAAGGTCAAAGCGGTCATGCTCATTCTTACTCTAGTTCCTGGCACCTAAGCCTTCAAAAAGCCGAACTGATAGTTCCCGGGCCTAGAAGGTTCCCTTGCGTTTGAACCTATGAAGTACCTGAGGAATTGGGGATTGGTTGCATATTGCTGGTTCGCAGACATGTCCACAGGTACCTAGGGCGCCCGGTCGACTTTCAAACTGATTTCGCGCAGGAGCTGAACGGACACTTCGACAACCTTCTGGGTGAACTTGACGTTCGACAAATGAGAAATATAGTGGGAAACCTGTCCGACCCCCCCAGCGGGGATACGGATATTGCTCCCTGCTTTCAAGAGCTTGCAGTTGCCACCTCTGTTGACGGGAATCCTAAGTAGGGTCAGTCCAAGGTACTCTACATGTCCAAACCTCATCTGGGTGACAAAGAAGAAAGTCTGAAAACATGAAAAAACACATAGCTTGCTCTAGGGGGAATGCTGAAGACACAGCCTCGTATGCAAATTCAATCAAGTACCAAATCAAGCACAAACTTCCAGAACGAGGACAAAACAATGCCATGCGAATCACTCGCGGCCACTTGATGGCACCCCTTCATTGATCAATGTGCTCAGCAAGACCCCTTGACCAACCGCTTCCTGACTGACGCTCGTAGCATTTAGATGCGAAAACAACATCACCTTTGGACACACAGCTCCGAGCCGAGCCTCACCGGCTCTATGGCCAAAACTCCTCATGCGAGTCATGGACAGTCTGACCTTCTAAAACCCCTGTCAAGAGGTTCATGCCCTATCAACCCCAAATAGTCCGTCCCGCCTTTTGACCAAGGCACATCTGCATACTTGCCAGGGAAACTGACAATGCAGTGCTGTGAGTTGGGGTTCACCCTCCCGGGAAACGCGATGCGCTTCTTTTGTGTGAAAGCCATGTGTGCGAGCTCCCTCAGAACCTCATCCTGCTCCAACATCTCTGCTGGTCCGATGAGGCCACCGAGGACCAGGATAGATGCCAGCACGCAACTGTTGTCGAAGGTCAGAAACAGGGCCGGACTCAGGCCTCTCTCGTGGCCAAAGAACTCCGCTAAAGGCAAGTAAATGGCATCCAGCAAAAGCAGGAAGGCGCCGAGAAGCAAGAACCACCCAGCACAGGAAGCCTTTCTGACCAAATCCTGATCCGCCATCCTCTGGCTCAGCATCCGTTGCTTCACAATGAACTCGTAAAACAAGATCGACACACTCACTGCTGTTAGAAGCCACAGACTGCCCAAGAAGAGACTCGCAACTGCAAGACTCTCAAGGAACTCTTTACGTGGGCCGGACCTCAGCATGAACCTGAGGACGCTGAGAATCACCCAGCAGACTGAAGCAATTAAGATTAGTGTTGCTGTCCTGTTCCAGCCTAACAGTTCAAGCTTTCGGAATGTGGCGCCCGTTTGCCCCAATCGGGTAAACCAGCAGAGCCCCATCATCGGACCATCAAACTTGAAAGCTGTTGAACCAGCTGTTGTTGTATTCCCCCGGGTGAATAGGAATGCAGTCAGGTCCAAAACAGAGGACACAAACATAACACATACGCATCCAGCAAGGCTTGCCCCGTGCAGACCGGACTCTTGGTTGTAGCGGAAGAAAAAAGGTACCAGACCCACAGCCGCCACCACGGGCCGAGCAAAGCCATCTGCCAGTTGCACGAAAATGGGCAGGTCACCGTACAAAAACCTTTGATCACTAGTGCTCAGGATGGTGAAACTATTCAGGGTGGCCCTCGTAAGGGTGATGGACACAAGGGAAACTTGACGAATTCCACCAAAAAGCGCGCAAGAGCGACCTGCCGGTAAAGCACCCTGGTCAACAGCCTTGGTCTCCGGCACAACTTTCATTTACTCAGTTGGACCTCAGACCTTTCCATGGCACCCTAAGTTCCTACAGCCCAAGAGCCATGGGCTTGATCAGAAAAGAGAAGCCAGGTTGCTCTGATGCAAAAATGCCGAATCATGCCACGCGGCTGTGGGGTTCATAGACGTCTCATGTTTTGCCTCTAAGTCCGTTGCTTCGGTCGCCCGGAGCGTAACAGTCATCCAGATTCACTCTCAAACCACAAGAAAGGGAGAATCCCGTCATGCAAGAGCACAGGTCTACTGCGGTCTGCTAGAAATGCAGCGGTATTCGAAACACACACTTCAACTCCCTAGGGAGGATGCGTTTGAGTACAACTGATGAGTCTCGAGTACAACCGATGAGTCTCGAGTGGGCTAAGTTTCGGCTCGCGATGCACTTGGCTTCCCTCTAGTGTCGAAAACGTTACAAGATTCAACATGAAGCACACACAGCGGCAAAAGAAGCGGCCAACTGGACTTTCATCCACATCACTTCACAAAAGCAGGTACACACGGGTGATCAATCCGTGCATCCACCAGCAAGCATAGCTTCGTTGGCCAGCGTTTGCTTGATGGCCGCTGGCCCCCTGCTGACGAAGAAAGGTTGGTGGCAGGGTATTCTGCCACTCCGCACACACACGCCCCTCCAAGAGGGGCGTACACTACCTTTTGCATCCGGAAGACCAAGCGCTCAACTCCCCAGTGTCTACGAAAATATTCACAGCGGCGAGGAGAACGCGAATTTGCACGCTCTGCGCGGCGCCACTCAGAAGACGGGGACGTAGGATCTCCGAGTTGAGCAGGAAATAGTCCGCGTCTGTGTCCTGCAATTGAAGGCAATACTGGCGGAAGGAACAGCGAGGACTGATGTGTGGTGTCCGTCAGAGGCGGGGCGTAGGTGAACATGTCCATCACATTGCGATCTTGCTGACGAAGGCCATGCTGAAAAGAACCAAGTTCTTCCACCTGGATGGAAAAGTCCGGGTTGTGCACGCCATCACGCAGTTGATCAGAGGCATTGTGGGTGGAGAAAGACTCATAGCGGGTCAATATCCGTTGATATCCTTGATGCTGCCAATCCTGAATAGTCCAGGTTTGCACGGTGATCATGCGCATGGTGACCTTGCCAATCTTCATTGCCCCGAGTTTCTTCACGTGGCGAGACCACCGGCTTCCAAACTCGAAATGTGTTCTCTGGCACAGCATGTACGTCATCATCCGGGTGCCATAGTTGAGGTTGCCCAGGGGTGTAGACCTTCACCCACTCTTGATCCTGCCAGACTGAATACTCTAGCCATGGTTGTTGAGTGCTGTCCAGGTCCCGCGCTTGGGCTGCAGCATCAATGTCCATGTCGAGATGGAAGAAAGAGTGCACCACGGTATCCGATCCAGCTAGGAGCGCAAAAGAACCAACAAACATGCACAACGGGCAACACACAAGCATGCAAGACATCAGGAAAGCACCATTTTGCCGAACGGCCCATACTTGTCTGTCTACTCAGCAACTAGTTCAAAAATGGACTTCTCCTTGACGTTGGAACTGCTGGGGCGGCTTGCGGGCAGATAGGGATCAGCGACTCCAGCGGATTCAGGTTGACGAGTCAGCGTCACGAGAAGTACGTACTGGTTGATGAGCCGTGATGCTTGTCGCGTTCGGTCCGCAAGTTGGCTAATCCCTGCCTGTAGACGAGTCAGATCCTCGGTAGAGAAGGTCGATGCATCCGAGGATCGTAGGATCGCTTCCAACACCAGTGGAGACATGCACAGGGTTGACGACTGTGTGGCCACGCTGTGCTGATCAGGGGAAAAAGTCGAAGCGAAGTGGCTGTCTGGCTCTGGAGCCGCGACACACCTGTATCCTTCAGTGGTCCAGTCCCGTTTCTACCATGCATGAACAGTGGATTGAACGCCGTCTTGAGAATGAACTTGGTTATAGAACAACTTCCATTCCCTGTACGTCTGACGTGGAGGAGGGTCATCGTGTTCTGCTTGTAGTGTCCATGTACCTGGATGAAAGATCTTGACCCATTGGGCGTCCGGTCGTTGAGGATCAGGGCACCATTCTAGCTACGGCATGTTGACTTAACAATGACGCACACGGCTGCAGGCAAGAAACTTCATGCCATGTGACACTGAACATGCCAGTCAAACGCAAGACACTCAAACCCGCATTCACGGCACTTGCAACACAGAGCGCAGCGTTTTGTAGCTAGAGTCAACTCAGGTGTCAATGTCACTCGCCCCAATCAAAGTTAGGATCATAAGGAGGTGAAGGAGGACGCCAACCACCATCTGAGACCGAGGATGCTGACGAGGATGGCGATCCCGACGGGAAAACAGGCCGTGCTATGCTTGGGTGGATTGCCGAGTCGTTGGTATCCTCTGATGTGCCAGTCACGGTAATGCCATGTATAAAAGGACGCATAGGAGACCGGCTGGGCGAGGTGCCTCCCGTGCTGTCACGAGGAGGCCAATATACTTCAAAGTGGTAGAACCTGCGCCACTCACGATAAGTGGACCAGTCGTCCGGAGCCGGTCCCAAGGTGGATTCTGCGACAGGCTGCCACGGGCCTGGTATGTAAACTGGGATCCATTCAGCTCTTGTGTTTCCAGGGCCACGCACGATGTTGTACTCAAAGTAGTGCGGGAAGGGCCATCTCCCGGTGGTCGTCGAATTGAACATGACAACCGAATTAGCAGCTGTGAGACAGAAAGGAGTCTGCGAGAGTAGAAACATACCAACAACACAACACAAGACAAAGCAACCCAAGCACAGGCAAAGAGAATCGGACAATGTTTTCACTCAGAAGGCTGGCTGTCTTCACGCTACTGCCGTTGATGAAGTGAAAGTGCCCCGGCTGACGTCGCGCAAGGAGAAAGACACTTCCGGCCACTGTGCAGGAGAGCATGGCAGTAATGGTTGCATCTCGTAGTTCTGGACCTTGTAGCACGAGTCGATCGCTTGGGAGTAAAGAGGGTGAATGGCCGTCGAGTGTAGCGTTCTGCCACCGACGCTGTGACACTTTTCACGGTTCGATCACGCTTGCGAGTGCATTTGGATTCTCGCGTAGATAAGGGACTCCGCGTGTGTGGTGCTGATGGTCGCCTGCATGAAGATGGCCAGTATATACTGCGCGCTGATTGTCTTGTGCGGTCGGAGGATGTGGCACCTGGGCAGGATTCACCGCGGGGAGATGACGTAGGTGAAATTCGTGTTGTAGGCACAAACTGAGAGTGGAAGATCTCCGGCGGCGGAGGAGGTGGAGGAGGTGTAGGTAGAACAAAATGTGGTGGTGGTGGTGGTGGCGCCGGTATGCGTATTGGT
Source organism: Effrenium voratum (assembly GCA_963377175.1). Taxonomy (NCBI): domain Eukaryota; class Dinophyceae; order Suessiales; family Symbiodiniaceae; genus Effrenium; species Effrenium voratum. Next base: position 686,673 of record CAUJNA010003249.1, read on the forward strand.
ATTTCACCTTGAGCTCTGAGTTCACGATTATGAAGTGAAGGGCCGTGGTACTGCAACCACGTAGGCTGCAGTCCATGAGTCCAGGTGATGAACGTCTGAACATTTTGTTCCATCATGACTTGATCCCTCATGTCTGCATGCCAAGCAATGCAAGGTGAAAGATCCGACACAACGCACAACACTCAAGAATATTTTCACTCGTAGGAGTTCAGCGGAGTCTAGTTGCGTGCCTCAAGTCGTTGGTAGACCTTCCAGGCATGCTTGACTTCATCCGTGTTTTTGTGGAGGAAGCGGGCAATAGTCTTGTAGGTGGGCCTTGCGCCCTTGTCCTTTTTCCGCCTGACCATCTCATCCAACTCCCCTTGCATCCATGCTGTGAACGGTTCATGGTATGCATTGCGAAGTGCTGTTGTGAACTCTTGTAGAAGTTCACGAGGACCATGCACCACGGTAGGGGACGAGCGAAATGACGAAGCACCTGGGTGAGGACGGATAGAATGGTCCGAGTCAGAGTCCGGGGTGGAGGTTGGCGTAGTCACGGGGCCACGATTGGCGTGCATCGCGATTGGTGCAGTCACTCTTGGCGGAGGTAGTTGTGCAGCGAGGTCAGTTCTGGGCGTACCTCCTGGACGAGGTTCATGTTCCGCACCTGCGCCCGGAACATCACGACGTTCATCACGAGGAGGAGATAGCTCTGCGAAACAACACAAACTGGGTAGAATGAAGTACAAACCTGCTGCGTCAGAGAGCTGAATGTCTTTTACTTGGCACCAAGCAGCAGCGGCCTCTGGGTAGTCCGGACGGACGACACTGGCATAGCCTTCACTGTAGGAGGAGCTTTCGGCGCAGCACTTCGATATTCTGCAGATAGAAGGGGCCCACGACGGTTGAGTGGTCGCCTGTGACGACTTCGGCTCCGAGAGCGGTGTCGGCGCGTGTCACGTCGCCTTGACCTTCTCCTCCTGTTGCGTTCCCTAAGCGTGATGGGCATCGATGTGAAGGATGTCCTCGTTGCCGGCGCCTTCGGAGATGTCGGGGCCGGTGTCAAAGGAGGTGGCAGCGGCGGCAGTGCATCAGGCACCGCCGGTACAGGAGGTACAGCAGGTGCAGCAGCAGGAAGTGGTGGTTGTGGATGCCGTTGTTGTCCTTCAACGCGCTGTAGCCCAGCCACCAGTATGCTGATCTGCGACAAGATGGCGTGTAGCAGGTGACGACATTCTCGTAAAAGGTCACCATGATCCATGACGGTTGAGGCGACAAGAAACTACAAGCGGCTGCAAGCATACAATAATGTCAAGAACCCACAAGCATGCAAACCCTGCAATCATTCAACCCATCAAACTCCATCGGCACATGATTCAATTTTCTCGGAAGAGCAATCAAAGCAGCAGAAAGCGTCATGAGTGAGATCACGAAAAGTCAGCTGCCACAAACCGCATCTTGTTGCTTCATAGAGGTAGTAGAGTTAGCGCCTCACTGGCAGCGCTGTCACAAGATCACTCAGGAAGTGGTCACCAGAACATCCCCACGTAGCTGAGAACAGCAATCGATGATCGAAGTTTCCACCTGCCATCTTTGCTATGGATGCAGTCATGGTAGTGAGATGCAGCGATGCCTGCGTACGTGCCGCCTCTCGGGATCGTGCAGTGCTCCTGGCGCAAGCGTGACTTTCCTCCGATGCAGAGAGGACGCGAAGAATGAATACGCGAAGAATGAATCCCTCCAAACTGGGCGGCGGATTTCACGGCAGCATCATTGGATCGAAGGCTCCCTCTGCAGTAGAAGCGCATTGGTGGAATCCACACATCATTCCAGTTGGTGTACTCTTCGTTGGGAGATGGGTCCTCCTGCCATTTCGAAGGTCGGATGAGCTCCTCGTCTTTCAAGATGCCGATGGCGAATTTGATGTCCGTGTTGTGCGCCCAATAGAACGGCGAAACCGACTCAGTACGGAGGTTATCCGGCAACCTGCGGCGCGGTTCAAAGGAGAAGATGATCCCGTAGATTGCCCTGAGAGTCCTTTTTGCCTGGCTCGAAACAGTGGTAAGCCCTCGCGGTCTTCTGGATGTACGGCCAGCATTTCTCAAGCACGCCCAACTGAACAATGAGTTGCTCAGGCAAATTGGCAAGAGCGATGTCAAACTCGCGGGAGATGTCACGGATAACCGCCTCGGTCCACGCTCCCGGGTTGCCATGTGGAAGTCGATCAGCTGCAAGTTCAGAGACAGATCTCACTCTGTGTTCATCACGGATGATATTTTCACGGTGGAGGCTGAGGGCGACTGAGGATGTCGACGGTCCTCACGACTAATGCGATCGTGACGGCGATGGCCACGATGTGTCCGTTCGCCCCAGTCATCATCATCATCATCATCGGATTTGCCATGAGGTCCCGGGGTAAGCTTAACCCGAGATCGGCGAGGAACCGGAGAGCGTGAGCGCACGGCTGTCTTGCCGGTCCTGCATCGCGTGTGTCGTGCGCAAGGAGCTGTGGCTCTGAACATTCCGGAGATGCACCATGCCATGTGTCTGAACGAACAGCTGTACCTCATTGCCATTGATGAAGTTGGGAAACTGGTCCAAGGTAACCTGACTGGCAGCCTGGACCGTCCCATCCGGACGCAACAGGCTGCTCACCGTGTAAACCGCATGAGGTGACCGTCTGGTTGAATCTGCAACGTCAAGCTGAACGGGATGCACTGACGCCATGCCAATAGAAAGGAAAGCAAAGACAAGCAAACAACCACAGAGTCCGAGCCAGCTCCAAACATGCACACAATCACACAAGTTCACAAGCAAATGAGCAAAAGAGACCAAAAGCGCACGGTTCAACATGCTCATTTGGGCGCAACTCGTCGCCGGACATCTCATTCATAGGAGGTCAGAGTTGAAGCCTTTGGCTTCATAAAGACGTTTGAGAGCATCAAGGCCAACTTGTTGTTGGATTCCGGGTTGAGCTCCACGCACACTGAGCCACGATCTAGATGACCACGAGGAGTACATAAAATTCTGGTCATTGGCGCTCCGAATACCTTTGATCTGAGACGGATGATCTGGCTGTGGTGTGATCGTTCTGGAGGTTGAACCACACATGTAACCAAGCACCTTAGTGTCATTTTGTGTCTCCAGGATGACTGGAGGACGATAAAAATTAAAGTGAGAGAAAATTGCGAAGGAATGCTGAAGGTGATGCGGCATCGCATAAAAGTATGAAGCGATTGTCCACATAGCGTTCATGCCACACCACTCCAAAGTCTGGCATTTGAAACCGAAGCGAAGTCATGGTCTGATGCCAGGGACTTTTGTTTGCCGGCGCCATTTTCCTTTAAACATGCGTCGCCGATGATCAGACTTCACTTCATAGACCGACCAGTGTGATACGTTGCGCAGTCCCACCACTTGATTATAGCGATGAAGTAGAACCTGAAGAGCCTGGTGAAACCGCTCTGCGGGAATCGTGAAGAAACCGGACAGGTCTTGTGACACCAACTGTATGTATTCCGTAGGGTCTGCGGACGACAATGCCTCCCAGAGTTGATGCACCAGCTCCTGAACTGAAAGCTGTCCCGGGACGTCCGGAAAGGTGATTTTGGTGAGCTCAAAGATGAGGGCCCCGAAGACGGTCAGGAGAGGAGCTGCCCACGTGCGAAAGAAAGAAATGATTGGTCTCGCTTTGAGCCAGTCCTTGGTCGGTTTGGGCAGAATGCGGGCTGTAGGAAGGGGTGCATGAAGTCGTAGCCCCCACACATAGCGTGGTTGTAGTCGAGGAGGTATCATAGTCACGACTTCGGCACGAAAGGATGCGGCTGGCTCCTTGCAAAATGCAAATACCTCTCCTGTGCAAAAGGTTTTGCGCAACAGAGTGGAAAACAAGGTCGGGCAAATCACGTGAGCACGCGAAGGGAAATGACCCGCAGGAATGACAACACGTTGTCAGAGCATGAGCCGTGTGCTGCAATGACTCGGAGGTCCAGTGTGCCTGGTCTTGAACATGGGAGCGATGTTCATCAAACAACTCAGACAGAATGGGCTGGGAGTCTGCATTAAAGCTGGACCCTTGTACCTTCCATCGGCGAGCCAATTTGCGAAGTTGCAACACAAAACGCTGCTGAAGTTTGTCCACATCCCCAAAGTATTGATCCTTCATGGAGGCAGACATGATGTCGGAATCAATGTTGGTGTTGATACATTGAAACTCATTCAAGATAACAGCATGAGAATGTGCACGAAAAGTGGTGCGGTCATCCACGTCAATGCAGCGGCACGGGAAAGAAGTGTCCGGCCCATCTTTGCTGCCATTTGCGGTAGTTGTATATGCGATCACCCAAGGTCGCACTGCGAGTTTCAACGACTCGGATCTTAGGAAGGAATAAGGAAGGGAAAAGACAGCGATGAGATGCGACCCACCGTTGCAACCAGGTTCCAAGTTTAGCTTTCCAGTCTCGAACATGTAGAGGTGGAAGTAGTAATTGTGTCATAGTGGCTGGGACCTGGAGCGCTCGCTTATGCAAAACCTAAGCAAGAAGCTTCTGAGCCTTGGAGCGGAACGGCTCATTGACAAAAGAAGAGAGCCGCAGGAAATAATAGAGTTGAGTCGAAGGAAAGGCCGCCGATAAAAGACCGCGCATGGTTTGAAACGACGCACCTGTATTAGATCCCAGCTGGTACAAAGTAGAATAATGTGCCTGAATGTCGTCCAGCATCTCAAGCCGTAGTTGACGATGTAGATTGGGATGCAGCCGCCGCCGAAACCGCTTGTGGAGGGATATCGACGTAGGTGATGATAGCGAGTGTCGTCTGAAGTCAACAAAATGTTCACGGAAGCCAATTTTCCGAAGAAGTCTGTGTACCCAGGGTTTAAATGCGGGCGAAGCGTGTATTGCCATTTACTTTCTTGGACCCACACCGAAAAAGTGGGAAGTCTGATCTCAATAGGAATAGCACAGAACAGCCAGTAATTGTTGGATCTCTTCCAATAATGAAGTGCTGGTTCAAAGAAAGCATGTTGTCCACGCAGGAGTTGCAGAACATCTTGATCTGTAGCTCCAATGTAGTATGGGCTGTGCCATGGTGAAAGCCTGACGTAGACGCACGGCTGTTGATGATGTCCCGGATCTTGGATGAAGTCGTACAGGTCGGGAAGGCGAGCACGGAGAGATTTGAGGTGTCGCAGATCAGCGAAAGTGGAGTACATGACTTCACGAAGCAGCAACGTCTTGTAGAAGTGAAGGACTTCAAAAAACGGAGGGATGTATCCATGGTCCTGCGAAATGAGTCGCTGCAAGAAGCAAACCAGGAGATACGCTGTGATTCGGCATCTGTGGATCTCGTACCTATTGGCCACCGCGTGTCGGGTATGTGACATAGCCGTCATCGGAATCTGAAGAGCGATGCGGACAAGGGTGAGCACTTCCAGCATGAGGTGTAACAGAGGTAATTGTTGAATCGATTCATACTCATCAGGAGGTACTGTTGGTAGTGGGAGTTCAGGGAAACAAAACCCCCAGCATGCTGAGACAAACGTCAAGGTTTCCAGAAAAGTAGACAGAGTGTGCCATTGTACAACATCATCGAGGATTCCACTGCGTTGAAGCTCAGTCCACATGATGCACCTCTGGTCAATCACGGCTACAAGGTGGCAGCGATATGCATATACTCAACTCAATGCTCAAGTCACACAATTCCACATGATGACAATTGTGCAAACGAATCAGACAAGTGCAGTGACGGACAACTCACAAGTCATGACAAGCACACAAGTCAACGGCATACAAGTTTTCAAGCGCAAATCACGACGCAACAAGTCTGCCACTCCGGGCTCATACTGGCCAGGGAGGAACACTTCAGCCGGCAAGAAGTCGAGCTGCCACAATGAGCAGGCACAGCGCCTTGTCCGAGAGCTTGGTACTGTAGACTGGTTCAAGCCCCCACAAAGAAGCCATGGAAGCAAAAGTAGGAGCATCTCCTTTTGCCAAACGTTGACGTGCTTGATGAAGCTGAACTGCCATGGGATCCAGAGACTTGTTGCCGTTGAGGCGAGATGGATGGTTGGCCCACTTCATCAGCGACGGCACGGTGGTGGTTGTAGGGGCCTGCTTGAGGAAGACGCGAGGTTGATCACTGGTCCAGCTGTAGTGCTTGATGGTATCTTCTGGCGTGCTGTGTGTCGTGAGTAACTTCGATGTTGCCTGCTTGGTAGGTGGAGGCAACATGCCGCGCAGAGATTGGATAATCCGAGGCTGTTTCTGAGGTGAGTTTTGCTGTGTCGTCATGTCTCGGCGTGATGAACGTGACAGATCCAGAACTCGACGCAGACAGGAGCCCCACTCCCCCTCGTAAAGCTCGCAGACGTGATCATGACTCCGCCTTAGTCTCTGACGGCATGGATTGGTCCAACCCGATGACTTGGCAGCACAACCTGAACTTCAACCCTCCCAGTTCCTTTCCACTGTTGCAAAACAACTACTTGCAGAATTCTTCGTCAGCACAGCTCCATCATTCGACGCCAGGCTTCCACCAGTACCCTCCGGTCAACTACATGATGCCGTTCCCTCCGGAGCCTGCGCCCGCCAAGACCATGAAGATGACGATGGCGCCACCTGGCAACACACAAGGACATCATCCGGAACCTACGGCAGCAACTGGCCATCCGACTACGTTACCAGTACAACCTCAGAAAACTTGGCTGACATCACTGGAGGAGTGGCAACCTGGCGAGGGCTTGCTGGACAAGAACCACCTCTATTCCTTCACCCTGCCCATGACTGTCGCCAACACCCCGCATAATTCGCAACGCGATATGTCGGGCACGGACATCCGGGAGCTGAGGCCGTTTGCTCACGGACGATTTGTGACGTGGGAAGGATTTCGCACGCGCACCGAGGCCTTGCTTTGGAGTACTTGTTCGAAGCTCCTACGCCGATCCCAGCCCCTGAACTTGCTCACTTTGGAGAAGGACCTTGCAAGCTCGATGGGCCTCAACATTGATGACTTCAATCCGCGGACCAAGGTCCATGAGCACTTGGGCAATCTCGTACTTGAGTTCCTTCATCAACATCATCAAACCCTCGAAGCCCATTCTCCGGAAGATGACACGCTGCAGAAGTATCACAACCTTAAACGTGAACATGAGCTACTCCAAGCGCAGTGTTCGGCATCACAGAGATCATCGCCTCCCTCTACGGCGAATGCCCGCAAAGATCCACCTCCGGTAAATTTCTCGCAGTCTTCTACTCCCGCCAGTTCTCTGCCCACGGTGAGTGCGGCAGCTCTCGGTGGCGAAGCTCATCCTTGAGGAAGAATGAGAACGACAAACCACAATCAAAGACAACTCAAGGTCATGCCAATGCGTATTGATCAATCAAAGACCACTGGGCAGCATGTCAAGAGCATCCACACAACTCAATCAACCCAAGCATGTAAGGTGGTCAGCATGCTCGCAGCTGGGAAAAGAGAACGGCAACACAGCAAGGCACAAAGGAATCGGCAAGCAGCGGCGCCCACCAGGTGTGTGAGACGTAGCTATGAAGAGGTGGCTGTCATCCCTTTAGTGAAACCTCGTTCCTGCTTAAACGTGAAATTCCGCTGGAATTTCACATAAGAACGTTGAGGTCAAATTTTCCGGCGAACCGGCCCGGGGTCACACAATGGGTACACCCGAGGTTCCCCCAAGCTGGGGTGATCACACTTCAACTCCCAAGGGAGAATGCTAATCGTTTGAGTACAACTGATGAGTCTCGAGTACAACTGATGAGTCTCGAGTGGGTGTAGGTTCGGCTTGCATTCACTTGGTTTCCGTCTAGCAGCGAACACGTTACCCGAAAGAACAAGAAGCACAAACAGCGCCGCAACCAAGGGGGGCCAAAAAGACTTTGAATCACACGAGATGCACAGGTACGTCGAGGTGATCAGCCTCGATATCACAGGACCAATGCGGCGTCTTCGTTGGATGCCGACCGCATAGGTCCCCGGCATCCCCCTGCTAACGAAAAAAGGTTTGGTGGCAGGGTATTCTGCCACTCCGCACACACACACACACACACACCTCAAGAAAGAAATGAGGGTCCTTCCAAAGGTTTTGATGAATGCTAATTGGGTAACTCTTGGTGGACATCAGAAAACATGGGGATGGATGCAACCACCAACGGCCATTTTGGAGGGTGTTCCCAGCTAAAAATAGTCCCCTTCCACAAAATGGCTCAAAACGCTTCGGACCCTTGTTGAGCCAAAAAGACAGTTCCCATCCGAGAGGTCTCGGAACCAATTGGGCCGCTCTTTTGTGGGACAATCCACGTCTGCTCTTTGACTTTGACTGATTCAGAGAAAACGCCGCTCTAAATGCAAACTTCCGCCTCCGCCCTCCCACAAAACGGCAGTCAGTGAAGGTAAGGAGTCTTAAGACGTGGGGAAAGGGTGTGGGACCGTTCCGGAGTTTGAAGGGACCCAAGCTTTGACAAGTTGCCAAATCGGGGAGGGACGGAAGGTCTACTAGTCGCACTCAAGTTGCTCCCCAATGTTCCTCGTCCGCCTAGGAGGTAAAATGCTTTTTCACCTTGAGCGATCTGAGAAACAGTCACTCCTCTTGAATGCCTCTTCATTCAACATATAGGTTGAAATATGGCTACCTCCGAATCTGTGGATCAAGACCGGTCTGCCCCAGGTCCTCAAACACCTGGGAAACAAGGAGCTAAACAGGCAACAACTCCTACTCGTTGCCCCTTGTCTCAAGGGAAAATGAACCACATCACCTTGACCGAGTGGTGTCTTTCCACTGCTTATCTTGGAGGGTGCTTGGAGTCAGTTCAAATCCAATACTGTTTCAGGGCAAACGGGAGCAACGCGCCCTTGATCCTCAATGCCCCTTATGGTCGCCGCTAATGCCCGTTCTCCTAGAGTTCAACAGGCCTTCAAAAGAAAAGGTGTTCCTTGTTTCGGGCATGCCTTTCAGGGAGGGTGCCAACAAATGGGTCTCTCTTAGATTCTACACAAGATTGTCCTTTGGCACTAAGAACTCGAAGTCGAGTCATTGATCCGACCTCGCTTCCTGCCAGCAAACCCGCACTTATTGAAACCAACTCCTAAAATTCAAGCCTCAAATCCCCTCCACCTCGTTTCGCGGTTGCAAAACCGACCGACCCCCCCACGGAAACGCCCACACACCCCTTCCCCCGGACCGCACCAGAGCCACGTCTCGGCCAAGGCGCCCGGGCCCCGCCAGCTTCCGCAGCGCCCGCGCCAGCTCCGAGGCCTCCAAGCGCCCGTCCGCGTCGCCGTCCTCCCGGCGCAGCGCGGGCAGGACCTGCGGAGCGGCCGCTGCCGCGGCCGCGGCGGTCGCTTCGGTCGTTAGAAAAAGCGACAAGACCTCGGAGATTTGGGCGGGGTCCAAGTTAACTTTTGGTTTTGTTTGGGGCTTCCCCGAGAATGGGTTGCCCCGAACGAGGGAAAGAGGGGGTTGCCCCAGAAGAAATGGGATCTAGGTTGGCTGGTTGTTCACCGTATTGCAAGAGGAGATTAACTGAATCTGTGTCTGTGTGTTTGCGTGGATCTGAACCAAAACGATTTCACGTGACGCGCCAAACCTATAATCTAAAAAAGATTAAGATGAAGACAAACTATCGCTATCTGGAGCAAAAATAACGAACCCCAGCGTGCAAACAGCAGATCGACCAAGTGCTTCGCGAACCACCGCTAGCCCCGGGTCCCCACCACACCTCTAAGGCATGCCTTCTAAAAATAAAAATAAAATGGGCGGGCATGGCCCAGGCCATTTTCCCAGACCACTATGTCCATCTAGCCTCCGTGCCGGAGCTGTGCGTGGCTGCTCCCCTGTCAGTCAGCCGCCTGACACAGCAAGCCTTGCGCGTCTATTTGGCCATGGGTCAACACCCCGTACCCCCAGTGAACATCCCAATCCAACCACCAAAATAGGTTCTAAAATGGGTGGTGAATTCACCTACCAACCAAAATGGGATCCCATTGGTTTTGACCCACGGCAACGGCGATGAAATTTGGACTCTCTCGCCCCCGCTCTCCGACCCGACTCTCCGCCCGACTCGAGAGATTCGCCTGGTCCGCCAGGCGCAGCAACCGCAGCAACCGCCAGGAGCCGTCAGCGCCGCCAGAAGCGGCCAGCGAGAAGCCTCGAGGCCAGGCTCGCTTTTGCGGAGAGGGAAATATAAGCTTCTTTTGGGGTGGCTGAACAAAGATGAAGGGTCGGTTTTGGGTTGAGGTAACCATCCACATTGAACTTGCGCGTGGAATTGTTAGAGGCACTTCCTTTGGAACTTAAACGCTGATGCGAGCCAGCTGCAATGCATCCTTCCGCGATGGGCAGCGAGGCGCGCTCTCTCACTTCAGATCCCGCCCAAGTGGGCCGAGGGGACGCAAAAAAAGGACAAAAGCTGAGGCTTTTCGGTCACCCATGACTGGGACTTCTGTTCTCCGTGAAAGAAGGGTCGCCCACAAACAACGGCGCCCTTTTGGGGTTTCTTCCATAGGTCCCATTGCTCCCGCCTGGCGCCAGGATCTGCGGACTCACCTGCCAGTCCCCCACCTCCCGCCGCACCGCGCGGCCTGGCCATCGTCCTTTCTTTCGTTCTGTCCCAAAATGGAGCAACGGTTTTGGAGGGTGATCTCACTTGCCCCTGAAGTGACCAATCACCTTTCGGCCTGACCATGGAACAACCAGGGAAACCAACAGCTTGGATGCGGTCGATTCGCTCTCCGTTGCTTCATTCATTGAGTACCCAGAGACGTTGACGGGGTCGCCACTCCCAAGAGTTCCTGGCTCAAAGAAAGCAAGCAGGTCTGCGGCACGCCAGAAAAAGCACAGCTGCCCACAACCGTGGACGTTGCCAGCCTCTCCTGGAACGTCATCTCCCCAGCCCAGCCACCCTCAGCCCTTTGCCTGGATGCTCTGCCCGCGCCGCCGCTAGTTGCTGGCGCAACACTTCGCAGGCCTGTGGCATGATTCGCGAATATTGAGAGGGAGCGCTAGAGACAGAACCCTCTTGGAGAACGCGTATGCTGATTTTGGTCCTTACCCCTCCCGCTGTCTTGCATATACTCGCAAAACTGCGTTGGAACAAAAGGAGGCACAAACCAGCCGCGCATAGTTGATTGAAAATGAAAAAAAAACACCGGCGCGATTCCAAGGAGTCCCTCGAGAAAAAAAGAAGACACCGTGCCCCACAGGCTCGGATGCATGTCCGGTGTCAACCTTTTTCAGCACTCGCAAGACGAGCAAAATCAAGAGGGTGTTCCGTTCCAAATCCAAGGCTCATGGGAAGCACCCCTGAGCCATGCAAAACATATTGAAAAGATCCACGCGCTGCATATGATCCAACCTGGAACACAAACGAAACATCGTTTGAGGATCTCTCCTGGAACCCAGAACGATGGATGCCAAATGCTCAGCAGAGAATGAGGGAATGACCCCTATGAGCAATCCCTTATGGTTTCCTGTAAGGGAATCCCTATGATTTGAATTGCCTCATAACAATCAAATAATTAGAAAATCCAAAAGAAAAGAATTTCCATCTCAGGCAAACCAAGAGGTCTTAGGGCGCGAGACTCTCGGCCTCCTTCTTGTCCTGGTGATCCCTCTCGATGCCAGCCAGCCCATCCAGGAAATCCTGGCATTGGTCCTGGCATAAAGAAAAGACCGGCCGACTTGGCTTCGAAAACACGGGGCTTCCCTCTGGAAAAACCAAAAGCATTGGCTTGGGCAAACCAAAAGGGCTCGTGACACCTTCGCTGGGTTGGGCTCCTGACCCCTGAAAGCGAAAGATTGCCACAAGCAGCTTGTTTAAACCAGGGATGGTTCAACATGCTTGAAGATGCGTCAAGATGTTAGACGTTCCTTTTGCCAGCCCCAAAAGAACACCTCCCCCCCAAAAAAAAAACGTATGCCATACGGATGTGTCTCCAACTGAAGGAAACTCAAAAAAGAATGCCCCTTTGGCTTCCATAAAAAGAGCAATCCTGTAATCTCTAAACAGCGACACAACCATATGAGTATGTCAAAATGGGGCCCTAAACATGGTGGTTCCCTTTTTGGCCCTGCCAAGCTGAAAAGGGCTGTGAAAAATGACACGTCTCATCAACCAGTACAAGCCCAAACCACCCAACGAACCGCTCCTTCTGCCGCTGGATCTCTTCACGCTTCTCCTGCCGCAGCTTGCGCAAGTACCGCCCCCCCATAAAGGATCAAGGAGTACCTTCTCGGACCACTTCAACTGGCATTGGAAGCGATCATACGTATTGTTGTTTGCTTTTTGAATCTCACTATCACTGCTGCTTCGGGGCGGAAGGGGGGAATGCCTTGGTGGGGTGCTCTTCCCATCCCGAGTTGGGATTCTCTCCTTCTCATTCTGCTTAAAGTGCATATCAAGTATCAAAATCTGGCATGCCCGCAAATCAGATGTGGCCTTTGCTGCCAAGACAAAACTTACACGACAAAGGGCCGCCCCTGGCATGTTGCAGCCCGCCTTCAACTTGCTGGTCTGCTCCTCGTGCTCCTGGGCCGACTCCTCCAACTGCACACGCTCGTCCTCCGTCAGCGAAGCAAAAACAGGAACAGAAAAGCGGAGCGACCTGGTTGCCCAAGGTCCAAGGTCCAAGGCCCGACCATGGATCCCTGGTTTTCTCGGCGCCCTGGGTCTTTCCTTGATCCTATTTGATGGGAGATCACCCGACCATGGATCCAACTTTAGGGCATGGCACTGGGAACCAGCAGCAGAGTGGGGGCCAGTCGGCCAGTCCTGCAGCTTTGCGAGCCGCTTCTGGATCGCAGCCACCTCATTCTCCACTTCCACGATCGCTTGAAGCAGCTCCTACGCGAGGTCTCGTAAGATTGTCTCCCCACCCCTCCAAAAGACCCACACCCTCAAGGAAGAAGTCTGAAACTGTCCAGTAACTTAACATCTTCGAGGTGCACTTTGCACCCCGTCCCTGCATGTCCTGCTCCTACATTCCTCCCTCCCTCGGAAAAATGTCAGCTGCTGACCCCAACTGTCTGAGCCTATGGTATGTTTGCAAGATGTCAGTATGCCAACCAACAAACAATAGATGTAACTAAGCAACTTATTTGGTTGGACGCCGCCGTGTTCAGCCATCAAGGGGGTGGATCTTGCAACATCTTGATTGAACCAAAAAAAAAACTGATGTCCTTGACACAAAGGCCTCACCGGTTTAGCCAACCAGCAGGCCACAAGAACTGCAGGAAACAAGAGGCCAGCGGCCCGCTCACTTTGGCATGCCCCAGAATTGGTTTGTACAGGGCTGCTCTTGAGTTCGTACAGCATCTATACATCCTTAGGGGTGTCGTCAAAAGAATCCCGCCTGGTTGACAATCGCACTGTGGAAAGCATGTGATTTTGGACACCGATTCGGCACCGCAAGTTGGAAATTGCTTTCCCCTAGCAGAACAAACCTAGCTGTCTCACAGACAAGGCAAGGGTGGGGGTTTGCGAAGGGGGAAACCGGAAATTGCTTCGCCTTAACGAAAACATCATCTTCTGTCTGATTCAAGCTCCCCGCCTACGTTTTTGTTGCGGGGTTAGGTCCTAAATGTCAGCCTCGCCCCAGCAAAATGCATGTTCACCGCTCAAAAGCCAAACGTGCAACTTGTCTGCCTGTAACAGCGCTAGAGATCGCGCTTGCATGCATTGAAAACCTTTTCTGCGGTAAATGTGTCCATTGTCGTGACTGCAAAAGAGCACTCCGCAAGCAACACTGAAGGCCGGAATCGCACGAGCTGACATCATTGGCAGGCGTGTGCGCAGTGCTGGGCGGGTGCTCGCGGGCGGGCACACTTATCATTTGGCGAGCGTGTGAACATCATCCAGCGGGGTTGCCAACCCGCTAGCAAACCGATGCACCGCACTTTGACTTTCCCAATACTGCCCCAACCTTTTTGGACACGAGCCCGAGTCCACGCTGCACTCATTGCCACAGGTCCCCAAACCTTTTGGGGGTTGTCTTGGGGAAATTCTGATCCCTGGGACCTTCCAATGGAGAATCAAGCATTCTTTCACAGCTTGAAGGAAGCCCATGTTTTCTGCTTGGGAAGCCCCACTGGAATCCCAACTTCAGATCCATCTTTCGGGTCCCCGCAGCTCCATAGCTCCATCTATCGGCCGACCTTGCCCTGTCCTTGCCCTGGTCGCGGTGCTTCTGGGACTCGGCCAAGTCGCCTCTCTGAGCAAGGCAAACTTTCGGTCAGCTTTTTGATTTATCGACCTGGCTGGGAGGAAGGGGCGACTTAACCAAAAGTGGGGCGAACAAGACTGCCATTCTCCACCCCGCAAGCCGCTTCCCAAGGGCATGGGACAAGTAGCTACTGTATATAAAATACAGTTCTCACATACAGGCAACAATGATAGAAAATCTCAAGTTCAAGGCAAGACATTTTGAGAGTACCCTTGAAAACAAATTGCCATGGAACCTCGGCAGAGGATCCTGCGGAGACGACTCCGGCAAAAGCGAAGTTTCATTGGTGGCCCTTTGGTGGGCATCATTCAGGTCGGGATTCATGTCCACCAACCACCTGTGCGGTTGCTTTCCGCTCCCTGCGAAAAGCTTAACTTTTAGCGGTTTACTGGAAAACCAATTAGTTGGCAAAAACTTAAAGTCCCAACATTCCCTTGGCAAAGTGCACCAACCAGGCGCCTGCGCTCTCGAGCTCCTCTGCCTGAAAGAACGCAAGCACGGATCTGTCTCAAGACGGGGGAAACTGAACCCCCCCCCGCCCGCCTCCCTTGTTCGGTGGGGAGCGGAATTTGATGGAAAAGTCCCGTTCTTTCGGGGGGGTGTCTCCTGTTCTGAGACGAACCGTTGGCTTTTGCACCCTCCAACTTCCCCCTCTTGCGTTGGGGATCTAAAGCGGAACTGAAAAGAGAAAAATCCGTACATTGCATTTTGGTGTTCAAGCTTTCCCTTGGTGTTTCCAGTTCCCCCTTTTGCGGTGTAGCTTGAAGCGGAATTGCAAAGAAAAAACGACTCTCCTATTTTGAGACCCAACTTCCCGTTGCAAACCAACCTCCATCTCTCATCGGCTCGCCTTGGATTTGGCCTCCGCCTTCGCGTTGGCCACGTCGTCCTCCAGCTCCTCCAGCTTCGTGGAGCGCAGCTCCTCGCCCGAGGGAGCAAAAAACCCAAAGCGGGTCGGCGCAGCCCGGAAGATGCCATTCCCTCTGGGAATTTTGGGGGGGTTTCCCTCCAAAACGTCAGAGTGACAAGAGTTCCCAAGAAGTGCCCAACACAAGAGAGAGGATATTCAGGGTCCCCGAAAAGGAAGTGCCCAAGGAACAGGAAAACCAGCGAACCGCTCTCACCGGAAGCTGCGCCTGGCGGATCGTTTGGATCTTCGCCTCCTTCTCCTCGGATGGCTCAAAGATGCATAGTTCAACGGAAAACTCGCCTCAAGACTCGCCTTCCATGCAATCCCAAACCCTAAGCCAACACCACACGACCCTTCCCCCAACCACACTCACACCAGGGCTCGTCCAGCTGCTGGCGTGCCTCTTGGGCCTTGCGCTTGGCGCCCAGCAGCGCCTAGCCCAAAGCGTCAAAGTGGGGGGAGGGAACGGATAGGGTTGCCTGACTTTGTCTTAAACCCAAATGGTTTTCTCAAGAGAAACCAAAAAAACAATGGGGGGCGGGGGAGAGGACTCCATCCCTTTTCAGGCTGGTTCTTTGGTAATGTCTCCTTTCAAACAAAACCCAAGGCTACATGTCAGTCAAATATGGCGTAAATCCTCAACCGCCCCATCTGTTTGGATGTTCAGAGGCCAAGCAAAAGAAACCTGCTACTAAACCCAAAGCAAGGAACCTGACCTGGGTTAGGCCAGCCCCTTGATCGATTTCAAACCAAACATTGTTCACGAATGCTGCAACCAATCATGCTCTAAGAATCATGTGACATGGACCCTTCACAGGATTCGAATCCCAACGACTTGTTGCGATCAGGCGAATGACCTGTGCTTCGTATTTGTATGGCGTGTGCCTTTTCGGAGATCTTTTTTTGGGGTGGGGGGGTTGGTTTCAAGGACAACCAAAAGGTGATCACCATTTGTGGGTCCAAACTATTCCGTGTGTTCAGTGTCCAGGATTCCACTTCCTTCAAAAGACCCCAACTTACTCGCAAGTTCCAATCGCCACTTTCCGGGAGGTTCAAGACAACTCAAGGAAGGAAAAGCTCAACCGAAAGCAAATTCATCACCCCGCCTGCAAGTCCTCCCGCAGCTGGTCCAGGACTTCACCCGGAACCCCTGGCCCGCCCTGAGCGTGAATCGGTAGCGCCAGGCGCCGAGCTGTGGCGAGAGATGCGATGTGTTGTCTCACAAATGGGAAAGAAGCACCTTCGGTGTCTTGAGGGGTTGTCTGTGGGAGTGCACTTGTTTTCTTTATATAAATCTGCTTGTGCATGCAAGTCTGTATCTAGTGTTTGCACTTGCTTTGATTATGTTGAACTCTGTAGCAATAAAGTGTGTTTTATAGTTAACTGATTTGTAAAGCAAATTTTATTGGACAGGAAATCTTGTGTAACAGGATAAATTGAAATAGAAGACATGTTTAGATAGCAATTATGGATGGATGATATGGCTTTAAATTTCAATTGGAGTCTTAATATAATTTGATAAGGAAAAGAACCGAAAAAGGATTCTGTTTCAAATTGGAGTCTAAATAAGAATGGTTCTATTTTAAATTAGAGTTTACTTGGAATTTCCAATAGAATTGTCTTTACGCAACGCAACTTGTTCAAAAAGAGTTCAACTCGAATTCCCATTTTAGTAAACTCTTCTTTTTGAGTAGGAATTCATGGGTTTAGTGTGAGGGCTGGTTCGGAGGGCGTCTTCGAAGTGATTGTAGGGCTCGGTTTGCATTGGCTGAGGGTAGGGTGTCTTTTGGGCTTGGCTCCGGGCTTGAGTTGTTGTTTTGGGCTTTTGGCTGTGTGTTGGGTGCATTAGTTTAGAGTTGGTTGAGGGTTTGGTGTACGATGTAACCTATTTGGTTTGCAAAAGTTGCAGCCGCCAAAGGCCAACGCCGCGGTGCATGGTGTAGGGCTAGTTTAGACTTGGTTGACATGTATTTGATGCAAAAGAGTTGCTAGCCGCACAAGCCACAAAGCCAGCCACAATGTCACAAAAAAGAGCCCTCCAATTTCTTATAAAATCCATTGGGGTTGCCGTTGTGTGTGTTACAATCATAAATCATATGGCTTGGGTTCTTAAGTTTCCCTGGAAAAGTCATAAAGAAAAGATTGATACTTGTGGAAAATAGCCAAAACCTTGGATGGTATTTTGCGGGAGTGTCTGCGGACAGTTGTCTAAGGCATTGATTACGGGACTCCTTGTATTTCCCCCATCTTTCAAACATACCACAAATGTTTACCTTAGCTGATACACCCGGAATACACCCCCTCAAATTATGAATCCGGGGTTGCCTGTGAACAACATCCCTACGCGATGATCCCAACCGTCAGGCTGCAAACATCCAAACCTTGCCAGAAGCTTGTCAGTCTTCAGAACCATCAACTACGAGGAATGTTGATGCAAGCTGTCATGTCCTCCAAAACTGATTTGTTTGCGCGAGAGTCTTAGAATTCTCAAAGATCCTCATTGTGCTTCTCGACTATAACTCCAAACCCGAAATAATGGATCCCCACGTAAAAACATCTACAGCACCATGAGCTCATTTTACCCCGAGGTGAGCTTGCGATCAAATTGCCATAAAAGCGACAGAAAATGGCCTTCACATCGCATGTGTCCCCTTGGATGTGCAACAGCCCCACCCCGCTGCATGTATGCGGCATGCTCCCAATGCTGAAACGTAGCAAGCTCAGCATCTAAGCTTGTTGTCTGATTTGGATGGATTGAGTTGGCATTCAGAATATCAAACAAATGACGCCAAAAATAATGAGGTGTGGAACAAACGTATTATTCCAGAATCCAAATTGCAAATAGTGTCACAAGCACAAAGACGAAGGCTTCCTCAGATAGGTTGGAACAGTTAGAAAGAACATAATATTGTTCCAGAAAAAATGTGATGATGCAGTTCCTTAATGTTACATCACTTGTTGACTACGTCAACAAAAAATGCTTTGGCTGCCTGTTGGACTATTCTTGGACGCTGCAAACAAATTCGGCAACCTGTGGGTCTGTCTCAAAATAAGGGAGCCCCAGAATGCTAGGCTGGCCTTTGGTTTCCTTTCCAACCCTCCTTGAAAGGTCACCCGCGAAAAACACGCGCATAGTCTTCAAGCTTTCTTTCCGCCCCAAGGTTTGATGCCGTGGTTGAAAGGTCATGCAAATGATCTGCAGGCACAAGGAACAGCTTCTGCTACAAACCCAAAAGACGATTTTGGCTGTCAGCACCATACAGTGGATCGCCCCATGTAACCACAGATACGTCCCAATGGTTGTGGGTCTCATGAGGCCAAATTTTCGGTGCTTCCCCCCCCCCTAAAACCACCAATCTCCCACGACCATGCAAGCAGCCCCGATTTCTGACTCTCTCACTTTGACCACCCACGGAAACCAACAGGGTGCCATCTGAGTGACATGACGGCTCAAGTCAGAGAACGGATTGTCAACGCTCAGAAGGGCTGGCAGTGCTGGTTCTGTGCACCAAGGAAATGTGGGATGGGCATTCCTTCCATGGGACCCTCCGAAATGTTTGCTTGGGCTTCCCTTCAGCCAACAAACAAAAAGTGGTTCACGTTGAGAAAATTCCGTCTGATGAAGCCTCTAAACTGAGAGGGGCGTACTCGGAGTCGATTCAACTGGATAGGGCGTGCTCATGGCGCGATGTGGACGCAGGCAACAGTAGGATGTTCCTACGGGGACGCAACACCCCCTACTCCCCCGCCTTGGCCGCAGACAGGAGCTCCTGGGCAGTCCGTGCCAAGGAGACAAAAGGGAACCAGCCGATTTGGGCGAAGCAACTCAACCTGAATCATTTGTTCTCGGCGAGCAAAGGGCCAAGATTGGACAAGCAAAAAGCAAACCTCGGTCGGAGAGACGCTCAACCCCCATTCAATATGATTTAAAGCTGCCCTAAGAATTTGACCGGGGTTTACTAAACATGAACCCCGAGTTACCCCGCGCTCTCGCGCCTGCAGCTTCTTGTCCTTCTTGGCGCTCTCGCGCTCTGCAGTGCGGAGAAGCTCTTTGGCCTGACCAACTCCACTCGCGTTCGCTTCAAGAATGGCAACAGCAAAAGAGTCAGCCGCTCGGTTCAACAATACCAACTCCACTCCATGCCATAGAAGGGGCTCCAATCATACCAACAGCACCCGATTAGGTCCTGGCAAGCCTTGCGCCTTTCGATGGCCTGGCCTCTGCGCCTTCGCGCTTCAGGGTGGCAAGCCTCGGACACGCCGATTTTTCAATGTCCAAAAAGGGCCCCTTTGGTACAAGAAGGAAAACCAAAAGGACTGGGTTTCCCTTTTGGTGCCATGGGGATGTGTCTGTACCATTGTGAACATTGTGCCATGCAAGCACGAGGGGGTTGGAGTGAGCGATTCAAGTCACCTTTTCTGGCCCCGAAACATGGGTGTGTCTCTATTTTCGGGGAACCCCCTTTTTGGCTGGTTGTCCAGGGAGGCCAAAAGAAAAACCCTTGGGGGAGAAGGTCCGATTCCTAAAAAAGGGACGAGCCATAAATTTCCCCGCGTCTCTGGGCCCCCGACTGGCTTTTCAGCCGCGCGAGGTCCTCCAGCAGCGTCTCCTCGTCCGCGCGAGAGAAACTCCTCTCGTCGAAGCGGCCCGCCTCAGTGGTGGAGAGTCGGCTCTGCCCAGAACTACGCGGCTTTGCAGGTGTTTAATTTGAGTAAGTCGCTGCTCAAGTTCACAAGCATTCTTGAGCACAACTGGAGGTTCCTTGTAATCTCGGTCTCACAAAAGGTTTGCCATGGTCACATGTCATAACTTCTCGCAGACAATGGTCCCCAAACCATGGGCATGGGCAAGCTGCAGGCAAGGAACTTCTGTTTCACGATACACAAATGGGTATGGCTCAAAAACCGGTACCAAAATGGAACCCTGGTAACTGGAAACATGGACCAAAACCTGCGTAACCCTAGCTCTTTAATTTTGAGCCACAGCCAAATCATTTATAGGTTTGTGTGGTCTATGATGCCTCCCGACTATGAAGAATCCCCCTTAGCAGGAGAGGTTATTGGAGGGTTCTGAGAACCTTTCTCTGCCCGACCTCAGCCCAAACCCCTTGTAGCTGGGGAAAAACGCTGTGGATCCGTTCCACCTGGAAACCATGAGTTTCTTAGGTGCAGGATTTCGTCCATCAGTACCCCAACCCCCACTGACATGCCGAGTCGCCGGTGGTCTCCTGGCACGAACCTCGCCCATGGCGCACCTGTCGAGGTTTCTCGTATCAAGTCCCTTTCCCCTTGCTCTTGTTTTTGGGCGAAGCAACATGAGGCCTCTGTTCAAATTGCAAATTGCTGGATGGACCAACCAAAATTGGGATCAACCACGCAACTGGCGCGGGAAAAGTTGTCCAGGTCCTGATTCCCATTACGCCCTGTCCCAATGTCAGACGCTCGCGTCACATCAAATGCCGCTTGGGGGCACAAGCGAGTCGTCACTTCATGCCATGGGCTGCGGAATCATTCTGTGGCTATGCGCATTAACGTGGGGCAGTGCATACACCGCCGCGTGATGCGCATTATGTGCATTGACTTGTTCAACTGGCAACATGTTTTCCTTATCCAACAAATATTGAAGCTTGGAAGTCTAGACTTGGCTGTGGCATTTTACAGCAGTTGCCTCTCACTTTCCCAGAAGCACGCAAGCAATCGAGCCAGCAGGATGGCCGCAAGTGGTTCTGTTTAGGACCTGTGAGTTTTTTGTCACGCACGTAACGCCAGCCCCAACCAGTGTCATCAATCTTCTGACTCATCACCCCTGCCCGATTTGTCTGCATCTTGCACAAGAATCTGCGGTTACTCAATTGACAAACAATGTTTGCGCACAAGGATGACGGACACTGGCACGAACCACATACTGCAACAACATATTGCGCCACATGGCTCATGAAACGAATCACAGGCTGGCATGGCTTACCATTCCCGTTATTCCCAAGCTGGCGCAAACCTACAACCCCGCGCTCTTGCAAGATGTCTGGGGATTTGAACCTTTAAGTGGTAGGCGACAGTTTCAATCAAGGTCCACTCATTTCGCATTGCCAAGAAGAACAAACGCGAAACCAGCTTGCAAAGCTCAAGCAAATTGGAAAATTAAAAGCACTGCAAGATGGTTTGCTAGTTCACTCACTCGCAACTCCACAAGACGCGCAAAGGTTGTCCAAACCAACAAAAGGCTGCATGGAAGACAAGCAATTGTCAAGGGCACTTAGATACCTGGGAACTTGCCAAAGGAATGTATTGACAACAACATGGTGGGGGCCAGCTTGGACAAGGCATCATCATCATCATCATCATCATCATCATCATCATCATCATCGTCCATCATACACCATCAACGTCATTCTCATCATCAGTGGTCATCGTCATCATCCATCATGGCCATCACCTTCTTAGTCATCATGACCATTATCACAAAGGTGATATTCATTATCCTCATCATCGTTATTATCATAATCCACTATCATATACCACCATCGTCATCTCCAATAATCATCATCATCATGGATGGAGATGATGACGATCCTGATGACGGACGATGATGGACGATGATGATGATGATGATGATGATGATGATGAGTCCGTGCCTACATGTTTTGGTTTTGAATGAGAACCAAAAGGCCAACCACCATTCTTTTTTGTTTGGGAGAGGGGCCCGAAAAAAGACCCAATAAGCGCTGGCGGTTCGGAGCTGCCGAGGAGTGGGATGCTGCGCATGGTCGAAGTGCGTTCTTGCGCCTTCCACTATGCTGATATAAGCCGCTGCTGGCACCCGGCCGTACAGCAACCTGCACCAACATTTGCTCGGGTTCTCCGAATTCTCGGGCTCTCCTTGCGCACGCCGAAGCCAGACTCCTGGTCCGTCAAAAAACGCATGCAAGGCTGTGGCAGTTGGGCCAAAGCCCGCGTAAAAATTGCAAGAATGACCTTGACGATCAAACTTGACGGGAATTGGAGTAGTTTTCAACTAGCAAACAGCGCTTCCCTGTTTGTAGGCGCCGGGGGTCATGTTACATCCAACCAACAACTCAACATGAACCTGCGAGTTAATTAAGGCCTGTCGCACTGCTCCTAGCTTGAACCCAAACAACCCTCACATCAAAGAACCCCGCAAATCCAAAAGGCGCGCACTTCTTTTTCACGGGTTGCTTGAAAGTTGCACTGCCTCCAGGGCACGCGGTGCACCTGGAGCAGGAGGTTAAGGCATGTTGCACTGCTCCTAGCTTGAACCCAAACAAGACCACCCAAAAGAACAACGCAAGTCCGAAGCGGCCGCAGCTCTTTTTACCGGGATTGCTGAAAGTAGCACTGCTTCCAGGGCACGGGTGCGCCTGGAGCAGGAGGTGCGTTGACCCCCCGTGAAACTTAAAGGCAAGACAACGCGTGTCCTTGCAAATGCATGCAGTGCGTGCATGGCGTGGCAGGCGCGCCCACGCCCAACCAGCAGACCGGGGTCTGTGGTTAGGAAACGGCAAGCTGCAGCTTGCCCAAACCTGCATGATCCGGAGACCATGTAGTCCGGAGACCATGAGCGGTCCGGGGTACCGGCCTCGGTCTGTCGAGAGGAAGCTGTCCGCGATTCTGATCTTGTAGACGGCCAGCCGGGCGTCGCTCTGCAGGTGCAGGGACTCTCCCAGGTCGACCTCGAAGTCGCTGTCCGAGCCGGCCACCCTCTTGCGGTTGTCCACGTAGATCGTTGTCATTCTTTTCTTTAGGAAGCCACCCGTCCGGCGAACGATGGGCGAGTGGACGGCTGCGACGGAGGTGCAGCAGGAGATGTTCTCACACCTCGCGTTGATCAGAGTGGAGCTGGCGAACAGCTTCTGGCCCAGGAAGCTGAGCGCCGCTCCCATCGGCGTTTTCAATTACGAATCGCTCTTCGAAGCGTATGTAGAACATTTCGTTCTTCGGTTTTAGGTAGTACACGAAGAGGAAGCTGTAGGGGTCCCGGGTCGCCTGCTCGTAGATCCTGTGCAGCTTGTCCTTTGGCAGCAGGGCGCTCAGCTCTTCGACGACAGCGTCCAGCTCGTGCTGGTTGCGCAGCCTCCAGCAGCAGAGGAACTGCTGCTTGACCCGCACTGCTGTGCTGATGAGCCTCAGCTTCTGGGAGCTCACCCAGGTGCTGATTTGCATGCGCCGGCCTCGGATGAAGAGCGTGTCAAGGGCGCCGTGAGGCTTGTGGAGCTGCGGGCTATCTGCGTAGTCGTCCAGGATAATCAGCACCTGGTACAGTTTCTTCATCTCCAACTTCTTGGACGTCTCGGTGATCTTGCGCTGCCTCTGGATGATGCCCCGCAGCGCCGCCTCGTGCCACTCGTCGTAGTAGGCCTGCTCGCGCTCCGTGTTCACCCCCAGGTACTTCTTGACGGGGATCCAGCCATCGTTGATGTTTACGCTGGGGCTGAAGATGTAGATTTTCTCAAAGACTCCGCGATATTGCTCCAGAATCATGCTGATCAGCGCCACGGTCTTGCCGGATTTTGATGGTCCGAGGAAGATGCCCGTGCATGGTACCTGGAGCACCACGGGGTCCGAGGGCTGCTTACTGGTATACTCTGTTGTAGGAAACAGCTTGATCTTCCCCATTTGCCTTACTTCCCAAATTCGACGTCGGGAGGCCGGGCGGTGAGTCTGGGAGATAGCTGCTATTCGACAGGCCTCTAGACCGGTCAGTTTGCTCAAGAAGCCTGTCAACCAGGTGCTGGAGTTAAAGTTTAAGACCGCAAGCACCTGCCAGGGCAAGTCAAATGGCGTGGCCCGCGGTCCCTGAGCAACAGGATGCTCACAACCAAGCGCGTGCAATGTCATGCGGACACTTGCCCTGCCAGGTACAACACCACTCTAAAGGGGGGGTGATGAGGCCGGCGGCCCAGCTGGCTCGCTTATACCGGGGTTGCCTGAAACACTGAAGGGGGGGTCAACGCACCTCCTGCTCCAGGCGCACCCGTGCCCTGGAAGCAGTGCTACTTTCAGCAATCCCGGTAAAAAGAACTGCGGCCGCTTCGGACTTGCATTGTTCTTTTGGGTGGTCTTGTTTGGGTTCAAGCTAGGATTAGGGCATGTTGTGAATCTACCTACGCGGTGGCCGTTTTGCTCCTAGCCTTGACCCAAACTTGCTCTTTCATTTGAAACCCACCCACCCACCCTGCACTGCCTTATGCAAGGCTCTGCAATGAGGAGTTGCAGACGCTCTGCACTTCCGTTCATGGTCTCCGGACCTCTCGGTCTCCGGACCGCTCACGGTCTCCGGACCTCTAGCTACTGGGTCGACGCCGCGCTTGGGACTCTGAACTGGGCGCTGCTGCCCAAGGGAGCCTACACGGGCGCCCGGCTGGCCGCCTGGATCAGCTCCAACTTCGCCACAGCCACCTACAGCGAGACCACGAACAGCCTGAGCGTAGCCTACGACGGCAACCGCCTCATCCTGAACGACCTGGAGCTGCAGCAGCAGTTCCCAGACGCTGTGGGCTACCCTGCTGCGCCGCCCGCCTCTCCAACCAAGCCCTTCAGCGTGGACCACATGCTCGGCCCGAGCTTTGTCTCTGGCGGGCAGCAGGTCTTCGAGTTTGTCAGGATGATGGCATACAGCGAGGTCTACCTACGCTGCGCCCAGCTGGCCAACGGCAGCGGTTTGTCGGGCAATCTGGGGGACGACATCCTGTCCAAGATAACGCTGAAGAGCGGCGTGGGCACCATCGTGGAGACCGGCTCCGATGACGGCAGTGAGGGGTCCTATCACCCTGAGACACATGCGCTTCCGGGCAAGTCGTCCGACCGTCGTTGTCGTTCGTGCTGTTTTTGGATCACGTCTAATCCCCCGAAGGTCGTTTAAAAAAAGATTTCCTATTAAAAACCCGATGAAGCAAGCGCAACCGGCGCCAAGGCCAAGAGGCAGGCAGCAAGAACAAGCCCAAGCCGCCCATGCTGCCGAGCAAAAAAATGATCCCCGCCCACAGAACCAGCATACGAAATCGACTCCCCCTTCCGGCCCAAGAGGGTGAGATTTCCCAGAGCAGCGCCGCCCAAGGCAAAGCCCAAGGCAAGCGCACTCAAGCCATGCCCAAGGCAGCACCCAAGACAGCACCCTTGACCAAGGCAGCGCCCAAGGCAGCACCCAAGGCAGCACCCAAGCCCAAGGCAACACCCAAGCCCAAGCCTGCCGCCATGGCAGCGCCCGAGCCGAGCCCGAGGCACAGTTAGAGCCCGAGGTACAAGCAGAGGTACAGCGAGCTACACAGCGAGCCCGAAGAAGCGCCTCAGCCAAGCGAGCGCGCCACGCGCATGCTGGAGAGGCAGTCGGCCTACGACCGGCTGACGGCGGGCGCTAGCGTACTAGTGTAAAAGCAAGATGATGTCCATTGAACCCCGCAACGAGCCGCAGATGCTCCGGTGGTTCCGCAAGACCTACCCGAGTTACGACCTGCAGCCGCTGCTGCTGAAGCGCCAGCGAGAACTGGAGGAGGCGCGGGCCTTCAACAACTGGCTGGGGGAGCGCAGGCTGGCCCAGGAGGGGCTGACGGAGGCAGTGCGCCGCCAGGCACCCCAGCTGCGCTACGCGCGCGCCGTGCGCCGGGGCGTTGAACGCGCAGCGGACGAAGTTGCCGCGCAGTAACGGATAAAAGAGATGAAGGGGCTTCGGTCCCACGGCTTCAACCAGCGCCCGCGCTTCGAGCAGTTTGTGGGCTACATTGAGCGGGGGGAGCCCTTGCCCCGGGGGACCAGCCGGACCGCAAGGCCACCACGTTCGTCATGACTTCTACCTGGACGACTTTGTGCAGTCCAGCGAGGACCCCCTCCATCACAGGCCGTTTGCGCAGCGCGGCCGACGGAGCGCAGGCAGCAGCGGACCTCGTGGGCGCAGGAGCAGCAGGGCTCGCGGCGGCGCAGGCCTTCCGCTCCCCTCCCCCAGGACGCTGCCAAGTACGTGCGCCTAAATGCGATGCCCCGCCCGCAGCCACAGCCACCACCGCAGATCATCGGTCGACCCGACGACATAGAGCGCCTGGACGAGGCGGGGCAGCGTCGCCGTTGCCGCCGACGGCGTGGGCGGGGCCTTCGCGCACCTGGGG
Organism: Effrenium voratum; assembly: GCA_963377175.1. NCBI lineage: Eukaryota > Dinophyceae > Suessiales > Symbiodiniaceae > Effrenium > Effrenium voratum. The sequence continues at coordinate 712,908 of CAUJNA010003249.1, forward strand.
GGCCTGGCCGAAGGAGCAGCAGCCCTCGCACCCACAGCGGGCGAGGTTGCTGGAACGCTGGCTGCCATGGCAGGAGTCGGCGCAGCGGCAACGGCTGGGTTGGCTGTGGGACTCGCAGGTGGCGCAGCCTACGGTCTCGTGCGCGGCACGGGCTGGGTGCTGGAGAACACGCTCTTCCGGCCTCAACAGGGCAGTGAGGAACGACGCCACTCTGCGTACTCCGGATGCTCAGCTGACCAGCGGTACTTCGACCCCGAGACGATCAAGATCGCCTTACCAACCCGCTGGCGCCGGCCACTCCGAACCCAGCCTGTTTCATCCAGAGGATCCAGATCTTTGCCAACGGCCAGTGCTGCGACGACATTAACTACTACGGCCGCACCGTGGCCGTGCATGACCTGCTGAAGGGTGGAGGGCTTCGACGAGGTGAACAACTCTCGGACGCCCCGCACGGTGCATCAGGACGCGCTGCTGCGCCCCACCATGGTGGGCATCCTGCGCTGCGGCAAGATGCTGCCGCCGCAGCTGAACCTGGTGATCGAGATCGAATTCGCGGACGCCACGACTGCGCTGTGGTCCGAGAACGCCGGGGCGCACCCGGCGGGAGCCACGCTGAGCACCGACTTTGAGATCCAGAACGTCCGAGTCCTGGCCTCCCAGGTCGTCTTGGACTCGGCAACCGCGTGCTCCTCTCAGGAAGGTCGCTCGTGTTCAGCTACCCCACGGTGCACACACAGCAGTCCACGGTGCCTCCCTGGCCAACCCGGAACAGGACGTGTTGTGGGGGCCACTGTGAAATAGGCGGCCACAGTACAAGCGGTTGAGCGTGCGCTTTAGTACGGCTTCGCCCAACGACTCTTAGTACGGGTTCACCCAACCTAGTTTGACACAGCTTCGCCCAACGACTCTTAGTACAGGTTCGCCCAACGACTCTTAGTACGGGTTCACCCAACCCAGTTTGATACAGGTTCGCCCGGGTTCGCCCAACGACTCTTAGTACGGGTTCGCCCAACCTCATTTGATACTGGCTCGCCCAACCTCGTTTGTTACTGGCTCGCCCAACTGGCCAAGCTCTGCGCCCCTTGACCGCGAAATGCAAACGGCTCCGCGCTGGTCCCTCAATGAGTTCCATCCAGGTCCGAGAAGGATCTTAAAAGAAAATGATCCTCGGTTCAGTCCGGGATGCTCAGCCGATCCGCAAGCTCTGCCGTGGCCGCACCCGCAATCTCCTCGCACAGCGCCGTAAAAGCAGCTCGCGCGACTGCCCTCTGACCTTCTCACGCTGGCCCCCCGTGAGTCGAGGCCCCCCTTGACCGCCCCGCAGATGCGCCTCGCACCGGCCACTCCTGCGCAGCCCTCAGCTCGGCCTCCAGCGCATGTGGTCCACAGCCTGGTCTGCTTCCAGTACGGAGTCCCGTACTTGCAGTAGGCAACGTCCACCCAGGCTATCAGGTGGATGAACACGTCCGTCATCGTGCCGTCGAGCGCCTCGAAAGTGAACCGAGCCAGGTCGCCCGAACGGGTGCTGACGCCGCTCAGGGGCATCTTGGGCACGCGCTCGGTCGGGAAGCCCGCGAGGAAGCTGTGGCGCAGGTAGCCCGCGCGGTCGATGTCGATGTTGCGCACGTGGAAGTGCTCCGAGGCTCCCTTCATAGGATTGTGTCTGCCCAGCTGCATCTGCGACTCCAGGAGACTGTCTTCCTGCCTGGCCGCGCTGATGAGGCAACGTCGCCTGCTTGGTGCTGTGTCTGCTCACTCCTACGGCGCCCGCTCGGCACCGGGTGCCTGCTCGGCACTCCTACGGCGCCCGCTCGGCACGTTACCTAAGTGCCCGCTCGGCACGTTGCCTAAGTGCCTGCTCGGCACTCCTACGGTGCCCGCTCGGCACAGTACCCGCTCGGCACGTCCTAGTGCCCGCTCGGCACGTCTACCTACAAGTGCCCGCTCGGCACGTCTACCTACAAGTGCCCGCTCAGCACGTCTACCTACTAGTCACGTCTACCTACAAGTGCCCGCTCGGCACGTCTACCTACTAGTGCCCGCTCGGCACTGCGCCTGCTCGGCACGTAAACCTACAAGTGCCCGCTCGGCACTGTGCCTGCTCGGCACGTCTAGCTACTAGCGCACGCTCGGCGCTGCCCCGCCTCCCACCCCACGAAGTTCTCCAGGACCTGACACATACGGCAGCCTGACAGAAAAAAACTCAGGGGGGGGACGTGTTGGGGGGTGAAGCGCATGCCGATTCCAAGCATGTAAAACCATGTCATGCGTGTCAAAATCCATGCAAGACCATGCGAAAATCAAGCAAAATCATGTCAAAATCCGTGCAAAACCATGTCATGCGAAAATCAAGCAAAATAATGCCAAAAACCATGCAAAACCATGCAAATTCGTGCAAAACAAGCTAGGCCAACTGAGCGCGCGCGTACAACGAGCATTTCCGGAAAAACGTAGCAATTAGTCTGGAAATGGGCTTTGCAAGCAAAAAAGGTTACGCTGAGGCGCAAAACACCGGGCTGGAGGCGGAAAGAACCGTCTCGGGCCTGGGGATCCGTCTTGGAGATGATCCGCCTCAGAGCATGGAATTTCTTATTCTCAGGAGAGGCGTTCACTGGTCTGGAGGCGGAAAGATCCGTCTCGGGGAATTTCTTATTCCCAGGACAGGCGCTCATTGGTCTGCAGGCGGAAAGATCCGTCTCGGAGATGATCCGTCTCGGAGATGATCCGTCTAGGAGAGGCGCTCACTGGTCTGGAGGTGGCAAGATCCGTCTCGGGGAATTTCTTATTTCTAGGAGAGGCGCTCACTGGTCTGGAGGCGGAAAGATCCGTCTCGGAGATGATCCGTCTCGGACTGTGGAATTTCTTATTCCCAGGAGAGGCGCTCGCTGGTCTGGAGGCAGAAAGATCCGTCTCCGGGAATTTCTTATCCCCAGCGCCCCGCATTACTCTCCGTGTACGGTTCTGTGAACTGCAGCATACCAATAGAGGATGCCACAACTGGCAGGTCATCGCAAAACCCTTCGTGCAAGGAAAGGGCCTGGGCAGCCGATTGTCAGTCATCAGTACTACCACTGTGGCATTGTCCCCACGGCACTCCTCCGCCGTGCGATAGGCCCACTCGGCCAGCGGTTGCTCGACCACACGTTCCTGGCCCTCTGCCATTGCCCTCTGCAAAATCGGATACGTAACGGGGGCAGCCAAGGACCCAGTCCGATATGTGTCACCCATGGAAACAGAGGCAGCAGCAGTCCACGGCTGTCCATCTTCTGCCACAAGCTGAACGGACTGAGCGGGAAAGCAAGTTGTTGGACCCCCACCTGCTGCAGCCTCCCGTCCATTGGAACACCTGCACCTTCCTTGGAGCCAGGGTGCACACGGAAACAGTCACATAAAAAAGGTGGAGAAACTGAGCCAAATGAACCAGATGGCCGCAGAATCGAGAATCCAACACACAGTGTCATGCAGCATGAGTCATCGCATGCAACACTCTCAGGAGAACACAAGGCTCCCAAACCCACGACCTTTCACCGCACAAGGATGCATATCGGCCGCTCACCGAACCAGTGTACTACGACATGGCTGTGGGTGAGGCATGACAAGAAAATGCTCACATGTCCTCTTGTGCGCGAAGGTGGGCCACTCTCACCGCCATAGCCTGGAAAGTGTCCTGGAGATGGGAAGGCCTCCTGGAGCTCAGCGCCCGTGACTTGAAGACGGACGCGGTCGCGCATAGGGACCGGTAGACAATCACTTCAGAACGCTAAAAAAAATCACTTGTGAACGCTACCACTTTCGATCACTTCCGAACACTAAAAAACCGGTCAGTCAAAAAGATCACTTCCAAACGCAGGCGTCCCAGCCCAGGATCACTTCCGTACGCAGGCAGGCGTCCCAGCCAGGTGTGCAAAATCTAGTGGTTCTGGGGGGGTGGGGAAAAAATAGTAAAAGGAGAATTCAAACAATGATTCTTTCTACTATTTTTTCCAACAGCAACACAACAAACAGAAAACAAAATCCAGAACAACAAGCAAACAAAATATATAATCACAACCAGCAACAAAAATATTTAATCACAGCATGCAACATTAAATAATTCAAAAAAGCATACCAACAAAACAGCAACACTCTAAATCATCAAAGAACCCAAACTCAAAAAAACACACATCAACAAAAAACAAAGCAACATACCAACAAAAATATCACAAGAGTATCAAACAAAACAAAAACAAACAGCCAAAGCACGAAAAAATTGAAGAAGCATACCAAGTCTAAACAACGCACTTTGAAAGAGATAAGCAAATTCGGCAAATATAATACTTCAATCTTTACAAACGATAAATATATTACAATTATAACATATAATATTTTACATGTGATAATTATAATATGATTAAACCTGTTTTCAGTGTTTCCAGTCTCCTATGTTGTTCCAAGAACTGCTCAAGATGTTTCTGATATTATACCAGATTAAGTTAACGTCATAATCATTCATTGGTGCTCTTTGTTGTATTAAATAACGCAACACTGATATCAAAGTATAATAATTACAATGCATTGTTGTCATTCCTCCTCTTTCATTAATACTATTACCATTATGTTTAACGAGTTCTTCTTTCATTATGTTTTCGTAAATCTCTTTTATCCATTGATGATTTTGTTCTCCATACTCAGCAAACATATCTAGATATATATCTTTCATTGTTTTATCGTTTTTAATTATTTCAATGACTTGTTTATACGATGGATAGGGATTATCCTTAATGAAACTCAATATTATCTTTCTATCCTGTTCCAGCTCTTCTTCTGTCACTCCTATCATTGGCATTTTTCTCTTATTATATTAAGTCTTTATTCCTTTAAGTCATTTTACATTACAATTATAACATATAAGGGTATAAGTGCTATTATTATAGTATGACTAAATCGTTCCAGAAAAAATGAAATTGGGACTGGAGTCCCCGAAAATTGGGACTAGAGTCCCCGAATCCCACGCATTTTGGGTCAGAGTCCCACGCATTTTGGGTCAGAGTCCCACGCGTTTTGGGTCAGAGTCCCACGCATTTTGGGTCAGAGTCCCACGCGTTTTGGGTCAGAGTCCCACGCATTTGGGGCTGGAGTCCGCGAAAATTGAGACTGGAGTCCCAGACTCAACCAAACCTCAAAATCCTTAATCCGTCAAACTCACTAAGATTTCACAAATTAAATCACTAGGTATTTTATATAGGTCGTCCTGTTTATGTATTATTGGATTGTCACCCCATTTTTCCTTGGTGCCCGATGGTAGCCGTTGTGCAGTTTCAATATGTTTATTATTCCTGATGTTGCCACAATCCTTTTTACATAAATCTCCAGGTTTCCAAGTTGTAATGTTATTCCAGAGCCTAGTGCGTTTTCTGTAAGGCGTTCCATATTTACAATAATCTACATCTTTAAATTCAAACTCATCCATAAACTCCTGATTTTTTAATAATCCAGTTTGTGGATTTTCGATTACAAAATATTTAGGATTGAAATATTTGATGATCTCAATAGTTTTTAAGACAATACTATTTGCATATTCGATATTCCTAATTCCCCTAGTTTTTGCTATGCTGTATTCAGTGCATGGGGGACTACTCCAAATAAAATCAAAATGGTTTCTGTCAAACTGTTTGTAATCCCACTCCACAATATCAGTGTTGATATCAGCATTTTTCAAGTCTAATGAAATAACATTAAAACCTAAGTCACGAGCAACTTTACCAACAGAACCACCGCCTGAAAATAATTCAAATAAATTCATTTATTAGAATTATTTAGATAATTGATTATTCAAATAATACATATACTCCATCATCATTTTTTGAAATTTTATAATAGTCTAATGTTTGTTGCTTTGGTTGCTTGATTTTTCCTGTGTTCAACATTTCACAGTATTTCTTTTGCTTTGTAGGGTAGTCGCCCGTTGGTCTTCCTATAGATTTTGCTTGAAATATTTTGTCAATCTTCTCCTTCTCTTCGTTGCTTTGTTGCTCGCGTTCAACTGGTTTCATTTTGTCATCAATGGATTTAATCATATCATTTAAGTTTTTGATATTTTTACCAATTAATGTTATCTTCTTCATTAATTCATTAATAGTATAATTCTCATTTTCAGACATTACTATATATTTATTTAGATAATTATTTATTTAAGTATATATTTATAAAGTGCAATTATGTTAAATCTACTCTTTAAATACTAATTTTTCATGATTTGTTTAATAGTTTCCTGAGTTTCCTTATCACCATTTTCCGAGAGTGATGCATCCTTACCCCATTTAAAAGTTAAACTATGGACATCAGTTTCTAAGTTGATACTGTCTTTAGTTTTATCAATACTCATTTTCTTATTATTTTTACTTTTTTGAAACTTGTTGGAATACATGAACATTTACATTTTTTATTATTTTTTATTTCTAATTCATTTTTCATCTCTAACACCCTTTTACACATCGGACAAGAAAACTCAATTACTGCTGTTTCTTTAACAATTTCTTCTTTTTCTTCATCAGTTGAAGAAACTGTAGTATCTGTTTTATTCTTTCTGTTTTTCTTTTTTCCCATTTATATTAATAGTTATATTTTTAATATATTGTATCAAAAACTTAATTAATTCTAAAATAAAATAACATATTTTTTACATCTATTATCAGTTATGACAACCCGTTCTATATTTTCTACGTCATTTATTACATCAATATAATCTGAATAACTCCTATTCATATAAATAATAAGATAAAATAGTTATTTAATCATATTATTTTCATGCATAATAGAATATTGGTGGGGCTCAGCACTGGGGTTTTCTTTACAATGCATCAAACTAATTGGCTTCAATGCTTATTGATTGAAGTTGATGAAAGAGCCTGTTCTACTACGATAGACACCATTCATATCATAGCAATGCTTTCATACAATAAATAATATTAAATTATGTTCTAAATATTTTTAATTTTATTATACGACGCCGATTGTCGGACCATCTGGAAGTGGAAAATCAACTTTACTTGTATCAATGATACTTGATATTTATAGAGGAGCATTTGAAAGAATTTTTATCTGGTCTCCATCTGTAAATTTGGATAGTATTTGGTTGCCAGTTAAAAAATACATTAAAGAAGGTTTGAAAGTAGATAATGATAAAGAACCGTTTTGGTGGGATGAGTTCAATGTTGAAGATTTAGAAAGAGTTGTAGAAACTCAAAATAAAATAATTGAATATCAGAAAAAAAACAAGGAATGAAAAAGTTATTTAATATATTAGTTATATTGGATGATGTATCTGATAATCCAGCAATAACAAGAAATAACAAATTGTTAAATTATTTATTTTGTAGAGGTCGTCATAGTGGAATATCAACACTTGTAAGTCTTCAAAAATCATCAACCGTACCACCAATTATTAGGGTAAATATAAGTCATTTGTTTTATTATAAAGTTAGAAATTTTAAAGAGATAGAAATATTGCAAGATGAATTATCAGCAATTGTTAGAAGCGATAATTTACATGAAAGCAAGAAACTAATTTATAAAATATATGAGACTGCCACTGATGAACCGCATAGTTTTTTATATATTAACCTTTTAGAAAAGAACCCAGATAAAATGTTTATGAAAAAGTTTTCTCAATATTTGAAAATTACTAATTAAATAATTAAATAATTAAATAATTAAATATATATTATATTATATGATATTTTATGATTTACCAATAGAAATTAAAAACCTTGTATTATCTTATAATTTAGGTGATGTTAGATTATTAAAAATAAAAAATAGTAATATTGTTAAAAAATATATTAATAAATATAAACCAGTTTATAAGTCTTACACATTAAATAACATACATTATTTTGAAATTGATAATATCAATATTAATAATGGAATATCATATATTTTTAATTTAAGTGAGTTAGATAAATTACATCAAACAAATAAACCATTAAAATTATTAATTGAATATGAGATACTTGCTACATTTGCTTCATATAAATGTATGAGCATGTTCTGCGATCGCGCTTTAACATCAAATAATTTATTTGATATTTATTATTTTCTTAATAAAGACCTTCATGCAATTAAACTAATCTATAATAGCGATAATAGCTATAATACGATTAATGCTATTTCAGAACAAGTGAAAAAAATAACTATTAAAATCATCAATGATGATACACAAAGTTTTATTATGAGTAAATTTTATTCATATTTTTTTAATTAATAGCATTAAGCCATAGGCTTAATGTCATTAATTCAGAACAAACTATAACTACACAAATTTAACGCTGGTAATTTATATATTAATTTGTCACTTTTTACTTTCTCCAGTTTTTCTAATCTTTCACTCATTTGCTTAATTGCGTTCAACTGTAATTTATCAATATTACTTAAATCTAGTTGTTCTACATCAATATCATTGATTTTATCAATACTTGAAGTTTCAACGTTACTAATTGAATTACCCATTATATATTATTATTTAGATTTTTATTATTTAGATTATAATACAGCAACACATATTCAAAGGAATTAAAATTGGCCATAACAATCCCCAAGCAATAGGAGTTAATAGCATACAACACTTATCTACTCGTCTGTGGAATTTCTCTTCTTTCCTTTGTTTTTTTAATTCTTTAATATATTCATCAAATTTAGAATGACTAAAATTACATTCTTTATTATCACATTTATCTAATGTAAATTCATCTTTATTTAATTTAGTAATTCTACAACCACAATAACATGTGTTTTCTCTCATACTACTATTCTTAAATAATGCTTCTATTTTAACTTTCCTGTCAATGTCCATATATATATCTAGATATATTAATTATTTATTTATTTATTTATATATTTATATATTTATATATTTACATTATTTATTTTGTTCTTTTTTTAATTCCTTAATTTCTTTTTTCAAGTTTATCTACTTTATCATTTAATTCTAACACTGCTTTATGAACTAGCACGGGTAAAACTAAATAATTCAATCCTAAATACTCTCTGTCTTTACTAACAACATTTTCAAATTCTTTCGGGATTGCTTTTAACACTTCATCTGCTATATATCCTATATGAGTTTTACCGCCATCATTTCTATCGTGTCTTTTAAACTTCTTCGGTTTAAATTTCTTAATAACATTCATACAATTAGATTTGATATTGTCTATATCATATTTCAATCTTGAGTCAGATGAATCAACAAACGTTCCGTTGATGGTTACTGTTGTTGCTGTTAAATCTATATTAGTTCCTGTTGATGGTTCAATTAAATTACATAACATTTGTTTCGTTCCTGCAACTGTTACATTTTCATTAAAAGTCGATGGAGCATTATTTGTAAAACTTCCAGTATTTACTGTAGTTCCAAATGTCTTGGAAATAGATAATAAAACTGAAGCGGTACTTGAAGCATCTGAAACTCTAAACGCAGTGTTTAATGTTCTGAAAAATTACACCAATTGTAGATAAACTAGTTCCATCGTAATAAGTTGATATTTCACTTGTTCCCATTTTAATATCAGTTCCAGTAGTCATTGAAATATCATTTAAAAATGAAACCGTTGTTAAATCAAATGATTGAATGGTGTTAGTTGCTAAATATGCATTTTGAACTGCTAGGTTAGTATCAACGGTCACTAATGTTCCACCATTAGGCGCTATATGATTGCTTCTTAATGCTCCATTAGTTTTAACATACACATCATCAGCAAATAAATTACCCATAAAATCAGCAGTAGCAGTATTAAAAGTCCATCCGCTAGAAATACTAACTGCTCCAACTATATTAGATTGAATAGCAGGGTCTCCACAAATGAACCTAATTGAAGAATTAGCATCACTATTCCTCATATCAGAAGATGAAAAAGCACTAACATATCTATATAATTCACAATTTGTATCAATTGTTAATTTACCATCAGTAGCAATATTAACATTATCACAATTAACATCAGCATTCGTATAAATATTACCTAACACATCTATAGGTTTACTAAAAATTGTTTTTCCTACAAGCCCATCTGCCATGAAGTATTGGTTAGAAGCAGAAGTTAAATCTCCTACACTACACGCTGCAAAATTAGGATGATGTATATACAAACCTTCTGTTGCATCTGGTGTATATGTTTCTAAGTATGGTTCTAATCCATTTATTGAAGTATTGATATTATCTATTTTTGTTTTAATATCTGTTGAAAAATCATTATTTGGAAATAAGTTTCCTTTCATATAAACAGCACCTTCGAAATATGATGTTCCGTGTGCTTGAGCAAAATTATAAGAAGTATGAACATTACCGTTAATCGTAATTCTTGAAGCATTATTAGGTCTTCCAATAATAACATCTCCTGTGTTCCATCCTAACCATAATCTATAAGGAGTAGCACCTTCTAACCCTTGATAAGAGTCTATCTGACAACCTCTTTTAAACTCGAGTCTTTGATTACTAACTGCGTCCTGGATTCTAAATATTGGATTAGTATTATCTGTTGAACTAAGTATTAATGGAGAGTTTACTGTTTGCGTAGTTGTATTAACTTTGTCTAACTTTTGTCCTAATGATGTATCCTGTGAATTATTGCTAGTAATTATTGAATTAATTGTACTTGTATTTCCTGGTATTAATCCACTTAATCCATCTGATTGTAAAACATAACGAGCGTCTGAACCTGCTATATCTAAAATAGATGAACACGAAAATAAACCAGATACTTGTAAATTACTTAATATTGTAGTATTATGATTTAATAATATTTTGTCATTTTGAAAAGTTGAAGAATTATTAATTTCTACATTTCCAAAACCTCTTTGATTTAAAAACATTGTTGAACCTGCCAAACTTCCATAAACATAACTATCAAAATAATTATTATACATTTCAAAGAAATTATTATAATTTCAAAAAGAAGCTATTTTGAAAATTGAAGTAGTTGTTATATTATGAATTAATGTGTTATTTAATTCTGATGTATTTAATTTATCTGATAATAAATTATTAGTTGTTATTTTATTGTAATATAAATTACTATCAAATGAACCTGTTTGTAATTGAGATATTAAATGAGAATTTGATGAAATATTATTAAAATTAGTTGATACAGTAGAATTTAAATTATTTATTAAATTTGTATTTGATGAAATATTATTAAAATTTGTATTAATTAAATTAGTATTTGAAGAAATATTATTAAAATTACTTGTCATAGTAGAATTTAAATTATTTATTAAATGTGTATTTGATGAAATATTATTAAAATTTGTATTAATTAAATTAGTATTTGAAGAAATATTATTAAAATTAGTTGTCATAGTAGAATTTAAATTATTTATTAAACTTGTATTTAATGAAATATTATTAAAATTTGTATTTGAAGTTATTGTCAGATTACCTATTAAAAAAGAATTTGAACTAATATTATTTGATAATACATTAATTTCTGTTTTGTCATATGTTTCAGTTATATCATAAAAATTAGCATTTATCTGCTCCTTTGTGTAGGTGTCTGCTTGGTCTGCTTTACTATCTAATACTGTTTGAATGTCAGATTTACTCGCGTAAAGGTCTTCTATATCATTGACTGCTCCATCTTTTACTTGCCTAATTCTATTTGCTGTAATATCAAAGATATTCATTAAGTTTTTGCTCATAATATTATATTATTAATTAGAAAATTAATAATATCATATTTTTTATTTTAATCATAAAATGTTACAGAATTTGAACGGATTTCAAGAATGCACTCATGAACCAAGAGCATATAAATTCTCTCGGCCATTTTACCAGGAGCGCTATATAATGTTGAACCCTCCAACGCTTTCACTTTAACAACCATATTTGAATTATTTTTAAGGTTCATACCAGTATAATTTGCACTTTCTAATTTCTGCAAATTAAACCCATACATAAAAGCGTGAGACCTGTAATCTTCTGCACTAACTAACATTGGTTTATCAGCACAATGCATAAGATGGGCATATGCTTCACGAACACCTTGAATTTCTTGACTTGGAATAACTTGATTACCGATTATCAAAGAAGCAGATAAACCATGCTCTGGGTCATAACGTCCTTTATCACCTGTTACATGTGCCAGTGGATGATACATAAAGTTATATGGTTTCAATAATTCACCGTATCCGCCTACATAACCCTTTTGAGTCGCATTTGAAAAAGAAATAAACAGTTTATTTAATTTAGACACATTACGGACAATAGTTGTGAATATTTCAGTTGTTCTTGATATTGTTTGTTCTTGTAGGGTTTCAGTTTCAAAAGTAATAGGAAGAGAACCAGTTTCTAATTTTTTAGCATACTCTGCATATAAGCTATCGTCAAGAGTATAGACATTTCCTTTGAATAAAGGTTTTGTGACTGACCAAGTGATACTTGTATTTGCATCAGTAAATGTCCTGTTCTATTAACAATTGGTTTTAATACATCAGTGGTTAAATATAATTCAATCGTGATTGGACAAAAAGGTATCCAGTTTTCACAAGTCTTGAAACATTTTAAATTTAAATCAAAATAGACATTAGCACTTTTACCTTCTTTACTTCCTTTATAATTACCATTGGTTACATTTCTAGTTACTGCTTGAGTAGTAGAAGTTTCAGTAGCATCACAAACAAAAAACCGTCCATCGTGATTGAGTAGAGTATTTCCAAAACCCAATGCTTCATCAATTCGTTTTTCTTCTGATGATTTTAATACATCTTTCATTGCACTCGCACGAGAAAGAGAATTTAAATCACATACAATGACATCACCCATTAACACACGCACCCTATCAAAGAAACCTGCTGTGTCAATTGGTCGAAGTTCGTGATTTGCTGTGTTATCAGTGTTGTTTAAAGTAAATCCTAATAATAGTGAAGGTAAGGACAACCATTGGTTAGGTGGTCCAGTAATGTTAAATCTAATTACAGAATTTGTATCAGCGGTATAAGTAGAAACCGATGAAGGATAAAAGTTTTACTTTCTTTTGAACGGACATAAGAACCGCCATCTTTTAATTTAAATCTTAAATTCTTCTCTACAAGGACATCATCTATTTCCAGAGTTTCCATCTTTATAAATTTAATAATAGAAAATATTATATTATTCTATTATTAAATAAATTTATTTTAAAGTGTGAATAATCTATAACTTCTTTTTTAGAATTTTTATTTAATAGTTTTTTAGACTTATTTTTAATATTATCATGTTCAACCTTATAATTTGGTTCATCCTCTACTATTTTCTTAATGTCTTCATAACTGACTTTCTTTTTAGGATTTATAGTGTTTTTTATATCATTATTAGGCATTATATATAAGACTACAAAATTTCCTTTACAGGCTCAATACTTCTTGATACATCCTTGCCAGTATCACCATATAATGAGTGTTGATGATTTGTTAATGGGTTAAAACCTCCTCTATTTGATGTTATACTGCCTCTATCTAAAATACTGACTATATCTCCAAAATTTCGTAGGCTTGTGTAGTTGTCATTGTTTTAGTTTGACATTGAAATAAAAGGAGCACCGTAAGTAGTTAGTCTAATATTTCTATCAGGGTTATTTTGCAAATATTTAGCACTAGCACTACTACCCAATGAATGTGAAATAACTTCACTAATATTATGGTTTTCATCAAGTATATCACTAATATCTCTATACCTTTCACTGAATGAACTTAAACCAAATGGAATTGTAATATCACTTAAAATATCATTAATATTTGATTTTGATATTAGACTTACCAAATGTCCCAGCAACATATAGTTTATTATTATCTAAATAATAACCTTTACCATTTGTATATGCTTTGTTTAATCCTTCTGTGTCAGATAAATTATTATTATATACTTTTTTAGTTGTAGTTATTCATTAAAAACAAATACTATAACTATAACTGTTTATTATGTTTCTTACTTTTTCGTAATTCATACAGATAAAGAATTGCAAACTAACTACAGTTTTAGTGTTGGTTATGACAGAAGCCACACAATGTCTATTAACAATGTTTTAGGAAACACTGTTGCAAAAATCAATTTTGCACCTGACCCTTTCGTTAGTGGTTTTGTTAACATATTACCAATGAAAAATATTTATTTAACCAGTGATAGTTTGATTAATGGAAATCAATTAGCACCTTATGGAGTTGCCCGTGTATTAAAGAAAATTCCTATTATTGCTGGATTTGGAAATGTAATCTATGATAATGAGATTTTAATGAATGACGCTAATGATGTTTCAATGAGACATTTAAGACGCTTACATTTTAAATATGTTGATAGTTTTGGTAAAACTGTAGATTTACATGGGGCGGACAGTAGTTTTAGTTTAACATTTGTTGAGAGTTGAAAAGCATATATTAAATATTTTAATATATATATTTGTTATATACTAATTATATTAAAATATTTTTATATACATATTTATTATATACTAATTATATGGTTAAAAATATTGAAATAGTAGATGTAGGCAGTGAAAATAATGAAACACCTAAAAAAGTAGAAGAAGGTAAAGAAGAACCTATTATTAATGAAGAAAGTAAAGAAGTAGAAACTAATAATATTATAAATGAAGAAAATAATAAAGACAATACACCAGATAATAATATAGACGAACCACCAAAGCAAGAATTAAAATCTAAAACATACTCAACTGAAAAAGTGGAATGTCCAAAATGTAAAAAATATTTAACAAAATACACTTTCAGATATCGTCATAACTGTAATGGAATACCAGTTAAAAAAGAACCAGACCCTAACAAAGTTGTTCGAATAAAAATTATGCATCCTGCACACGCAAAAGAATTTGAGAATAATGTATATGAAAAGGTTAAAGATAATATTCCAAAAGTTGATGAACAAGAAATAGAAAGAAGAGTTGAAGAACGATTGAAAAAACATTTAGAAACAACTGCTAATAAAGTATTTGAAACTGCAAAAGACCGTTACAATAATATTAAAATGGAACGAGATAATAAAAATAAACAGAAAATTAATAATTTAGCAAATAAAATTATTTAATCTAATTATTATTATATAATGATTATTGATAAGAAGCAATTGCTTATGCGTCGTAGAGAAATTTATGACAACGTTGTAAATAGAATAACAGAACCGCAAAATAAAGACAAACCGAATATCAGTGATGTTATTGATAGAAAAGCAGTTTTTGAAACAAACAAACCAAAAAAGAAGAATAAATATAAATCAACTCAACATTACTAATATGAAGGAGACAACCAGGCACACCAACCTAATTACACATAGTTGAAAGAATTACAAGAACAATTAGAACGTCATAGCGCTAAAAAAGATTATGCTGTGTTTCAAAAAAAAAGAAGATATCAAGAAGAAGCACAGGCGTATTTTAATGAAATCCAAAGGTTGGAAAGTGAAAAATTGAGACATCACCCATCAAGTGAAACAGGTAAATCATGTTCAGAAATTATTAAGAAGAAGAAAGGAATAATCAATCAATTAAGACAAGACGTGAGTTTCTAACGAACCTCACGAAACTTCGTGACTTTAATTTTGAATAAATTAGTTAAATTAATTAATTAGATTAATAAATTATAATCTAATTAATTTAATATACTAATGAGATTAGACAATGCCCAGATGAAAACACTAAAATCTCAATTAAGATTAAGACCATCTTATAATGAACTGATAAAGGAAATTACAAAGGAAGAATATAAAAATAAGAATATAAGAGATGTAATAGACAGAAACGCTTATGATTTTGGTGATAGTCCATTAGGAACAGTGTATGATAATAATACAGTAGATTTGAGACAACAACGCTTTCAAAAAATGTTAGATGGGGAAAATCAAACAGAACATTTTGATATATCGAGAGACGATGAAATGGATGATTTAAGAGATGAAGCAATACAATCGCTAAGTGCCTCAATGGATGATGCCGAGGAACAACACGAACAACAAATCAGTCAAGCTTCAAAAAGAGTTAGTAGCGAACAAATAGCAGACCTACACCAACGAGCACAACGAGCAAGACAATTAGAAGGACAAGAGGGGAGAAGACCAAGTATCCAGTCAATGATGACCGCAAAATCAAACGACTCTGAAGACTTACCACCACTGGAAGAAATAACCACTGAAAGAATGACAGCAGAAGCCACATCAAAAGAATATGTTAAAGGCCTTGTAAATCGTCAATCAAAAGATGTAGCAAGGAAAGTGGCATCATCATTTGTCAAACAAATTACTGAAAATAAAGCAAAAGAGTTGCAAGAAAGAAGAGAACAAGCAAGGGACAGCGCTGACAGTTCATCCACAGTCCAACAAAGACAAACAAGAACACATAAGGAAACCATTGACTATTCAACTGATATAAACCATTGGAGAGGAAGCACAGTAAAAGAAGAAGACTTATTATTTCAATTACATTTAAGAGGAGCAGGACTTACTGAAGAACAGGAACAACAATATTCAAACACAAAGAAAAAGGGCAAAGGAAAAAAGGAAACAGGTAGAACTTATTTAGTTGGACTGGTGGAGAAACTCATAAACAGTGGAAAATGGACAACAAGGGTAAATGATGAACTACTAAGAAAACGAATGGGAGATTGGAGAGTTATGAAAGGAAAAGGTAAAGCATCAGAGAGTGTTCCGACACAAGAAGAAAAAACACAAAAAGAAAAAAGAGAGGCGCAATTTAAAGAACTTGAAGACAAGTTTCCGCTAAATGACTATTCACAAGTTGATTTAACCAATATATCATTCACTGATATGACAGCACTGTTTTCTTATGCTATTAAGATAAAAAAAAAGTCGGTTTCAGAAAAAACAGCAAACGAGTATAAACAATTAAAAGAAGATATGATTAATGTTGTTCATGGTGGTGGATTATCAGTTGACATTGCACAAAAATACAAAACCAGGAAACTTGAAGATAAAGATAAGATTAAACAACAAATAATAGACAACTTGAAGAGTTTATTTAGAAAAGAATTTAAAAGTAAAACTGGTTCATCTTCATCATAAACACATGAATAACAAATAAATAATCTATAATATTTAATAATGAATAACGCTAAATATTATGCATTAACAAGAAGGAAAACATTTGGTGAAATACTAAAGGAAGCAATGACAAGCAAAATGAAAACAACAGTTATATTGAAGAAATACAAAAAAGATATGTTATTGAATAATTTTGATTTTGATAAAATGGATTTAATGAATTATAAAAAGAAAGAAAGATATATAAACGCAAAAGTTATGATGGCAGACAAGGCAACACAAACGCTTAACAAAGAAAACAAGGCAACACAAACAGACCTACCAAATGATAAAGAAACACAAACTTATAATTTTGATGATATGACAAAACTATTAGGCGGTTCTTCAAACAGTTTCAAAAGCAAATTGATAACCAAGGCTGAAGCAGAAGCAGAAGCATTTACATATGACCCTGATTTATATGATGATGACGATGATGATGATGATGACAAAAAGATGATGACATTGATAAATATAGAAAGAAATTATTTATGTTTATGATGAGGTCAGGCTTTAGTATAGGACAAATAGTAGCACATTTAACATACCACACTACAATAACCACAATTCAAGGTTCAGAGTTATTAGTTAATTTAACAATGAATTCATTAGTAACATCATACGATATAGCAACTGCTATAATGAATTGGTTGAATACAAATGTTAGTGAGGAAGTTGAATTAAATACTTCCCCGCCTGTTAGCGTTAATAGTTCTCCACCTATCACTGTTAATAGTTCTTCAACGCATACTGTTAATTCATCATCATCAGAAGAAAATGCTAATTATGAAATAGCACCGTTGACTGACATTCCTGTCCCTACTGATGCTGAAAGTGAAGATGAAGATAATAATAAAGATAAGAATAAAGAAAAAACAATAAAATAAAATAATAATAGTAATAATAAATAATAATAAATAGCAAAAAAAAATATAATAATAATAAACAAATAATATAAACATAAAAAATAAATAATAATAATAAAAATAAAATTGAAATAAACAATATTAAATAATAATAGTAATAATAAATATAATAAAATAAAAATAAAACATAAATAAAAATAAAAACAAATACAAAAATTAAAATACCAGTGCCTTAAAGAAATAGCAGCTTTATTCTATAAGATAAATGCCATTCTATAGCAGACACTCAGATGATGGAAGCGATAGATTGTTAGGAGGAATACATGATGAAGATGATTATAATGACTTTATGAATATGTTATTTATGAATAGTAGTTTTGCTGATGACATTGAAAAACATTGTAAAAGTTCAGATGCTGATGTGTTGCCAAGTCCTACTGATAGCGAAGAAACAAAAGAAAATAAAGAGAAACAATATCAAAAGGATTATCATAAAAAATACTTTCAAGAAAAACTTAATAAACCTTACACATGTAATATTTGTGGAAAATCAATGGCCAACAGTTCTAACAAATCAAGACATGAAAAAAATAGAAAGTGCCAGAGTACTAAAAGTAAAGTCTAATTGGATAATATTAATTTAATTTTAATTTAATTAATATAATCAAATTTCAATATATGAGTAAACTAAGTAATGAGGAGATAATGAGCAATATCTATTATGATTTAGAAACAGGTTATGGTTCTAAACAAAGCTTATACAATCAATCAAAAGAGAAAGGAGCAAGTGTAACATTAGAAGAAGTGGCAAAGTGGTTGAAGAAGCAACCTAACAAACAAATAAAACCGTATCAGAATTATAACAGTTTCTTAGTACCATATGCCAAAGCAGAATTTCAAATAGATATTATGGATATGAAAATATTTAAGAAAGAAGATGAAGAACGCTATGCATTGCTTGTAATAGATGCTTTCAGTAAATTAGGTTTTGTGTATCCAATGTTTCAAAGAGACAGTCCAAATGTTTTGAAAGGGTTGAAAGAAGCATTTAAAGTTATGGGTGAGCATGTGGAAATCTTTTCTGATGATGATGGAGCATTTAAAGCAGAAGTAAAGAAATATTTAGATAATTTGGGTATAATACATAAAACAACGCTAACACATGCCAATATTGTGGAGAGATTTATTAGAACGATGAAAAAAGGAATAGGAGACAGGATACACTTTACTAAAGGTAGATGGACTGATATGTTGAAACCTACATTGAAGAAATATAATAGCGCTATTCACTCATCAACTGGAATGAAACCAAATGAAGCGCATGATGATGACAACAGAGCAAATGTAAAAGCAAACCTTACACTGAAGCAAAAGCATATGAGAAAATACCCTAAATTATCAGTTTCAGACACAGTGAAAATATACCAAAAAGGAAAAGGTAATTATACATCATATAAAGAGACCAACCCAAAGTGGACAGAAAGGAAATACAAAATAGAAAAGATAGAAAAAGATATAACATTACAAACATACAATGTATTAGAAGGTTTGAAGAGACATTATTTGCGCCATGAATTATTACTAATTGAAAATTAAAAAAAGTAATTTAGGCTAATCTTTGATTTAGTCTTCATGAATTATTACTAATTGAAAATTAAAAATAATAATTTAGACTAATAATTAGTTATTTAGTTCTTAGAATTTTGTGACTTTAAAAAGACTTAAAGAGAAAAACCATAATTAAATTATATAGATAATAATATGAATAGAAATTTACCGCCAGATGAAAACACTAAAATAGTTAAGTATCTTCTTAAAGAAAATTTAGGAGAATACAAAGTAAATAATAAAGGTAACAAACTTAAAACCATAATTATAGGAAACAACCAGTATAGATATAATCCAGAAAAACCAATAAGCAATAGATTGAGTAAGAGACTTGAAGCAGTAAAGAAAACTAATGACTACAAAGCAAATCAAATCAGAGAAAGAGTAGGAGCAAGAACGGTTTTAAAACATGCTATTAAGAAAAAAGCAGTAATAACAGAAGAAAGAAGCGCCTTTAGAGCATATGCTAACGCCTACACAATTTCAAACATTCATTTAAAAGAGTTGAACGGATTGACTTATTTTAATTATCAATTTGACAAACTTAATGAATACTTGAAAGAGAATAGAGGAATGAAACTTAATGCTACAATAAATATGAAAGTTATGAACTTATTTGATGAGGAGAGAAACGTAACAGTTAGGACAAGGTCGTACACTATTGTAAATGAAGAGGATTTAAGGAATGCTTTGAAAAGAATGAGACCTGATGTTGAAACAAGAATTTTAGATATGGCTTTGTATCAGTCAGGATTAATAATTAGCAATATTAATAATATTCATATCATGTATAATAAATATAATCCGACTAGAGCTGGCAAATATATTGAACTTCCAGAATGGATTAAAAAGAAAAAGGCATGTATCAATATTAAAAATCAAGATGACAAGTGTTTTAAATATTCTATTGAGTGTGGATATTGTAAAATTTGTGATAAAGCACACCCTGAAAAGATGTTTACAAGTGATTTGATTTTTGATGGTGTGAGTTTTCCTGCTAATAATAATGATATAGATATATTTGAAGAAAATAATAAATCAATATCCATTAATGTTTATGAAATTGATGATAATGAACAAATTGTTATTAGTAGAAAATTGAAAAATACAGATGCTTCTTTTCATTTTGATTTATTAAGAGTTGATGATGAGGATTGCAGTCATTATGTGTATATAAAAAGTTTGAGCAGACTTATTAATAATCAAAAAGTAATCATAATGGTAAGTCCTATTTTTGTAAATATTGTAATCATGGATTTAGAAATGAAGAATTATTAAATAAACATTATGATAGTGGATGCATGGAAGTTGATGGACAGCAGATAGTAATGCCTAAGCCTTATGAGAAAGTTAGTTTTAAGCATCACTTCAAAAAGTTAAGATGTCCTTTTGTTGTATATGCTGATTTTGAATGTTTGACAGAGGAACTGAAAAAACCTGATGAAGATGAAGATAAAAACACTTTTTCTTATCAAGAGCATAAGCCATGTGGTTTTATGCTTAGTATGGTTAATGCTGTTGATAATACAAATTATGAATTTATGTATCGTGGTAAAGATGCTGTTGATGTGTTTTGCAAAAAAACTTAATGACATTAGGGCAGAAGTAAAGGAGAAGATGGGAGAAAACGAAAAAATAGACATGACTGATGAATACAAAGAAGATTTTAAAAATGCTAAAAACTGCTTTATTTGTGGAGATAAGTTTAGAATGAACTGTAAGAATGCCAAGGAAGCAGAGAAATATAGAAAAGTTAGAGACCATTGTCATTTTACAGGTAAGTATAGAGGTTGTGCTCATAGTGTTTGCAATCTTAATTTTTGTAATAGATATTTTAAAATTCCTGTATTCTTCCATAACATGAAAAATTATGATGGCCATTTAATTATTCAAAATGCTGATAAATTAAGTAACAACAATAAAATTAATATCAGTTTTGAAAGTTTGAGTGTTAAAGACACTTTTGGGTTTTTAACTGCCTCATTAGATAAGTTAGTTTCAATGAGTAAGTATGATAATACAGATGAAGAAGATAAAAGTAAATGGTTATTGCGTGAAAACTGGAAAGATAATTTTAGGTTCAGTAGTAAAAATGATTTGATTAAGAGTGAGAAATGTCTAGATTTGTTGACTGATAAAGGTGTTTATCCTTATGACTACATGAATTCATTTGATAAATTTGATGATGAGCAATTACCGAGTAAGGATGATTTTTATAGTCAGTTGAGTGAAGAAGGTATAAGTGTTGACGACTATGAAAGGGCAAAAATTATATGGCAGCATTTCGACATTAAGAATATGGGTGAATACCATGAGTTATATTTGAAAACTGATGTATTATTATTGACTGACATTTTCGAAAATTTTAGAGATGTGTGTGTGAAATATTATGGATTGGACCCTGCTTATTATTATACATTGCCTAACTTTGCTTTTGATGCTATGCTTAAAATGACTGGTGTAGAGATTGATTTAATATATGACCAAGAAATGTATGAAATGATAGAAGCAGGACTTAGAGGAGGGATGTGTATGGTTTCTATTAAAAAAGTTGAAGCAAATAATACATACATGGGAGAAGATTATGCTAAAAAGAAAGAAAGTAGTTATATTAACTATTTAGACGCTAATAATTTGTATGGGTTAAGCATGATACAAAAACTGCCATATAAAATCTAAAATGGGATGATACATTAAAAGAAGAAGACATAATTAATTATAAGAAAAATAATATTGGATATATTCCAGAAGTGGATTTAGAATATTCTAAAGAATTACACGATTTACACAATGACTATCCAATGGCACCTGAGGTTATGAATGTTCAAGCCAACATGCTGTCAAATAAACAAATTGAAATTTATGACTTTTTAAATCATAAAAAACCTACGGATGAGAAAACAAATAAATTAGTATTGAATTTAAATGATAAAGAAAAATATGTAATCCATATAAGAACCTTGCAATTTTATTTGAAGCAAGGGTTAAACTTAAGAAAATTCATAGAGCAATTAAATTTGAACAAAAAGAAGTGTTAAAACCTTACATTGAGTTTAACACTGAGAAGAGGAAGAATGCTAGAAATGATTTTGAGAAAGATGTTTACAAATTGATGAACAACGCCATATTTGGAAAAACATTGGCGAAAACATTTAGACTTTGAAGTTGTGAGTGATGAAACTAGATATATGAAGTGTGTAAGTAATCCTAACTTCAAACATAGTCATATCATTAATGAAAATTTATCATTAATGAAAATTTGGTTGGGGTTGAAAAGCAAAAAACAAAGTTGAAACTAGACAAACCTATATTTATTGGGATGAGTATTTTAGATTTGAGTAAGCAACACATGTATAAATTTTATTATGACGTTATGAAGCCTAAATGTGGAGATAATATTAAAATGGTATATACTGATACTGATAGTTTTGTATTTCAAACTACAACCAATGACATTTATGAAGACCTGAATACAATTAAAAAAGAAATAGATTTTTCAGGTTATCCTAAGGAACATAAATGTTATGATGAGAATAACAAGAAAGTATTAGGTAAATTTAAGGATGAATTAAAAAGTAAAATAATAACAGGGTTTATAGCTCTTCGCCCTAAATGCTACGCTTACTCAGTTTATGGTGATGATAGAAAAATATAAGAAATGTAAGGGCATAGCAAAAGGCACAGTAAGACGTCAAATGAAATATGAAGAGTTTGAGACGGTTTTAAAAACTAATGAGGTTATACATAAGTCATTTAATAGTATTAGAAGTAAAAACCACAGAATTTTTAGTATAACAACTAAAAAATTGCTCTTAGTAGTTATGAAAACAAAAAAATATTGGATAGATAGTATAAACTCACTTGCTTACGGCCATTATAAAAAAAACTTTGAAAACGACTTAAAGAAATATTGACTTAATATATTAAGATAGAAATGAGTGATACAGAAAGTGAATATAGTGATACTGTCCATGAAGATATTGATGTTAAAAATATATTGAAACAAAAGATTATGAATTACAAATGTAAAGACTGTGAGATGCTAAAGTTAACAATTCAACAGGGTTTTATAGATGGTGTTAGTAATGATATTTGTCAATGTATGATATGCACTAATTGTAATAGAATTATAAACAAAATTGATTATATGAATAACGCAGATTTTGATACTAGAAATGCTGAAACTCTTGGTGATGATTTAGAAATATTTGTTTTTATTGAAATGAATAGGTTCTATACTGAAAAAGAATATGATAATGTATTGGATAATGGATATGTGGATGGTTCTATTTATAATTATTATACAATATGTCTTTTAGCATTAAACTTGTAAAATACGAAGCCTTGAATGAAAACGGCTATGATTTTTTAAATGAGTTTATAGATTATAAGTATAAATCTCTTGAACTTAGATATACGGCAAGACTTGCAATTAGTGTAATGAAGGCATTTGTAAAAGAAATAGGCAATAATATTTATAATCGAAAAACAGCTGATAAAATAGTGAAACGAATTGAAAGAGAATTTTAAAATTAATTAGAAATAGAGTTGAACTCATACTATGATTATCACATGTAAAATATTATATGTTATAATTGTAATATATTTATCGTTTGTAAAGATTGAATTATTATATTTTCCTAATTTGCTTATCTCTTTCAAAGTGCGTTGTTTAGACTTGGTATGCTTCTTCATTTTTTTCGTGCTTTGGCTGTTTGTTTTTGTTTTGTTTGATACTCTTGTGATATTTTTTGTTGGTATGTTGCTTTGTTTTTTGTTGATGTGTGTTTTTGAGTTTGGGTTCTTTGATGATTTAGAGTGTTGCTGTTTTGTTGGTATGCTGTTTGAATTATTTAATGTTGCATGCTGTGATTACATATTTTTGTTGCTGGTTGTGATTATTTATTTTGTTTGCTTGTTGTTCTTGATTTTGTTTTCTGTTTGTTGTGTTGCTGTTGGAAAAAATAGTAGAAAGAATAATTCTTTGAATTCTCCTTTTACTATTTTTTTTTTGGGGGGGGCACTGCCCGCCCTTGCGCGCCACCCTCGTGGCCAGGTCCTTCTTCAGCGTCTGGATGCCCCATGGCCGTGGCGTTGCGGTCCTCGGGCCGCTTCGTCCGGCGCACGGCTTCCTCGGCTTGGTGTACCTTCCACCCTCGCCCAAAAATGTTTTCTCCAAAGGCCCATTTTGATAGCACACACAGCAGCAAGCACCTTTTTGTCTTTCCAAGCACTGCAGCTGTTCCATGCCATCATCGCCTGCCAAGTTTGTTCTGCTCCAACCCCCCAAGAACTGATCGTGTTGCAATGTTGTGGAACCCGCTATGCCAGAAAGCCCTGAGACCAAGTATCACCCAGTCAGACAAACTGCCCCTGCCCCTATGAGTCAACACCATGATTGTTGATTTAGACGCACAAAACACCCGTCAACCATGCCATGCAAGCTTGACTAGCCACGCAAGCTTGACGTGTTTGTTCTAAACTTGCGGGAACTTAACGGGAAACCAAGGATGTGGTTCAGATCCAATGATTGAGCTTTATGATGAAGAAGGAGCTTGTTACAATGGGAATTCATAAGGCATACTATGCTTCCCAACCAGCTTGCACTGTCAACCCCTGCCAATCCCAGCAACACAAGCATAAAATTTGCTGCACCATCTAAATAAACTGAAGTTGGTTCTGTCAGGCAAAGGGAACATAATGGACAAGCAAACAGCTGTCTTCCTCCTCGTGTCACGAGAAATAATCAGCTGCACGGTTGCTTTTTGACGCCGCCCAAGCCCATGGATTGGCGCCCTTGCGGGGGCTTGTCAAAGATCTCACGCAAACTTTGCCCAGCGCGCTTTGTGCCACTGGGTTGCTTTGTGTACTCACTCTGCAAAACTGAATCACGATCCAATCGCCGAGCTGATTGCAGAAAAACACACAAGTCTGTGCAGCCATGAAGGAACACGCTGCCCGGAGAAGGCGTGTCTCCATTGTGACATGTCCATTTGCTTCCAGGCCACCTCGCAAGCTTCTCAAAGGCTTGCTTCAGCGAAGGGAGCTCACGGGCAAACCGCGCTGACATCACAAAGCTCTTTGTCTCTGTGAGCACACTTTTGTGGTGCAGCACATCAGGGCCAGGCCGCCGCAGGTCCAGCGAAAATTGCGCCACAGTCGCCCCAAGAGCAACAATGCCCAAAGCCAAGCAAAGGGTGCCAGGCGACGGCGCCTGATGCCTGAAAGGAGCACGCTGCTCAAATCATCCACCACCACATAGTCTGCCTTGCCAATTGCCTCTAAACTTGCAGCTGCGGGACGTGAAATATCCAAAACATCGCCCTTCCGGGCTGGTTCTGCACACATGTCAACCACCCGAAGCCGGCGGCGATCCATCACCACAGGTGGCTTTGGAGAACTTGCGGAGAAGATGCGGCCAAGTCGTGACTGTCTGCTGGTTGCGACGGAGACCATCAGGCGGCCACAGTTTGCCCAAGGAGGAGCCCAGGACAGAAGGCTGGGCTTTGTGCTCCTTGTGGCTCTTTGGCTTGCATGCCAGCAACGACCTCGCGGCCACTACACTTGCCCTGCTTCCAGCACGTGGACCTCGCTGAAGGCCTTTGTCAGACCGCTGCTTGTAGATGCAGAATCTGCGCCCATGAAACTTCAACCACATCTTTGCGAAGAGCCGGCTCCATTCCGTTGACCCGCACCCACCATCCTCGTTGCAATGCTGGGCCACCTCTTGGACGGCAGCTGGGCCACCCAGGCGGACCGTGAGGAGCTGGTCAAGCGTGCATCCATTCTCCAGCAACGGGCCCATATGCGTCTCGATGAGCTTGGCCATCTGACTCACAGATCGCTCCACGTCTGCAGTTGTGTGCTCCACTGAAATGTACCAGCACACAAGCGGGAAGATAAACTTGTTTGTCAGACGTGATGTGGTCAGGCCAGGCAGCGCTCCCCACAAAGAGCGGTTGTCAGGCTCTTCGGCGCTTGGCGTCTGCTGTATCTTCCTGCAGGTGATACATGCACACACACACAAACACATGCACATGCTCAACTCAAAAAGCAGCACCCCGAAACAAATAAAACCAGAAGCAAATATAAAGTGATGATTCACCTGGCCTCCACTGGTCAACAAGCAACATAGCGCAGGAGCTGAACTCCTCTTGCAAAGCCTGTCTGTCAGACGGCTCTTGAATGAGCGTGGCAAGGGGCCATTGCTTCGCGAGGCGGGCAGCCTTCTTCTTCAGGGAGTCCTGAAGCTGCCGTGACTCATCCGGCAATCCTTGCTCTGCAAGGCAAACAGATTTGTTCCACAAGCCAATGTCAAAGGCTGCAAAGTCCAGTCTCAAGGAGTTGTCAGAAAATTCAGCTCGTATTCTGGCCTTGGCAAGGCCATGGTGACTTGGATGGCTGGGGATATGGAAGGCAACATAACATGACAGAAAAGAAAGTCTAGCTCCAACTTGCAGCAACAACAACAGGCTGCAACAGCACATGCAGGCAACACCTTCTACTTGTTGTGGTGGAAATAAATGGCTCTGCGCAAAAAACCAAGCCAGATTTTGTCAGGCGTCCAAGCAATCCAACAAAACCACGCCTTTTTAACAGTTGAGTGAGGCGTTATGTGATGTAGTAATGTATTGCAGGCGCAACTTCAACACAATATTCAAAAGCACAACAACACTATGCTTCAAGGAATACAATGACAAGTAGCACGTGACGCTTTGCTGGCCCGCTGAATGGCGCTCCAGGCCAGTTGGACCTCTCGTGGAGCATCCGCCCCCCACAGATGTTTAATCTTGTCCTCAAACTGAATAGCAGGTGTATCCCGGCACACTCTCAACGCAGTTGCGCAAAAGGACTGGTTGGCAGTGTCTGCCATGCGTGCCATGATCTGGCCATCCTCATAGAGGTCCCTCGCTCTGCCAAGCCATGTGTCACGCAGGCGACGAGTGACAGCTATGTCTGCATCTGTTTTTTCGAAGCTTTTCAAAAAGGCCCCAGCGTCGGTGGCCCAATCGGCTAGAAGTCCCGCTGAACACATAGTTCTGAGCTGGCACTATCGCTGATTCCCAGCGCTGAGGAGCCCACGACATGTGCCGCAAAAGCGTGGTCAGGCCGGCGCCTTGCTCTCCGTCACGATCCAAAATCTTCTTCCTTGGTCGGCTCATGACAGAAAAAAGAAAACTGCACAAAGCCCAAGCTCCTACATGTGCGACTTCAAAATCCATCTCAAGCAGTGTCAGACTAAGATTTCCTGTCAGCATCTTGGTGTGTGTGTGTCAGACGTGTGTCAGACGTGTGTCAAACGGGCCCTCAACCGGTCAAAAAGAAAGAGGCAGCTTTCCTGACGCAGTCTTGCGGCTGACAGGCCTGAAGCTCATAGCGCATCTTGTGGCTGTTCTGGATGAACGGGATCAAGGCATCTCCGCCGCTGAACACCTCTGCCCATGCCGCCAGGCAAGAAAAATAACAAGTGTTCCACACTGTTGTAGGGATTGGGAAACAAACGTTAAGTGCTACCAAACTCATTGAAGAAAACAGGCTACAATGTCAGCCAGCTGCGTCAGACCAAAACTCCATGAAGTCAGCCTCATGCTGGACTGGTTGCCCAGTTGCGATTCTGATGGTGTGGCATGGGTCCGTGCCCGTCAATCTCACCGACCCAAGACTTTCCTTCAGGAACTCAAGGCCCTTGACCATACTGCGGCAACCATCCGAAAAGATCGACATGATGCGGTGCCTGGCCCTGTCATACCTGAGTCAGTAGCATGCAACACCGAGCAAACAAAGTAGCAACAAAAAGGTGGGCTATTGTCACCATGATGCAACTCCCTGTCAAACTCAGAGTCCCGTGGTGCGCAAACGTCGGAAAGCAGGGCTGCCACAGTCTGGCACAGCTTGACACCATAGTCCTCCTCAAGACCCTCGAGCTCGCCACTGCGCAGGGGCACCTCAGCCGGCAAAGCAACTTCTAAAGAATGACAACCGTTCATGACAACTGTTTCGCTGCAAAGCAAATCAAGTGAACTCAAACCAGAGCACCACACCAAGCAGGCCCCGCTTTGGCTTCACCTCCTGACCCATCAGGATGGATGCCTTGTAGCGAACAAGCCTCCAGGGCTCCTTGTCGTCCACTTGGATGGACAAAGCGGTTGCCTGGCGGAGGGTGTCTCGTGTGCGCTCCCGTGCAGCTTCCGCCATGCACGCCGTCATCTTGCGAATAGTGCGATGGTCAGGCGCTTTTGTTCGCTTTGACACTCCGGGCGCTTGAAGGTGCAGCTCGGTGTTCAAGGCCACCTCCTGACATGAACTGTCAAGAATCACAAAATGGAAAAAAACAATGAAGTGTAGCTGTCGCACATCTTCACAACTGAACCCTGCAAAGATCAAAGATTGTCGTGCAACGCGTCAGACATGGCTCTGATTGTCGGAACGAACAGGTCAGGTGGGTCCAAATCCTTGCCCAGTCTTGGACTTGAGGAACTGCCCCAAAGAACAGGTCAGGCTCGGAGGTGTCAGACGACTGCAATCGGCTCACAGGAACGTCTGGAGCTAGCCAGCTGTCAGTGGCCAGGCGGTGCAGAGCCGACTGACGGTGCAGAACAAACGCGCAGCTCTGCATTGAGGCAAGCCCTCTCCTAACAAATCATGAAGGGCCAAGCAAGTATCAAGGCACAGTCACAGCTGACAAAGTGTCCAGATGACATGACATTTTCCATGCAACCAAGAAGCACCTCAAATCTGCCCCATTTTGTGGAGCACCTTCGTCTCTTAGAAGTCGTCACACCACCACGGGTGAGAAGGCTGGCGCAAATAGTGCACCCAATTCCCCATGGCCTTGATGGGCAGCGCTGCTCAGCCAGCCAAACAGTGGCAACTGGCTGGCCCTGCCGGGTGTGCTTGTGGGTGCCATACCTGAAAAAGCAGCACAAACAGCATAGCAACATCAGACCTTCTGTCAATGACTGCTACAATTCTGCCATAATTATGTGTGCGTGCAAGGCGCTTCTTCACCCATGTGTCTTTGAAGCGGTCCCATCTCTTCTTTGCGTTCACCCAGTCCTCGCTGTCATCTGTCAGGCGCTTTGAAGTCTTGACAGAGGAGGAGGACGAGTGAATCTGACACACTTTGCTCTGGCCAGAGCTGTTCAGCCATCTCCGCTTTGTTGGGGGAGCTGGTAGTGTGCGTCCAGGCTGCCGTTTGCGCTTGCAACTGCTGGCGTGGCTACGTGTGTGAGCCTGACTCAGTTTGGACCCCTGACTGTGCACCAGCAAATCCTTGAACGGCATGCGGCCCCACCATCAAGGCATGCACTAAACTACATCTTGGACACAAGAAGCTGCATGACAATTCTAGGCAGGTGGCGCCATGCTTTGACAACTGCTTGCAAACAAAAAGCTGCCTGCCAAAAAAACACGAAGCAATGACCTACTTTTGACCGCACCTCATCATCAGCTGGGCTCAACTGGCACAACTGTCTGCAAGACTACCAGCACCAACTGCTATCACATGGTCTACTCTCTCAGTGAGCGGGCAAGATTCGGCTAGGCTGCCTCATTTTTGCCGTCCTCATCCTCCACAGGATCGGCTGTCTTCTTGTCCCCTCCTCCTCCTCCGAGTCAGATTGCTCCGTCAGGCGCCCAGCAAAGTGAGTCTGAACCTCATTGGCAAGCTCGTTCTCCTCAGCAGCCACCACCTTAAGCATGGCGTTGTCACAGCACGCAGACAACCACTTTGAGTGAACAGTTGCTGTGCTGATGCCATGATATCTCACCTGGGCATCCAGAGCCGCGTGCGCTAGCTGTGTGCTTGCTGTCATGTCCAAGATTGCACCTGCACGGGTGCCCTCCACAACCGATGCCCAAAAGCTTGTGGACTTGCTCTCCTGCCAAAAGCAGGGCACGCCATGCTCATTGTCCCAGTCAGGCGGTGTGGCAGCCTTGCTGGCTTTGCTGCCTCTTTGTTTGTCAGCCAATTGGTCTTGTCCGTCAGGCTCATGAGCGGGAGCTTCTTCTTGTTGGGCAAAGAGGCCATATTCTCCCACTCAAGGTCCTCGACTGCGTCGTTGCAGTTGTACTTCAGGAAGCCATGCTCACTTGTGCAACGCATCTTCTTCGACGCAGGTCCAAGCTCTGCTGTGACATCCGAGGCGCCTTGGCACAACAAACGCTTGCCGTCCCAACTTCGGTCAAAAGAAAAGGAATTCAGAATCATGCCCTGAC
The DNA here is from genome assembly GCA_963377175.1 of Effrenium voratum. NCBI lineage: Eukaryota > Dinophyceae > Suessiales > Symbiodiniaceae > Effrenium > Effrenium voratum. Next base: position 743,646 of record CAUJNA010003249.1, read on the forward strand.
TGTTTACACCAAGTGGCCCGAAGGTGCCTCCAAGACTGTCACCAGCTCAAGGGTGTCCCTCCCCAGGCTATCCTCGATGTGTCTCCGAGCCTCACGGCACCGACCGTCAAAGACAAGCAGCAGGTCACCCTTGCCATTGAACTCCTTCTTGCAGAAGTCTAAGCAAACCCCAATGCGCTCCATCCGGTCTGTCAAGAGACGGCAAGGTGACGTCCCGTGGGACGCTGTGCACCGAACCCTCAAGCTTTAATACCAACCACGTAGAAAGGTGTATACGGACGATGCCGTTATAGCCGAACCCGTGTAAACGTTGTAAGGAAGAAGGAATGATAGTTACACCAGTAGTCCTGACAATGCAGCGCAAGCAGTTGTTTTGCTCTTGATGCCGATCACGGAGGTCTGCAGTCACACATCAGATCTTGAACCTCAAATGTGTCTTGAGCCAAATGGCGATCAATGGAACTTGGGAAGCAACACCAACAAGGACCTCAGAACAGCTACCCAATTTCGGCACGGGGCCTAGAGGGTTTTAACATCCCCCATTTGGGTCGCATTGTTCATCATGCGGTCCAAACACCACAAAACGTTCCACTGGCCACGGCTTCAACTACGAAATCGTGTCGTGCATTCTTTTACTTGCTATCACTACACCGTTCATTCGCTGTGAAACATGCCGGGTTCGATTGTACGAAAAGTGAAACATTCATCCTCCAATCGAAGCACACATCCATATGCAGGTGTATATATAATACACTGTGGCCACTTCACTTGACCGCCAGTGAACATTCCAGCTGCCGCATTTGCGCATCGCGCAGCTGTCATCCATAAATGGGTTGGCCACAAATGTCCACCATGCGCGCCCGCTTGTGATCGGTCTGCATATCCCCGGCAAAGAAACATCGGTGAGTAATCAATGCAAATCATAGCCATTCCAGATACCATGGACAATGCATAAATAATGAAAAGATATCATCTATAAGGTAATAGTTCCATCCATGAATATCCAGAGCGTCATAGTCATCGGAATATGTAACCATGTACACATCCATTCATCTTGGACACATGAATATAAATCATGACATAAGTCGTTCCACCGAAACAGTGTCGATGTGACGCAAGTAACAGATGGGGACTGGCCCACATCGTACCGCAATCATCATCTTTACGAAGCATACCTGTCCCCAATGGACAGCCTATGGGTACGTCGGCGGAACTCCTCGTCCAAGTTCTTCTGGGCTTCTCGTGCCCGGACACACTTCTTGTTGTAGTCCTCTGGCAACCAGTGCCCTTTCCGAAGGCACCAATCCAGCAGGGGTGTGTCGCATTTGTTCGGGTCGATGGCCGAGATGATGGCGCTCACGTTGACCGTGTAACCATTCTTGCCAAGGTTTAGGCCATCCCTCACGAATGATATATACTTACAGTTGAAAGCTAGTGCAAAACATCTGAAAATAATATCACCCACCGGGTGCACTCGGTCCTTGACCAGGAGCTTCATTTCTTCCTTGGTGACATCGAGGATTCTCGCTGCAATCCACAGCTTGTAGAATGTGTATAGTCCCTCGCATTTGTTCACCATCATACGAATATATTCGTCACGCTCCTCAACCGATCGGAAGGCTCTTGTCCGAACATTCTCCGATTGAGAAATCTTCGTTATTGTTGATGGCAAAAGTATACCTTCCTGATCATGCTCGGTGATGTTGGGGTACCTCTTGAAGTCATTGTGATAAGGGCAGCCCGGCCTCCCTTCGAGTCCGGCATTCATCGTTCTCTCCTCACCACCTTCAAACATCCCCCACATCTTGGACAGCTGGAGTGCGATAAATCCTGCCATGTACTGAGCCTCACGCGGCTCGTCAAGGCAGATCGCCATCCGTTGGGAACTTATAATGTCCCGTGACGTCAGATCGGTGTCGCGGTAATGCCAACCGCCGTCTTCTTCTTCTGACGCATAGCCGGATGTATATCCTTGCGTGTCCATGTCGTCATCTTCTCCCGGAACTTCCTCCGCTTCGTCCTCATCCTCCTGTGCTGCCGCATCGTGGTTAGCTTCTTCCTGTGCACGCCTGGCATCTCCAGAGACGTTGGGGTTTTGGTTGTCCTCCTCGTCATCGGATTTGATGTGAATGTAGTATCTTCCGATGGAGATCAGTTGTGCCTCGCACTCCAGGCATAAGCAGAAGCAGGTGGGGATCGCGGTCGCACATGATGGACATATCCGGCACCTCAGTCCTTCCCATGTCTCATCATTCAGGATGACGACTTTGCTGACTTCGTCCCGGACCTCGTTGACCTGTGCGTTGAACTCTTCCATCTTGTTGTTTCGATAGAGTTCGCAAGCACGATTAACCATGTCAACGATGTAGTGCAGATTATCGGCACCTGTCTCAGTCTCCGGCATCCTCTCGCTGATCTTTGCGACGTTCTGGAGGAACATCGCAGCCGACTCTTGGGAAGGGTTGACAAAGCCAGGGCAGATCTCGTTCTCCACACACTTCGAGTACGCCCTCTTGATGTCAGCGTACTCCAGGCGCTTCCCTCCATTGCTTTTGCCAATCCAAATGGATTTGACCTCATAGAACGGGATCACGTCAAAGACCATGAAAGTCCCATTAGCCGCGACTCCAGCCCCATACCGCGCGAGGGTTGCACTGGGAATATAGATGATCGCAATCGGATCCCCTCTCCTCACGTTCCGTAGCGTTGTCTTCGTCGCCACGTTCATCTCATCCCATGGAGCAAACGCCCCGAAGTGCCGTGCTAGCCTGTTACCGCCATCGATTCCGCCGGGGACTAGCCCACAGCGTACGATGCTTGGCAGGTTTTCCACATACGTCACATGGAATGCTCCTCCGAGAGTATCACCCATTCTTGCGGAATACCTATTCGCCAGTGCGGATGAGCTCATGAATCCAAAATCACTGTGACCGGTTGTGACTCGGATGCACCAAGGTCTGCACCATCCATCGCATCTGTTGAACATCCTATCGATGTCGTCCCGATCCACGCCAGCCTTGGTCATCTCCTCCCTGGCTGCCCTCGTGTCGTTCGGGTTCATGATGCTCGGAAACCTTGCTGCCAGAACCTGGAATCTCGATTTCTTGCTTCCGGATTCCTGCCACTTGATCACCTCCATGATGCCCATGTATCGTTTCGCTCTCGAGGTGTTAGGTGGGAATATGTCGTTGTTTCGGTCGTCAATGACAGCATCAATGTCGACCCATCCACCCTCGTCGCACCTGAAAGCACTTCCTCGGCAATTGCCGATCTTGTGTCGAAGGACTCTGCATAGGTCGTGAGATAGCTGGTTTGCTTGGTCCCTTGTAGTAAATACCGAGCGATCATCACCAATCCTGCATAGTGGAGCACCGTCGAAAGGAGCAATGCAGAAGTTGACACTCTTGCCAAGTGGCATCACGTCCACTTGCTCAAGGATTGCACCTTTGGGAAAGTATTTGGGGTCAACGATGGACGCATACGCCCATGGCAAGTGCACATCACTCACATCGCCATACTTCGGGATGTAGCACGGGATGGTGTCGCATCCCATCTCAAGCGTCTTCTTGAATGTCCTGCTGTCCCCGCACGGATTGTATGTGAGGTCGACGCCACCACATTGTAGCTCCCCTCCCTCAGCCGTGTCAGCCATCTCCACCAAATTAATAGTGTAGCTGTACATCTCAATTGTTTCTTTCCCTGCTTGTCCTCCTTTCTTTCTTTCCTTGGACGTTGATGAGGACGGCTCCTCCGTATCCCCCATGTCTTCATCAGACGAAATAGGGTCACTGCTGAGTAGCTCACGGAGCACCTTCATCGCCTTCTCATTTCCAGCTGCCTCCTCAATGTCCTTGCAGTCACCGTCGTGGGCCAGGTTCGCGCACTTCTTACAGATCCCCATATCTCCCATGCACTTCTCCATTGACTCCAGGAATCCCAGTGCCGCTCTCCGCCCGTCGATCACTCGCTGCTTCTTGTCTTCCTTCTCAGTATTGGTTTGAGAACTTCGACTCGGGTATGGTGCTTGACCAAGACCCTCATCTTCGCCCTCCGTGGCCTTTCTCTTGGAACCTTGTGCAGAGGGCTCGGTGATCAGGGATCGTGGATGTCTGGGCTTGACCTTGTTCATGATGTCAAGCACCTCCTTCGTGGGCACGCCGAGCTGTGCGGACGGTTTGTTCCGCTTTCTGTTCTGGCCCGTCGTGTGGGTCACGTTCCCAGCGAAGTGTCGCACTATTGACTGCTCGAACTCCCTCTTGATCTTCCATGCATCCTTCCACAGTGGCAGTTCGTGCTGGAAGTACGACATCACCTCAAAGAATCCCAACACCATCTCGACGACGTCTCCCAAGGAATCCTCGTTCGTGGTTTGTCCCAGGAGTTCATACATCGTTCCTTGGTCGAGCACACTCTTGATCCAGGACGAATATGCCACATTGCCAAGATCCTTGCCTATCAAGAAGATGGACATCCTCTCCTCGACTCCCTCGGAATTCTTGCACACGATCACATCCCCGGGATGCGCACAATTGCTTCCCGTGACCGTTGTTGTAGAACTGCGCTGCTTGATCCACAGTCATGCTCACGAATCCCACGTGAGAAAGCTCCTTCTTCAGCCTTGAATACACGAGCTCCCGTATGATCGTGATCATGGCCTGGATATTGTTGACGTCCACCATGAGGTTTTGGAGGTCGGGGATTGCCACCACGCATTCCGCGAAGAGGCGCGTGTACATTTTCTTCCCCTCGGTAGACATTGCAATACCGTTCGTGTCCGCGTTCCAGTTCGCGCAACAGTTCACGCAAGAAGAGGGATTGTACTTCGAATTCGGTCCGAGCACCTTCGACTTGCTCATCTGCACCTCTTTAGCGCAAAGTTCGCAGATAAACTTGCTGAGCTCCGTGACCGTATACCATCGAAGACGTTGATCACCGGCATCGGCTTTCCCAAAAGCATCCTGCTCGCCGTGTCCTTCATCTTGCCGCTCTTGTTTCCTCTTCGACTGTGCAGTGAAGGTCGGCTTGTGCTCGAATTTCACCTTCGATTCCTCCATGTTCTTCGGGATGTTGAATCGAAGGTCGGGCTCGTTTATGCACGTCCCCTCCAGCTCACACACAAACGCGTTGCTTGGTGCGACCGCATCGATGGATTTCTCAATCAGCAGTCGCTTCAGGAGGAAGTGTTGCAAGTTCGAGCTCCCTGGGATCTTGTAGTTCTTTCCTGTGAGCGCATGGACCACGCGCCACAGGCGATCGTTCTCGGTCACCAGCGCGCCTGCCGCCTTGCAGATCTCGCTAACCTGGTTGGCGATCGTCCCCAAGTCCCCTCTTCCACCATGGAAAGCAACATCGCGATTCACGCACACCACGACCAGGCCCTTGCATGTGTTGACGAGGTCAGATATCGCCTTCTGCAGGGAGTCGATGATGGGGTTGGCGGTCACCTGCCATCCGCATCCTCTCATGCACACCCAATCATATAGCGACATCCAGATGTGCACCGCCATTGGTGAGTCATCCATGTCTCGCCTCCGCCGTTCAGCGATGAGCTTATCCAGCTTCTGCAATCGGGAGATGATATTCAACGTGTCGTTGGGTGAGGAGACTTGCTCACTCGACCCATAGTATGTTCTCTCCTCGATGTTTGTCCATCCCTGTTCGTTGACCATCATCTGGAAGGTCTTCGTGCTCCCTTTCGAGTTGACGGCCCTCAGGGGCCAATCCAGGACCAAGAAGCTCTTCTTGTGGATCATCTTGTCGCGAATCGTCGCCTCGCCAATGGGGCTCCTCTTCTGCCTATTGATAATCCGGTTCAACTGTCCAGGTGCGTTGTCCGGGTTCTTCTCCGCCTGAATCAACGCGTTGATGGCTTTGGCGCCCGGAAGGCGTCCAGTAATCAAGCATCCTGTTTGGGCACACAAGAAAGCATACAGCTGTAGCCATGCCGCATTTCCCTTCCCAACATAGGAAAGAATGATCTTCTCCGCGCTGGTCTTCTCCTCGAAGTGCAAATAGCGAAGAGGTCAGGCATCTCAGCATACACTCCCAATATGTTGCGTTCTTGCCTTCTGCAAGACACGGCCCAAATACAGTTTGTATGATTGGGTACCCCGTATTGTTGTCTATGTTGAATTTCACATTGACAGTCGCGCCGCCCAAAGTGGTACCCCCTTCGAATGAAGTGTAGGTATCGTGTCCAGCAGTTGGGTTGATAATTACCCATCTGTCGTCGTCACCGCCAGAGTTCATTCGGAAAATGGAGTCGATGATCTCGTTGTCGATCTTGACAGCATCGCTGGCTTGCGACCCCCCACTTGGAGCTCCCGGCTGGGGGACTGACCCACCAGCGGTTTGACTCCTTTGCCCGGAGCTTGATGCCGACTTCTGCTGTCGCTCCGTCTTCCGTGGCGGCTCCGTCTTCGATGAGCCCATCACCCACCATGTCGGCTCTTCCCCAACCACGAAATCCTCGGGGTACTTCTCCAGTTCCCTCTCGATTTCATGAATCGTGCAGTATTTATTCTGGAAGAATTCGATCATGACGTCCTTCTCGGCCTTCTTCTCGATCTCCTTCATCCAGCTTACCCACTTGCGCCGATCTTGGTTCTCAGCGGCCCTGTCAGCCGCGTGCGGTGCCAAACTGATGGAGTTGATGTTCATCGCAGGCAGCTTCGACTCATAGATCATATCGATGCACCATAGGAAATCCCTGGCGTACTCAATCTCCCGGTAGAGATCGTTCAGCTCCCTTTTGTCTGGACGGAAATAAGCTGTATACGACTGATCTTTGGAGTCCTTCTCACCGAGCAATGGCTGCAATCTCCTCATGATGAAAGAGACGCACATGAGCGAATTGACCGCTCCGATGCACGCGTCAGAGATGTCACTGGGGGTTGACCCACAGATCATCCAGCGCAATAGGTTGTTCTGGCTGGCATTCTCATCCCTCCTCAGTGCATATGCGAGGTTCTTCATCGATGCCTGCAGCTCATTCTGGTAGACCAACCCAAGGTCCCAATTCTTCTGGTAGTCGTCCTTGGAACCACGACCGTAGGAGTCGATCTTGGGAGCCTTGATCACGCTCAACGTGAACACTTTCCCCCAGTTTCGATCCCTGTATCTTGCGATTCTCCGGTCGTGCCTCTCAAACTCTGCAGTCGTCTGGAACTCCTCGGAGCTCCTCCACCTTCTCGATGACGATGCCCTAGATGACTCGTCGCTGATGAATTCTTTGTACACCTCCCCAACCGGGGTGTTCTGGTGGAACGCTGCTTTGAACGACCGTTCATCGTTGTCCTCGGCCACGCCTAATGCGAGATCCCAGATGCTCGCGATTGATCTCAACATATCCGCCCCTTCCATGCAGTACTTGGTTACGTTGAGCAACTCGGGGTTCTTCGCCAGCATCGTCGCCTCACCGCAAAGTTGGTTCAGTGCCGACACAATCTTCTTTCCCTTGCTGCAGAATTCCCTCCATCCAAGCATACATTCGTCGGCAGAAAGCTGTCCGAAAACTTTGCTGATGAACTCTAAGGCAACCCTCATAGACTGCCCTTCTCCTTTCATCATCCCGCGGCCCTTGGCAGAATAGTACGCTGAGTATGCATAAATCGCGGGGACGCCGATGTCCTCGATCCACTTCACGCACGTACCCAGGTCGCTGTTCACCTCCATCCTCTTGGGCATCCTCTTGCCATCCTCGATGGCGTTCTTCACCAAATTTCCCAAGAAGATTGCTGCTTGCCTGGATTTCCCAATAGGCACGCAGAAGAACTCATTCGTATTGACGACATTCGGATTGGCAGTCATCTTGATGATATTCTCCAGAACCAGGAAAACCCAAAATAAGCAGCTGCAAATGAAGCCACGGAATTGTCCCAATATGATCCCAGCTTCAGATTGAGGTGACGAACTCGTCCAGCTCCTCCTTGAAGCTTGGGGTTCGGGACTGACCCAGCTCCCCGTATGCACCAGAGGTTCGGGACTGACCCAGCACCTTGGTTGTGCAGTTGGGGTGGTGCAGATTTCGCTCGCAGTAGCTTGGTGCTTCCGCGATCTCCTTCGCGTAATGCAAGCAAGAGCGAGTTTCAACGGTGCCGGTTTGAGGCAACTTGCTCGAGCACGAAAACGGCGAAGGATCACACCCACAATTATTGACGTGTACAACTGGGTTTCTTTGGTTTCACGACCAGCACAAGGTCCATGCTCATGGTTTCCATTGCATTTCTTGGACAACGAGCCACCAAGTTCAAAGTTCCATGAGACAACTCTCCATGGTTTCTTGATTGGCAGGGGTTTCTTAGCATATCTTTGTTTCATGCCATAGCGACACCCATCAAACTCGTGACTAGTCCCATCATGCACGACCTCATGCAGTCTCTCATCTTTCCAATAATCACAACTTCCAGGCAACTCAAACAAAATCGCAGCTCGTTTTGTCCTGGCATGCCGTTTAATTTCAACGAACCGTTCAAACAATCTCCAAAATTCTCTTTGTTTGGCCTCGATTTTCTCTGCGGTGTCTATTCCGCGAGTCTTATTGAGGCGTGCCCATGATGATCCCCCCGTGCAAGGCCCGGCGAAGAACAACAAATCGGAAGGTTTGGTAAGCACATGTCTGGCGATTCTCCCCCCCGTAAGCACATGTCTGGCGATTCTCCCCCCGTACTCGCTCAGTAAGTCATCAACCAGGGTTATGGTGACAACCTGCGGCCCGTCACGTCGGGCAAGAGCAGTGAACCAGTTACGTGGTTCGGAACATGCCATCAGCACGATGGGCCGAGCCAAGTCAACACTGTAAAGTGTGACGACTGTGCGAGTTCTCATACCAGGAAGCGAGACATGAACAGGAGCGCGAAGCACACCACCGTCATGTTTGACCATCGCGAGTTCAATACCCGGCGCTAACTGTGGCTTGTGCTTCACCGCAATGCGATACGGAACAAAACAACGACCGGGGACAAGCTGCTCGTGATTGATATGCAGACAACGCATGAGCAATTTCAATCGGAGCAACGTTTCCAAAGCAAGGTCGTTAACACACTTCAACTCTATGCGCTCGTTCGACAGTTCTTCAACAAATGCGGCCAGCACGGACTGCATGTCAACATCCCCGGACCCGACGTGAATTGGTCGTGGTAGTGGAGACCGTTCCCGCGCCGGTGCAGCGACCGGTACGGGATGAAACTGCCAAACTGCGCGTTCAACCCAACCATCAATTCGCACACATTGTAGCCCCGGGTCAACTCTATCCTCAACTTTGAGCCATGACCCATTCTTCAGAAACCAAGTGGAAAGAAGCCACTTGCTCCCAAACGGTGTCATAACCGCGAGTGGAGGTTTCACACGCATCAATCTGGGTCCCTTGGCAACAACAACCGGATCATGTCCTTCATGCTCATGCAATCCCTCTTTGGATGTTAATCCAGACCACCATAGGTCCGGGGGAATGATCGGTATGTGTGTGTACGGAAATGTTGGAACTCCGTCAACTGTCCCCGAAGCGGTCTGCATGGTCCCCTTTATGGGATCACACGTGGGTGTGAGCGCCATGAGGGTATCCGGGTCAGACAGCAAGCTCGGGTCAAGTAGACCAATCTGCAAACATGCATGTTTCCATTTGCGCCCATCATTGAACGCCTTGGTGTAAATATCGGCCGCCATCCTGTCGGTGACCTCATACGCCAAGTACATGTAATCACGTGTGAAAATCTCATGCATCCACGAAATGCTAACACCATGGCTTCTCTCAAGGTGGCGCATCGTGGGGTTTCTCCCCGATCGCACGACACCGATCATAGCCTTGTTATCGTCATAGAACACAAAGTTAGGTGACTTCTTGAGAATCCGCTCTACCAGCTTGAGAGCGGGCATACCCATCGATCTCATGGCAACATCGGCCGCAACAATCTCGGCCTCGGGAGTGGAGTGACTCACACAACCCTGTCTTTTAGAGCTGCCAGACCACGGAAACCGGGTATTTGGCCCTTGTATATTCAGGTGTCCACCGGAGGTGGAACGCAGCGAGTCAATGCATCCCGCAAAGTCAGCGTCCGCATACAAGGCCAAGTGCACATCGTCCATAGGGTCTCCAACCCAACCGACCATGCGCCAATGTTTGGTATGATGCACATAGCACATCAAGTGATGCAAACCCCGATCATCGGAGTCAGTCCACCTATGCACGTTCCGTGCTAGGCGATTCACTTGCCGCAACAAATCGAAGCGAGCAATCCGCGCACCGTACAGCAACTTCATCAGTACGCTAGCGGCATGCGGAGCAAGGTGTCCACGCACGGGCTCCTTCATGGCCAACTCAGGAGTCCCTCCCCGTTGGTCCGGCACTGTGGCAGAACCGTCGGTGGGCACAAGATTGTTACACCAATTGCACACGACTGACGGCCCCTCTCTGGCAGGCTTCCGTGGGACGTGATTCTTTGTTTCTTCATGCAACTCAGGGGTGACAACCTTATTCAACTTCACGTCGCCCGCCACTTCAAGATAGCGGTCGACACATGAACGTAGGAACTGTTCCATGTCATAGGTCACCGTTGTTACTCGGTGTCCGTTCCCGAGAGTGACGTTTCCCTTGCTTTGATTGCAACCAAGGTACATGTCAAGTCCAGTCTCGGGCTCAATCTTCAAACGTGTACGCAACATGCTCCACCCTTGGGCAAGGTTCTTCTGCGGCCCTGCCATTTTGAAGTCGTCGACATACACAACCAGAACAAGCTGGAGCTTTTCATGAATGTACACTGAAGGCCATTCTTCGCCGATGGGCTCAAAACCAACGGCACGCACCGACTCATCGCAGTGCTGCTCCCAAAATGTTCCCGCATCTGGGTGTCCGTACAGCGCCTTCCTCAACGGGACGACTGGTCTTCTGTACTTATCCCATTTGCATTCACTTGGCACGGCCTCCGGTGGCAATTCAATCCAACACGGCGTGCCTCTCAAGTTGGCCTGTATATACGCCTGAACAGCGTCGGCCATCTGCACATCCCAGCCATCATGACAACCCAGAAAATCCGCCCAACGCGAGGCTTCAAATGAAGCAGGGGAGTTCACCAAATCTTGAAACATCGCAGCCTCAAAGCTTTGGTTCTTCACTTGGTTCCCCAGCAACACGCCTCTACCCTTGAACTTCCTCTTAGGATCACCAACAGGCAACTGTGAGTGCTTTTCAACGCAAATGCCATGTGCGCGAGCCATGTGTATTTCTTCCCCCTTCGCTATTGCTTCTCTGGCTACAGCGTCATATTCACGCACCGCGCCAAGATCGAAGACCCCCTGGTCGATTAATCCCGACCACTCTTTCTTCATTGATCGAAGACCCCCTGGTCGATTAATCCCGACCACGCTTTCTTCATTGATGCTAATGCATCAGGGTTGGCCAACATCTCTTTCCGGCCTACCGGCCTGGATACTAAAGCGTCGAAGAATCGTACAACCTTCACAGCTTTCTCTCTGTGCTGTATTCGCTCAGAAGTCACGCACGGCATCGATGGGTACTTCTTGGCTTCACCGTCTACGCCTATCGCAGGCATTGCGAGTGGCACTTTTCCAGAAACTATCTCAGCAGACTCCTCCCATTCATACCAGGTGAGATCCGTCGATCCGTCGACCGATGGATCCGTCCCCGATGCCGTCTCAGCTTCGTCGTTATGACTCTCCATGACTGATGCAACCGCCTTCGTCCAGTTTGGTGTCGACTTTGATCGCTCCTCAGACTTGAACTTCCCCCCCCCAACGGCTATAAAATACTACCACCTACAACAACACAAAAAATTACTACCACACCAAACAGAACGAAAAAAAAATAGACAAAAAAAAAAAAAAAAAAAAAAGAAAAGAAATAAAAAAAAAAAAAAAGACACTCAAATTCTTTCGCAAGCTGAACGTTTCGTCTCATGACGTCTTGGGACTGTTTGGAATCCATGAGAACAACCACCCCGTCGACAGGATTAACAACAATCCTGACCCATTCAAGCTCAGCCAAGTGCTTCCCATCCATTGGGTTCTTGATCTTTGATATGTTCTTCCGCAATCCCCAATTGTACTGCCATCCTACTCCACCCCAGCGGTTCCGAAGCATCGCTCGAATTCTCTTACCACCGGGCATCTGTAATGTCCGTGCCTCTGCCGGCGCGGAAATATCAGACTCTTTACTCTTGGGATCTTCCTCTTTCCTTTTGCCACCGCCCTTCACCTCGGCCTTCTCTTCCTTGGTGTAAAATTTACTCATCATCTTCCATTCTTCAGGAGTGAACTCTGGAGGTCTCGATGTCTTCATTAGCCTGAATCCGTCCTTCCCGACAGGATACGGTCTCCCGGCCTTGTCGATCTTAACCTCCTTGCCATCGTCGTTGACGTACGTGATACCATCCCCGGTAGCCCAACTGACACGTGTGGAAGGTCGGACTTCGCAACCTTCTCATCGCCCTTAGAGTGTCCATCTCCTTTCCCTTTCGAGGAGCTCGGTCTAGCATCTTCTTCTCCTGCATGATCCCCCCGATCTCCGGCGATTACCTCCGGGCCATCGTCGAGCAGTAGACCAGCGATCTGATCGACCTCATCGTCAAGTAGTCGCTTCTCGTCACTCTGCAGCAATTCAGGCTCGTAGTCCTCATCCTCGATCAGGCGGTCACGTGCATCCAGACCGATTGCATCGATAGACATCTCTATTCCTTCCAAAGTCTCGTTGGCAAACTTGTACTTCTGTTGTATTGGGAATGTCAGAGGAGATTTCAGGATCATCCTCTCCGTCTGATGTGGCATTCTCAACCGAGGTGGAACCTTTGCCTTCTTGATGTTCAGCTCCGCACCTGCAAATGCAGTAAGTGCCCAAGCACGATACTTGTTTGCCCAATGCATACCGGTGCTCAACACATATCCAGCAAATATACCAGTTTCCCCTCTCGGCTCGAACTTCTCCCTCTTCCCCCCTCGTGCTTCGCTCGGCTTGAAGTCCACTAGCGCACCAAAAGGTATCTTCTCGCCCTTGAACTCCTCGCCATGCAGCCTCATCCATGCACTCGATCCGTTCACCTCTTCGATGTTCATGAGATGGCACAGAGTGGTGATGGCCTGCGCCCAATACCACGTGGGTAGACCGGCATGTACTAGACAAGCCGAAGTCTGGTCAATGATGAATTGATTTGTTCTTTCAGCAAGGGAATTGTTCTGCGGCCGTCCAGGCAGCGAAAGGTCGTGGTTCAGCTTCAGCTCCACGCACGCATTGATCAGTTCCGGGCCGTCATCCGAATATACCTGCTTGATTTTCCTCCTCCCGCAGAAGTGCTTGATAGCCCTGACGACTGAGTCAGTGTCTCTACTCGCGGTGGGATAAGCCATGATAATTCCGGTATATATGTCCCGGATGATGAGCGCATACCTGCCTTCCACTTCATGATCTCCTGATGCCGTCACAAAGTCGAACGTCACCAGGTCACCGAACGTCTTCACTTCTCTTTTGAATGCCCCCGTTCGTGATCTGAAGTGTCTCATCTTTGCCTTGACGCATGATTCGCAGAAGGGATTTCGGTATCTGTGTGTAAGCAAATGAGCTATGGAATTGGCGTCCTTCTTGAGGACTCCCACTTTCCTCGTTATTGATGATCCTTCGTACACGTCTACTTCGATTCCGGCATCTGGATCATCTTCGTCAGCCTCTTCCTCGTGAGCTTCGGCATCACCATGTCGATGCGGGACTGCCCCAACATCTACAGGTATTTCCTCAGCCACGGGAGGCGGACGTACCGGACCGGCTCCTCCGGGTGGCCCGAAGTCGAATGCCCCGTCGTGGTGTTCGCCCTCGGCCTCTGCGGACTCACCGACGGCGGCGGGTGTGACGTCGTTCTCATCGTCACCTCCCTGATCTGCCTCGTCGTTCGTTACCATCGCCAATACTTCCGAAAAGTGCTCCTTGAGGTCGTCTATCGTGGGGCGATGCCTGTTACTCCGAAGTTTACCATCACTCACTAGGTACGGGATGTCGTCCTTGACCTGCAAGTGCACGAATCCCTGCTTTGGCGTAACCATGAAAGGTAGTTTACCAGGCATCCAGTGAAATGCATAACCCATCTTCATGCATCTCCTCCCCACTGACAAAACCGTGGGTGTTTCATCCAATACATGCGGCTCGACAGTCTCGTCCAACTCGTCCACGACTATCTTGGCCACATCAGATGTGGAAGTGGATCCATTCGCGGTCTGGAACACGATCTCGTCGTCATCTTTCACGATGTCGACACCCAGGCTCTTCGCCTTGGCTCTTCCAATGAGATCATGACCACATCCGGTGTCCATCAACCATTTCACCCGTTTGCGGATGCACGTTGACATGGCGAAAACGTTCTTCGGCATACCATGCTGTTTCTTCCAGTCGACAGCCGATTCCTTGATCTCGTCCTTGTTCCGATCATACTCGAACATTATGCTGCTCTCCTTGGTCACCGGGAAGTAGTGCCTCTTGTATATATCATCCACCACTTCTCTCAGTATCTTCGCACGTATCAATGATCGTTGGACTTGATAGGCTGATAATTCACGATGATCACTGCTTTTGAACTTCTTCTCGTCGACGTACACGTACTGATAAGGCTCATTCTCATTGTCCTCATAACCGTAACATTCCCCTTTTCGTTCCCATTGCCTTCTCTCGTCTTCGAGGTAGGTGATCTCCCCATTCTCGTCGACGTCGAGCACTTCCTTGAACCACACCATTTTCTCGGGGATCTCGGACTCGCCAGACCATCTCGAGGATTCGCTCATCGCGTCGTCATCGTGCTCGTGGTAGACAGTCTCGGCTTCGTCCGGTTCGACATGATCAACGTCCTTCTTGAAGCTTACCTTCCCCGCAGGAGCCGATTGTTTCAGGACTATCGCAGGCATTGCGATGGCCCTCCTCGCAATGGCAGGCGCTGCGGCTGTGGTGGCAGCCTTCGACTTGGCTTGCGCCTTGTCATTTGACGTTGCTGGAGCTGAATTGTTCTTGATGAGCTCATGCCTATACTTGCAAGCGCTCCCCCTATCGCACTTCCCCTTCTGAAACGCGAAGCATGCTCCATCATCTCTCTTTGGTGACGATGATCTGGATTTGGATTTGCCCTTTCCTTTCCCCTTGGACATGCTCTCCAACTTATGCTCCGTCTTCTTGCTGTGGGAAAAAGTGCATTCATTGCCTTTCACGCACCCCTTCGCCGATTTGAAGTGGTACCAGCAGGGGTTATCCTTGCTTCCGCCCGGACTCTTGCCTCTGTCGCTGGCACCGTCGGACTTGCCGTTCTTGCCAGCGTGGCCCTTTGCCTTGGTTTTTGGGAGCACAGGAGCGGCATCAGGTCCACCGGGTTTCCCCTTTCTGCCCTTGCCACCCTGATTCTCCTGTTTGCCAGTTGCTGGTGCCGCATCCTTCCCGCCTGACTTCATCATCGACTTGACCGATTTCTCCTTCATGTCGAGCATCAGGTCTTCCCGATCTGCCTTGATCTGATAGTCGATCAACGCCAATAAGAATTCATACGTCTTCTGAGGAAGCTTGTCCGGTAGTCTATGGTAGGCATTGAGGCCGAACTCCATCTTCTTGCTCCCTTTGATCTTCCTGTAAAGGATGTCTCTGAGAGCCAGCTTACTGGGTCTGTCCTCGCTCCTCATCTTCAGCAGCAAATCATACCTTTTGTTCCTGAACATGACCAAGTTCTTGTCGCCAGGAAAGTCAAGGTTGAATAAGTGCTCGATGTGGTAGACAAGATCCGTTCTATCGGAAGTTCTGAACGATTGCATAACTAATGCCACCAACTCTCGTCCCTTCACGATCACCCCTTGTTGATGTCGTAGTTCAGAGTGTCGTGTAGCATCGAGGTATACGTCCTTGGCTTCGTCAGGTGCTTGTGTCAGCATGTTCTGCATGCCCATGGCCATCTTAATATCTATCGTAGCAAATCTGTCGCCACCTGAATCGCTAAGCAAATCCAGGTCTGGGTTCAACCCAAGAGCCTGCTCCAGCCATTTCGTCCATGCGTCGGTATCTGGATCTGCACATGCGCGCAGAACATTCATCAGCAGTTGCATCTTCCAGGTGTCAAGTTGATGGATCTTTGGCCAGGCCGGAA
>CAUJNA010003250.1:0-70000 GCA_963377175.1 Effrenium voratum
CACCGGGGACGGCGGGACGCACCAGTGCGAGCTGATCATGATCAACGAGGCTCTGGTGCAGACGAAGAGCCTCTCGACGCAGCTGTCCTTGACCACGAACCAGAGGAACCCCGGCTGCCTCGTGATCGCGGGCAACACGGGCAATGTGGTCTGCAACACGAGCTTCACGAATTTGTCGGACAGCCGGGTGAAGACGGAGATGGCCGAGGCCGACCTGGGGGAGCTCCAGCAGCTCTTCGACTCCGTGGGGAAATCCACCGTCCAAATAAAGGGGCCACATATCCCAAGCAAAAGTCACCCGAAAAAAACCACCGTAAAACTAAAGCGGCCACATATCTGAAGCAAAAGTCAACCGCGGGAAATCCACCGTATAACTAAAGTAACCATATATCCCAAGCAAAAGTCAACCGGGGCAAATCCATCGTACAAATAAAGGGTCCACATATCCCAAGCAAAAGTCAACCGGGGCAAATCCACCGTATAACTAAAGGGGCCACATATCCCAAGCAAAAGTCCACCGGGGCAAATCCACCGTATAACTAAAGGGTCCACATATCTCAAGCAAAAGTCAAACGGGGCAAATCCACCGTATAACTAAAGGGGCCACATATCCCAAGCAAAAGTCAACCGGGGGAAATCCACCGCATAACTAAAGGGGCCACATATCCCAAGCAAAAGTCAACCGGGGCAAATCCACCGTATAACTAAAGGGGCCACATATCCCAAGCAAAAGTCAACCGGGGCAAATCCGCCATACAACTAAAGGGGCCATATATCCCAAGCAAAAGTCAACCGGGGGACTCGAAATGTTCTTTGGTGCATTTTGCTTGGATGTTAGGATTTCAGCTTTTTGCCAACTGATGGGTTTTGCGTATTAAACCACTAAAAGTCATCCGCTTTTTGCAGGGGAGCAGATTTCGCAACCGAGATTTTCACCGCCAGGCCCTGTGGCCGCCCGCGTCTGCGCAGAGCTTCGCCGAGCTGGCGCTGGCCTGCACTCAGATGCGGGAGGCCTTCGCCGAGCCCGGCGAGCTCGGTGCGGGTGGGTAGCCTCCCGCCAACCAACATGGAAGTGCAAAAAGGCCCCTGTCCAAGATTAAAGCAGTCCTGTTGGGCTGGGTAACCCCGCAAAGGCAAAAAGCAGGGGGGAAACGAGCCTTCCACAGCCCCTAAAAATGGTGACATGTTGAGGGTTCGTGGGGAAAATGACATTTAGTGAGTTGTATGCTTGAAACTATCGCCGTTTGGCGAGTGATTTTGAGGATGTCACTTTAAAGGACCCAGTTTTACAGGGCTCACCTAGGCTTCTGCAGTGCATGGCTGCTTGGGTTGCAAGCCGATTGCCTGTTTCGAAGGGTTGGGGTCCTACACCGGTTCCTCCCCCCCATTCTTGTGTTCCAAAAAAACCACTCGAGGGCGCTGGAAAGGCCAGAGCCACTCGGCCGGCTGAAAAAAAGCCCTCGGATTTCACCTGGGCCGAAGGGCGAAACGCCGCGGGTTGGACCTTGGGGTGAGTCGATGTTTGGAGGGCGCCCGCCTTTTGGTGGTTTTGAAGGGAAACCAAAGGGCACGCCAGGCAAGGCAGACCTCTTTTCTTCTTTGTTTTTTTTTTTTTCCTCGGGGGGGGGATCCCCCTAAAAAAGACCCAGGCAAAATAAGGTTCTTATGCGTTGCACGGTTTGGGTGCTGCGATTTTTCCAGCGGCAGGAGGCTCGCCCCAGCTTTGCCGAGATCGCGGCTCGGCGGAAGCGGAGGGCGTTGGGTCAATAGGGTGGTTTAAATTTGATCATTTCGACCTATACCCATATGACCAGAAAAAAGAAAAAAAGAAAAAAGAAGAAGAAGAAGAAGAAGAAGAAGAAGAAGAAGAAGAAGAAGAAAACGAGAAAAATGGGCACCCTCGAACAAGAGGCGCTCAACAGCTGAAAGCCTCAAGCGTTGCGGAAAGGCTTCCGGGGGTTGCTGTTGCCGCCTGGGCATTCAAATCGGCCCGGAAGTGGCAGTTCAGTGTACCCTTGCCATTGAAGGGGACATCTCCAAAAAAGTTCTGTTCAGGTACCAGGGCCATCCATTTCTGCGACTGGACGTGAGACAGATATACCTCATAAGCCTTTACTAGGGGTTCCTCTACATCCAATTCAGAAGGCAAGCAGATCAGAAAGCATAGTCAATTCCCAGGTTCTCCCTTGTTTCCAATTCCTCAAATGTTTTCAAAGATGGGCCTCCCCCTCAGTGTTCAAAGGGAAGTCGAATGGACAACAACCATTTGGGACATGCTTTTTTCCCATGCTTAGTTACAGAGTTTCCCATTGTTTCACACTTACAATGGGGGGTTGATCACAAGACTCATGGACGTTCCTATCCTTTCCAAGAGGATATCTTTCATCTTCCGAGGCGCTATGCTGCCCCACTTGCTTTTGACAAAGGTCGGTCAGAGCAATAGCGGGATGTTGGCAGCTGGCTTGTTGGCAGATGCGCTTTCTCAGCTCTCATCATTTGAACGCCTTTGGCAATTTGCGAAGCGGGGTGGTCAGGTGCGTAAATAGTATCCATCGAGCATGGGTGTGGAGATTTGTTTGCCAGGCGTAGGTTGAACTTTCAAGGATCAACAAACCACTAAGAAAGAGAAAGGAGGTGGTGATAAGAACCTGAGAAACAAATCCGAGACTCATCTCCAGACGTAGGAATGGAGAGGAGACGTAGGAATGGAGAGGAGTGGAAGGAATGGGATGTGAGTGAACGGTTAGACCAAGAGCTGGGCCAAAAAATAAAGTCTTAGAATTTGGACCAGCTCTAACCGTTCCCTTTCTCTCCTCTCTATCATTGACGGGGAGCATCCTAAAGGTAACAAGTGGTCCTGGAAATCGAGGGAGATGTCGTAAGTTTCTCTTTTCCTTGTCCTTCATGCCTTCCCCATCTAATACTCTGTTTCTTTGGGAAGGCTTAGAAGGAAGGAAATGGAAAGGAAATGATAATGCGAGCCAATAATCAATTATTTTTCTATGAATGAAAGGGCTGGCATGATATATGTCTATTCCATGCAATCCTTTCCATATCTCTCACTCCTTACCTTTCTATAATTCTTTCATTCGCGAGTGAAAGGTAAGGATGGAATGAGAGAGGAAGGGATATGATTGCAGTGTAAACATGATTAACTTCACAAACGATGCAATCCAAGATAAGAAATATACATTAATCAGGCGGCCGTAAATGGGTTCTATCATGTGGGTTCTGGCGCGCATCCAGACGCATCACGGCGCTTCTGGCGCGCATCAAGACGCATCACGATGCATCAAGTTTCTGCCCGAGGCAGCCCAGCCATAGAGTTCATAGGCTGACCGGCTTGATGTTGAACTTTCCTTGCCGGAGGGTTTCCACATTGTTTCAGTATTTGTTTGCCAGATGTTGTTTGAATACCCTGACGCATCACGACGCATCACGACGCCTCGAGGGCGAAACATGCCGCATCTCGCCGCGGTGCTGATCCCACTTGATAGATCCCTTTTAGGGCCGCTCAAATTAATCACAGTAATTTTATATCTTTACATTAATTATTTATTTTTGACATCTTTTCATGTCTTATCTATTTGTTTGCTATTGGTATCTGATCTTTATAGCTTTAGTATTACAATTTGTTAGATCTCTATCTCTTTTACTTTTTACTTTCTCGCTTTACTTCCTGATTATTGGATCTCAAGAACTTCGCCAATCATAAAGTCCTTGAACATAGATTAACGAAGAGATAAAGAAGAAACCACATGACATTAACAGTGAATATCCAATAATACAGAAAGGAAGGAAGTTGTATTGTGCTGACACCTGGGATGTTTTGCAGAACGCGCGTGGGGCGTTGGTCCTGGCGCGTCATGCGTCGTGGCGTCGTGGGTGCCCGTAGAGGATGGGTTTCATCCCATTTCCCGGGGCCATCCAAAAGGTCACCTACGGCCATTGCGTGGCGCTAGGGTCCTAGAGGCCAACCAGCGCATGGTGCGCCTCGAGGATGATCCTTTCGATCGGTACGGCCGCTTTTGAGGGCTGTGGCTCTCCTATGATTCCCACTGTGGACCACTGTGGAGACCTTCGCTGAGAGCAATGAGCAGTTCAGCGAAGATCTGGCTTGGGGCCAGTGTGCTTTCTGGCACACTGCCTCAAGCGGCATACTTGCAGCGAATGCCGGAAGGTACTTGCAGCGAATGCCACGCTTCGTTGTTTTGCCCCGAAGGGGGGAGGGAAATGGGGAGGGAAATCAGCTCTTAAGCCAAGGCCTTCTTTGGGCTCATCCTTCCTCTCCCCCAGCACCATGAAAAGGCACGTTGGATCCGGTGCCGGGTTGGGTGTCAAATTGCCCGGTCTTTTTTGGACCCATGGAGCTCTAAATCATTTGAAACGGGGGTCCAACCACTTTAGCAAGTGCAATGTTGATCTGTAGTAAGTACAATGGTGCTTTATGTGATTGGAATTGCAATGTTTTTTTTTTTTTTTTTTGCTTTTTTGCGTGCGAGAAGCGCGATTGAGCCGAGACTTGTGTGCGTTTTGTTCTTGAGGGTCGTGTTCCTGTCCTGTAACCCCCAATCTGTGGTTCGGATTGGCGGCTCGGGGATTTGAACCTGTTCTTTGCGGAGTGTACGCCACCTCAGATCCCAAGCCAAAAATCTCAAGCTGCCGATTCGGCAAGCCGAGACTTTTGAACCAACGGACTCGGAGCTCTGCGCCCAGGTCCGGGTTCTGCGGGCCATGGCTGAGGGGCCTCAGGCCACGGGAAGGGGCGCGGGGGGTCGTGGGGGGTGGCGTGAGGCCCCCTTTTCGCGGTGAGTTTGGCCGGACACAGAGGGGTTCCAGCGGTTTAGATGGGGTTCGTATCAACCATGTGCCAGGGAACCCCCATGAATTTTTCGTTCAGCGGACACCTATGGCCCTGAGGTCCTGGACGTTTCGAGCGGGTTTGACCTTTGGGTTTCCTCTTCTCGGGGGCCATGACTGCAGTCATGGCCCCGAAAGGTTCGCCCTGAATTTCTGGGTCCGGGCAAAGAAGTTGTTGGGCTTGAACACGTTTTTTTGCAGCAAGAAGGTTTGGCGACTTTCAAGCTTTTTTGGGGGGTCTGACCATTGGGTTGTTGTCTCGAGCCTACCACTTTTAGGGTGACGTTGGGAACGGGAAGCTCCCTGCGGGTCTGGACAAAGCTCAGCTGGAGGCGGGTTTCTAATCAGGGCTTTGGTTGTTTTCAGCCGAAGGGTGGCCAGGTGTGTCTCAAAACAAGGGAACACCTAACATTGGTTCTCCTTTCAATTTCCCCCCTCCCAAGCTCCTTCAAAACATGCTCCAGAAGGTTTGACTCTTGAGCCCTCGTGGTGGGTGGGTTCCTTTTTGCTTTTCCAGAGCCATGCCAAAATGGGACCCTCAACCATGCCTCTCGGTGTTGGTTTCCCTTAAAACCACCAAACAAGGGGTACCCCAAAGAGAGACAGCCATGTGACAGGTCACGTAGATTGCAAACGCGCCACATGCCCTGCTTGCTTCACCCGGTTTTAGGCTCTCTCGGCCGAAGGGTCAACCTTGGCCTTAGCTGCCGTCCTTTCGTGAGCAGCTACCGAGCTTGGGCCCTACAAGGTCAGGGCCGAAGCCCCGCCTTACTTCCGTTTTCCCCCAAACAAGCCCTGAAAAGGCGAGCGTCTTGCACAAAGGGAGAACACGGGGGGCGAGGGTATCCGATGAAAGTCGCGCTGCTTCTTCCCAGGCTAAAGCTTGTGAAGGTTCCCTCACTCCCCTGATTCCGGGTTGTGAATCTAAGAAAGCAAAATAAAGACAGCCTTAATTTCAAGACGCACTCACATAGCAAATATGCAAAACAGACGAACGTCACGCACCAGTTGGCATAGGTGAAGGCTACCAGTATTCACAGGGCTTCATTTTTAGCTTGACCCCGAATTGGTGGTTTGACTTGGAAGTTGCGGGGTTGGCTTCTCACAATGTTGAAGTTGGCTCTCTGGCCGCTTGGCATGTCGGAATTGCGCAGGCGGCAGCGAAGCCGGATGGAGCGCAGGCAGATGCTTGCGGTTCGGTCCTGAAAGGGAGAGGCCATCATTTGTTAAACAAGTGTCCACATCAATATCGACAGCATATGTAGATCTAAAGTCTCTCCGTGCATATGAACACATGTGCATATGCATGTAGTATTTGCATACAAACACACATATACATAATATATACACACACACATATATATATATATGTATATATATATATATACATATATATATATATCTATGTACATACATACAGAAAGCAGTGTCCCCAGCGTTTTTTGTTTTTGTTTTTGTCTCATACGTGGGATGCTTTGCAGATGGCAAAGCAGCCAACTCATTCCCGTAGTGTGACTTCGGTCACCAGAGAACCTTCTTGCTGTCCATGCGGGGTTTCCAAGGGTTTGGTGCCTGGGTTTTCTTGCTGTGTTTTGTCGGCTTTCTGCTTCTTGTGCGCAGTAGGGGAATACTAGAGGAATGCTAAGGGGATTTCTAGAGACTATTCGGGAACTAAGGATGTTCAGGCGAATACTGAGGAATATTTGTCCTACAAAAACTAGAAGCGTTCTGAACATGGTCACCCGGTCCCGGGGTGTGTGACAGACCAAGATTCTGCATCATATCATGCCAGACTAGCCTGAATGCCTTGCAGATCCAAGATCCGCATCACTAGGTCCATCTGGTCCTGATGACTGATTATGATTAAATTGTTTCATCTGGTTGATGTTGGTTCCGGACCAGTTGGAGCCCGCCTCGTGCGCTGGGGTTGTGGGCAGAACGCATGCGTTTACCCGAGGGGCGCTCGCACTTCACCCCCTTATGCTCCTTACCGCTACGTTTCAGCCTACTCCATGCTCCTTCACCGTCCTTGGGGTCCCCAACTCTCCAGGATGCTAGGGGAGTCCTAAGGGAGTGCTGGGGGAATTGGGGAATTCTTGCCCGAATGGTAGGGGAAGACTAGCTTGGGAAAAACAACTAGGCGCATTGAGGAACCCCTAGCGGGGATACCAAGAGACTACTAAAGGAATACTAGAAGGATTTTGACGGGGAACGCTAATCATCGAGAAAGTTCTTGGGGTACACCAAAACTGCATTATGGGAATAGCTGAGGCAAAACCTTGACCATCAACCAAATTATCACTCCCAAAGAATTTGTTTAGAGAAACCAGTGTTTTGGCACGGCGTGTTTTCGTTATTTTCACTTAACCAGCAAATGGGGGACACTGCTCTCCATCTCTATCTATTACTATGTGCGACTATATGCATGTATCCACATAGAATGTGCATATATATATATAGATGTACGTATGTACATTTTTTTTTTGAAGTACAGGCATCGAACCTCTGTACATGTCTAATGTATGTATACATATATTTGACTTATATAGGTATAGCAGCTAGGGAGTCATAGTCAACCGTTCGTTTTGGACGGCGGGGTTTCCATAAATTACTTATAGAACCCCTTTTTACGTGTGTGAGTGCCTTTGCGTCCTTTTCAGGGCTGCAGCCTTCTTGGGCGCATGCCAGAGTGTTTCCACTCAACACTGCCCCTGTGGGAAAAAGATGAGGGTGGAAACGGTTGCTTACCCCAGCTTCCCACACGTGGCTTGGGGGTGCACCTTACCCTTGGGCCCTTGGTTGGCTGCTTCGATTTGTTGGGTCTGAACTCGCGGTTGAAAATTTGGCTCCCGACACGGTTTCGAACCCCAAGCCACTCATCGAAATCATACTTATTTCGGTAGACTGCACCTTTTGCTCACAACGGGTTCGGCTTTTTTCGGCTTCCCAGCGGTGGCCTAGTTGGCCATCCAAACGTAACCCCCGGCCTTTGGGGCTTTCCGGTTGACGCCTTCGCCGCTTTCGCCAGGTGCGTGCCGCCTCTTCCAGCCAGGAGAGGCGCGGGGTTTGGTTTCCGAAAGGAACGCCGTCATTTTCTCTTGAGGGGGAGATTCACCGAAAGGAAAGACCCGCCCAAATAAAACTTAGCTCTTTGGACCCGCCCAAAACAATCTGGCGGTTTGTTTTTCAACCATGGTCGCAGGTTCCCCGCTCGCCCACCAATCGAACTCGATAGACTTGAGAATCGGAATGCGCCCTATAACCCATCCAATTGGTGGGTTCCTTTAAGGGCATCCCCCACATCGCTTTTCAGCAAGGAAATTTGCAGCCAGAGAATCAACACGGTTTCCGCCACCAGTAAATTTTCTTCAACTTTTGAAGGGGACATCCAGTCTGAATGAAACACGGGAGGCCCAAAACTCCATGTTTTGGAGAACTACCCTTCGACCAACCAACCTAGAAGTGCCGCAGGCCCCCCTTTGAAGAGGATAGTAGTCTTGGCTTGTACACTTGCATGTGTTGCAAGAGGGTCATCCAGGCCTGGCACGGCTGGACATTTGAACAGTTTGCGTGCGACTGTCGTTTGAGGGACGCAGCACACTAATATGGGAACCCACAACTTGGCTGATCTCCTTTTGATTTCCTTTTTGTTTCAGCAAAGGAAGGTAGCATGAAAAAAGAACCCAGGTATTGTTTCAGCAACCTCCTTTCCTTTTGGTTCTTCTTGGGGGCAGAGTTCTGGTTGTTTAAACCACTTAAAAGGCCAGTCTCCCGAGTTAGAGAGAACAATCAATCTTGTTGTGTTTTGAGATGGGGATTTGAAGATTGGTTGTTAGGAACACCACAAATCCCCCTTCTTAATGTCACTGACTCGCTGGACCATGCCACCAGTGCGGCATTGCGACAATGCCACTAGTATACTGAGGCAAGCAGGTATCTATGCGCAGATGGACCGTAATAGTGTACTCGCATACAGTCTTTCAGGAAAAAATGCCTGTGGGCACGCTTGTGGCACTACAGGACAACACTCACCCGCGAAAGAGGGGCAACAAGGGAACTGAGCCAAACGGTGAGATGCACATCAGCAAGCACGAAGGGGAAGAGCCGTTGGAGAGCTAAGTCCCCCAGTAGTGCCCTTTTACTACCTTTTTTTTTAAGACTACAGAAAAAAAGGTTGGTACCAACTTATTCTAACCTCTCAAACCTGGATGACCTAGAGAGAGCGGCCATCGAACATGAGGCGATCGAGGGACCCGGCAGCGAGCGCCAGGCGCGCCGCCAGCCCATGCCCCAGGGCCCGGGCCCAAAGCGTCGAGACGTTTTTTGCGGCTGTCGGGTTCGGATTTTCGCGGAGGCGACGGCAGTTCCCGGACTTCGCTCCTGGATCGTGGGTTGCACTTTACCCCAAAAACCAGCAACAGTGACTGAAAAAAGCGGCAAGCAAGGGCTATCTAGGCTGCTCTTGGCAGGTGATTTTTCTTCCTGGAAGCTGTGGGGTCTCGAAAGGGGTGGCTTGCTTTGGCAGATTCCAGGGAGGGAGAAGCGAGCAGTTCCGATCGTGGGGATACCAGTGCTTCTTTTTTTTGCCCGGTTCATTTGCGAAGAACCAAGTGCTTGCTTGAATGCCGGGGGTTGAAGGATGATTCACACAAAAGCCCCTCCCCCCCCCACATTTTCTTGCCCATTCTCTGAAAAGCGGGCAGCTGGCCCATTTTGGGCAGCTATCTTTGCGGTAGATGAAGCCAACATCTCCCCGCCTTCAGGCTCCCTCAGGCCAGTTGAAAGGTCGCCGGCTGATTTTGGCCTGGTCTCTGGATGTACTCTTTATGGGCAGCCTGTCTTCTGCCCTGTTTTTCCCGAGTCGCTTGGGAATCCAGGGGTCGTTTGCTCACTGATATGGTTGTTTGGTTCGGAAACTTTGGGCCGTATTTCAGGTGACCCTTTGCTTGGATTGGGCCCAGAATGGCAATCAGAACGGAGTTGCTGGCAAAGCAGTCTGAATGAAAGTCACGCACACAGAAGCTCCATCGATGACGAGGCTAATCGTAGTCTCATGGTCGAAGAATTTCAGGTACCCTTTTATTGGTGTTTTGGATTGGTGGTTTGGGAATTCAACCCCAGTCTAGGTCCTCCAGTACAAAGCAGCGGGCACCGTGCGCAGAGGTGCATCCCTGTTTTGGCGCGAGCCCGCGACCTGGGGTGGGGGGCCTCAATCGATCCGCTGGAGACCGCCTCAATCGACCTCCAGTTTTCTCCTTCGTTTTCTTAGGGCTTGTCTCCTGGAAACGCTCGCCACACGTAAAAAGGCCCTGGAACAGCCCCCCAAAATCCCCCCCTCAATCAATTCAACTAAAAGGCCCGTGCGGTTTTTCCCACGGAATTCCAGAGCGAGTCTGGGATAAGGTTTCGGTTTTGCAGTCCCCGTATGTGGCTTTGGGTTAACCATCACTTTTTGGCTCAAGGGGAGCTTCTAACCCCCGGTCCCTGCTAGCCACTATGAGTCACTAGGCTACGACGGCTCCCCTTGCGACTCGGCCCTGAATCAGTGTAGGCTGCGGCCCCTTTTGAAGTTAGTTTTAATAGACATAGATGGGTTCCAGTGGTTTAGATTGGTTTTGTTCCACGTGTCAGGGCCATCTATGTTTACCAAAAGGTGACCTATGCCTGAGATGGGTTTCTGGGTTGTCAAAATATTTGCTTTCCCCGAAAGGGGGCGGGATCTGGGACCCTGCATTTTCCGCTCGCGAAAAGGGTTGATGAACAAGTTGGAACTACAGCAAAAACGGTCCAAATTGTGGTGACTGGCAACGTGCTTGGGGCAGGGGCCAAAAGAAATGCATTTAGCTATCAGCAAATGAAAATAGCTATCGCCTTGTGGCCCTTGGCTTCCTTGTTGGCCTTGTTTGAATGACAGCTTGAATTGTTCCTCCACCCCCAGGTCATTGTTCGGTCCTCCCCGCACTTCCTGAAAGAAGAGCTTGGGGGCATGATCAACATGAGCCGATCTCATTACGAGAAGGGTTCCGCAAAAGAGCCTGGCATTGGGTGCAATAGGGTGCAATGGACGTCCTGGGATGAAGGTGCTTACTCACTATGAATGGTCATTTTCTCGCCCTATTGCGCCTTTGTTTCCGAGGTTCTGCCGCAGTGGCCGCAACAGCAGCAGCAACAGTGGCAGCACCAGCAGCAGCACCAGTGGCAGCAGCAGCAGCAACAGCAGCTGCTGCAGCAGCAGCAGCAGTTGCAGCAGCAGCAAGAGCAGCAACAGCAGCAGCAGGAGCATCAAGGCCAGAAGCAGCCTGAGTTGGAACTATTTGCCTTGGAGTGCATTCGCGCACAAGGCGTGGCGAATGTGAGCGGGTCTGCCGGTTCTCGAGGTCGACACGAGCCTATTTCGGCGTTGCCTTGTGTCCGAACAAGGGTCAATGGCCTACGAGTAAAGTCCAGGTGATGTACTAAAGTGATCCGTACAATCACATTTTCAACGGGATGAGGGCAAGACACAGATCGTCCAAAACTGGAAGCGGTTTTGTTTGTTGGATGGTAGCAGTCCTTGCAGACTTTGGGGCGCCAGCCTAAGCAAGGGTCCGGCCTGGGATAGCCACACCTATTAAATCATTCATGAAATGGTTTAATCACTAAACGGGGCCCTATATCTTGGCCATGGGTTCATAGTAGGAAGGTCCATGCAACCAGCCACGGTCTGGTGGGAGTGTACCTTCTATCCAGCCCCTCTCATAACCACCTCTTTGTTTCGGGCCGGAGTGGAGAATTGGGGCGAATATGATCCTTTGGTCAATGAGAAGACTTTGCTTGGCAGCACTGAAGTTAGAGAGTATGATCCTATACTCAGTTGGCCAAAGCCAACCTTTTGACCTTTCGGTTTCTCCTTTTTGATCCAGTTTTTAGTCATGGCCCCAAAAGGTGATCACCTTTTTATTCTGGGTCCTTTGGGCAAGTGAGCGTATGGCTGTGGGTCAAAACCCCATTTTGGTAGTGGGCATTGGGATGTTCACCAGGGGTACGATTTGGCTCTTGACCCATGGCCATATGGTCGGAATCTAAGGGTTGAAAGAAAGACCTCACTCGGCGCTAGAAGGAGACCCTGGGCCGAAGTCGCAGGCGTGGACTGCCAGATGCTGGCGCCGGAGCGGCGCCGGATCGTGCACGGGCTGTCCAGAGAGGCTCGCCCGGCTTCCACCGTCCGCCTCTCTTTCGTCTCGGGCTGAGGGGAGAATGGCTCTCGCTGGCTGAAAGCGGTTTTGCCTTGCTATGTTTGATATTTTCGGTTTTTGCCTTGGTACGTTTGACGTTTTCGGTTCTTGGCTATGTTTAATTTCACTGGATGTACTGGGATTGGTTTGAAAGCTTGGAGTGGATCGACCGGATCTGACCATTTTTCATGGCCCCAGAAGGGCCTTTTATTGCCAGTTGCTTCGGGCAACTGCGGGCATACTTGCCCGGCGCTTTTGTTTTCTTCTTCAAATGGACGTGCAATGCGAACCCCAGCGACTCTGCCTGGAGCTCGTGGGTTTGTGGTTCCAATCGGACCCCCATCTGGCCCCAACCCCAGTGGCCATGGGAAAAAAGGGGACAGCATGGTACAAGATCCTAAAGGGGCGAAAAGGGCCCACCCCCTCAAAAAAAAAACGGAAAAGGGCCAGGATCGATTTTTTGTCGCACCTCCGAACAGCTAGATGATCGTTTGCTTTGTTTTTACCCACTCGGTGGCACGGTGGAATCATTTTTTTCGGATTTCCGGGGGAGCATGTCTTCAACCTCTCGGAAGCCCTCTCGAAGACTGTCCTGTTGCCCAAAACCCAGGCTGAAATGAACATAGGGCGCTTGAGACGCCCAACCTGTGACTGCCCCAGCGGGTCTTTCGTGCCGCCGGACGGCCGGACTCAGCTCGTTCCCCCCAGAGCATCGAGACCTGAAGGCCGGAAGGGCCGTAGCAATCAGGGGTTCCCGGAGCAAGGAATGAAGACAGGGCTGCTGGTGGTCAGCTCCCAGGTGGTTCCGCTTGTCAAGTTCAGAAGCCCCCACGGGGGAAAATAATCGGGCAGAGCCCAAAAGACGGAGTGACGAAGCAAGACCATGGCAGAAAAAGCGGCCTCCGGAGGTTTTTTTGTTCTCCCCGGTTTAGGGCCAGAGGCACTGACAGACCGCCGGTCGGGAGTCTACGTTTTT
The DNA here is from genome assembly GCA_963377175.1 of Effrenium voratum. Classification (NCBI taxonomy): domain Eukaryota; class Dinophyceae; order Suessiales; family Symbiodiniaceae; genus Effrenium; species Effrenium voratum. The sequence continues at coordinate 13,051 of CAUJNA010003250.1, forward strand.
CACGAACGCCGACCCCCGGAACCGGCGGTTTGGAGCGGGCTCGGTTTGGCGCCGGGGTGGTTTCCGCTTTTTGTTACCCACTGCAAGGAACCTCAGGGGGTTCCGAGCCGAATCCGACCCTTAGACATGGACAAAAAGCGTCGGATGGGGTTGTGGCAGGTCCGAGTGAGGTGTGACCACTGCCCCGAGCGACCCAATTTGTCAGACTTGGCTTCGGGCTTCCTTCGTTTTCCCCTTGAACCAGCAAACAAGCTTCTGCTTCTGTGCGGGGCCGGACTTTTTGGCCAAGTGCTCACACCATGTCCATAGCCAATCAGAAGTTGGATTGGCTTGCAGCCACTATGCCCACTATATACCACAAGCTTCTTCCCCAGGTCTCGGTAGTTCGGGACCCGTGAAACCATCTTAGAAGGCCCCCCCCCTCTCCCCCCCCATAGCTACAAACATAGGTGTTAGGTTAGTTTGATTAAGAATAGATGGCACTGGTTTAGGTGTCTTGCATTTACCAGGGAAACCCATCGATTTTTCCAAAAGGCCACCTATGGCTACAAACATGTTCTGCCTCGTGGAACCCCTCAAAAAACCGTCGGTCGGGAGTCTCCCGGAGCGGCCCGCTTTCAGCGAGGCGGGCAACGTGCCGAGGGCCTTGGAGAAGAAGGCGGGGCGAGGGCTGGCCGAATGAGCCGAACGAGGTTGTGCTAGGCCAAAGGCACCTCTTGATTTATTCGGTTGGATCTTTAGACTTTAACTTTTGGGATTCTCCTCATATTTCCTTTTAACCAGCAACCAGTTAGCCTTTTGGCTGGGGGATCTACATCACCCAAGTTAAGTTTTTGTTTTCCCTTCTTGCAGGGGGGTCGTTTTGAAGCTTCGCCGCTGCTGGCCATTTTGTTTGTTTTGGTTGGTGCCTTTTTGGCGTGGTTCGTTTTCGGGCTGCTCTTCGTCATGGCAGAGGGTTGGGGTGCTGTTCCATGAGCCTCCTCGACACGAAGCCTTGTTGTTTTTGGAGGGTGCTCTTTCCTTCTAGTTTTCAAAAGAACAAGACACCCAAATCTGGTCGCCCACTGAAAAGGGGGTTCTGAGAGAAGGGGTAAGCTGCTCGGGTTCCCCGGCCACCCAAGAAATGGGCTAGATCGCCGATTCGTAGGCAGGTCTCATGCGTGGTGATGTATCCCAGCTTCCCCTCGAAGCGGAAGAGGGATGAGGCAAACCTTGCTGCCAGAACCGAGTGCAAGTGGGGGAAAATTGGAGCGTGCAAGCCTTTCGTCTACCTCCTTTTGGCTGAAAGTATGACTTCAATGGTGTCTTGAAGTTGGTGGACGCTCAGAATGGGTTTGGTTTGGGTTTCCCTCGAAAGCGGGATGCCCACATGAAGCCCTGGCATGAACTAGTCTATTGGTTGAGCATCCATTGTGGCTGGGTTATTGGAGATTTGATCTGGTCGTGGGTGCGTGTATGCATGAGCCCATACAGTCAGAGCGCTTTTGTTTGGCGGCTGGAGTGGCCCCTGCTCCCATTCATTTAGGGAAGCCAACGGGAGGTTGTTCGTTCCACGCGTTTCAACAAGCGGTCGGCATAGGTGTCCTTTTTAGGTGAGCCTAGTGAAAAAAAATGGCCCTGGTTTAGATGGGTTGTGTTCCATTTGCCAGGGCCAGCCATTCTTCCAAAAGGACACCTACGGTTCGGGGCCATGTCCTTGCAGCGCGCCAAGGGCCCGCTGCAAGTGGGGCGCGCCTTTCAGACTCCCCTCTTCGAGGAGTTGGGCGGTCCTTTCGTGGGACCCACGAGACGTGTGGGGAGTTCCCAGTTGGGAGGGTGCCCTTGTGCCTTTTTGTTGGGCTGTCGATGTGAGAGGTCAACTGAAGTCCCACCCGTTTGGGGAGAAACGAGCTGAAAGTCCTGTATCAGGGAAACGGGCGTGTCTTTTCCTGGGGGTGCCCCTTTTGTGTGGTGTTGAAGGGACACCAAAAGGATAACCAACGCCTATTTTTGCGACCGATGTCTAAAAAGACACACACACACACACAGCTTCAACCCTGTTCCAATGGCTTTGTCGTTTCCGAGCCTTGGCTCTCGGCGCCATGAATTGGCTACTGGCTGTTGGATCTTGATAACCTTAATTAACTACACCTAGGTTCCCCAGTAGTGCCCTTTACCCTTTTTCGGGGGAGGGTTCCCCTACTAAAGTAAACTACAGCAAAAAGGGTACCCTTATTCTAACCTCTCTACTGGAGGACCTAGATACAAGAAGCGAGACTCGTCCGAGAGTAGGTTGTGCCCAGAGATGCTCGTTGCAAGGGGTCCACTTGCCAAGCAAGGGCCTCTCCAGGGTTCGCATCCCAACCCTGGGGTCTCCTCCCCCCCTTCACCGCTACCCGCAGGTTGACTATTGCTTGCTCAAAAGGGGTTTCCGACCTCCAAAAAACCCCTTGGAAACGGTAGAGCCTAGGAGAGGGGTAAACAAAGCTTTCCGGTGATGTATAGCGGGGTTGACTGCACCAACAAACCTGGTGCCAGTAAAACGATCATTGAAGGCTTGCGCTTGCGCTTTTTCCTTTGGCCCTCTTCAAACATGGGCGACATAAGGGCCCAAACAGTAGATAGACCCCTGGAGCATAGCGGAAGGGATAAGCCCAAAAGAGGAATACGTTTATTGGGCAAACGGCCCTAAGGCTGAACTGTTCTATTTCTTTATATTTTGGGTAGGCCCAAGGTGAAAAAACTGTTCCATTTCTCTTGAAAGGGGTTGGGCCCAAGGCTTAGCTGTTATACTTCTCTTCTGGGTTTGGTCAGAGGTCCAAATGATTGGCCCTCGCAGGAGCTGGTGGCGAAGAGCGTCTCCGGGCGCTCCACCATCTCCCGGGAGCACTTCCAGGCCCTGCGCTTTCCTGCTTCACCTTGGTGAGCCTTCAAAACGGGGGGGTTTCTCTTAAGAGGCTGGGCTCTCATGAAACCAACCCGGAACAAAACCCTCACTTGAATAGTTGGACTTGCTCGGGAGCTGGTGGGAGTTGCTCCTCCCTGGCATGCAGCGCAAAGAACGAGACACCCGCTTTTCTCTTGGGCGCGTGCCCTCTTCATTTTTGCCAAGAACGGGTCCGGCGTCGAGACCGACGGATCGACAGTGGCTCGAAAAACGGAATCCCTTGGTAGGCTGGAACCTTCGCAACCTGAGCAGCTTGAGCCACACTCTTGCAGAAGCACTTTCCCTTTGTCCCTTGGCTTTGCCTGTTCCTTTCTTCGGTTTTTCGGCAGTGTTGAACCCACCGCTCCAAACCCCCAAACCGCCAAAGGGAAGCTGAGCACAGATCCGACTTTCTGAAGCTTTGGCTCGAGCTGAATCAAGCTACACGGCCTCGAGGCCATGAGGAAAATGCCGCTGCAAGTCCCCTTTGGGCGAGTTTTCTGCATTTCTGGCGTTCTTTTGGGGCAAAAGGAAGGCAACCCAAATGGAAGGTACGCTATCTGTAAGCGTTGCAGCTTGTCGCAGCTTGTCGGCGCAAACAGTACCACCTGAGGTCCAACCATGTTGGATCCCAAGTATAAAACAATCGCCACATCTCTCAAAAACCCAAGAATTGAACACATTGTTTTGGGTAGGGCCCCTTTTCTGTCTCCCGGGATTTTTTTTTGACCCTCTTCGGACCTTCGGACATTTCGAGGGGCCTTCGACCGACCTCGGTCGTTCGACGCGCCGTTCGGCGCGATGCGCGCGCTGCTGATCACGGTGGGCAGCCGCGGGGACTGCGAGCCCTTCTGCGCCCTGGCGCAGAAGCTGCTGGCCAAAGGGCACCAGGCGGGGAGGGATGTGGGGGGGGGGGGGGAAATGGGTGGGGGAGGGATGTGGGGAGCGCCCCGTTCCCCGTATCTTTTTCCCGGGTGAAGCTATGTTTTGTTTCTTCTTTCTTCTTTTCTCCTGGCATTTTTTTGCAAACTTAGGGGAGCCGGACCCCCCCTTCCTGGTGGTTTCCCTTGAAAACCAAACATGTTTCTTTTTCGGGAAAAGCGGACACAGCCCACAAGTGGGTGGTTTCCTTACCCAGCTCCAAGGAAAGATACAGCCATATCCCTACCCTCCCCTTTTGCTCAATTTTGGTGGCCCCCAAAGGTGATCACGATTCATTGGGTCCAAACTGGGGTGGGTTCTCCGAGAACTCGGTTTCGGGCGGCGGCAATAAGAAACCACCGGACGATCCGGTCCTTGGCTCGGAGACGTTTTTGGTTTTGGTTGGATCTGGTGATCAGGTACCCCCGAACTGGTGGAGCCCGGTGGATTAGTGGTTTAGGGGTGGCTGCCCATGTAGCACTTAATGTCATGTTTTGATTCTGACTCAGCTCCCTCCCCCGTTGGTGGTTTGGAACCCTGTCCCCAAACACTTGCGGGTTCGCCTTGTTTGGGAATGCAAATCGATCTTCACGGCACCCTCCAAAAACCGTGGGCTGATTCGTTCGGAAACAAAGACAAAACCACACATTTGGACGCCCGCTTTCCCGCTTCGGGTGATTTCTTGGAGAAACCCATTTGGAGGTGGCTTGCCACCTGGCCAGGTGGATCTTTTCCTCCAGACGGACGCCAAGCACATGGCCCCAGCGGGGGCTTCCGTGCACGAGCTGCCGCCGGGGCCTCGATCGGGTCGATCGAGAGCGGATGGGGGGTGTCCTTATCTAGGTCCCCCAGATGCCAGTAGTGCCCTTTCTCACCTCTTTTTTGGGGACTGTGAGTTTCTGGACTTTTGGCCCTGCTTTTACCTTTTTGGGACTTTCAAACAAGTATGGCCGTGGTTGTCAAAACCATGCACCACCCATGATAGTCGGGATTTTAGTGGGGATTGGGAGGTTCAGTGGGGGTACGATTTGGATGTTGACCCATGGCCATATTTCCCTTGTCCGTTTTAAACATCACCTTTTTGGGCGATGAAAGCCGAGTGTCTTGGTGGTGGTGATGTCTTAAGGGAAAATATTGGGAGCCCTGTGGGGGCGGTTGCTTTGCAAAGGGGAAATTCGGGTGAAGTTTTTGTTTTTGTAAGACGCATCCGTGTAAGTACTGGTTCCCCCCTTTAATTAATCTGGTTGCTTTGCGAAGGGAAGCCCATGGAAGTTTCGGGTGCCGTTCTTGTTGTTTTTGAGACACATCCCTGCAGGTTATTGGCTCCCCCTGTTAACTCAAAACAAAAGGAGCGCCGAGGTCTTTTGCATGGGAATCCACTGGGGGTCTGGGGGGGGGGGGGACAGAAAATCTTGTGAAAACCAAGTCCAATCCCACAAGGGCTCACTGCATGCGATGAATTATTGCTCAACGGTTTTTAGTGGCAAAAGGTGATCCCCTTTGCATATGTCGTCCGGGCAACTGAATTTTGCTTGATCCTTCCTGCAGAAAACCCAGTTTGTAGAGGAAGCCTCCTGTTTGGGGTGGGGTTTGGCCTTTCAGTTGCCAGGGGGCTCGTCGTTTCGCCACACGACGCGGTTTTTGAGCGGCATGCAGCCGCTCAGGTTCACCCAAACCGACTTCTACCGGCGCCTGAGCGAAGCATGGCGGGTTTTTTGTGACTCCTTCTTGGACTTTTGGGGGCGCCCCGGGGGGGCTGTTTTTGCTTGGCTCCCCATCCGGTTCCTTAGCTTTTTGGCTGGTTCAGTAGTTTCCATTTGGCCCACTAAAAGTTAAGCTTTTAGCAGGGGATCTGAGGGCAGCCCAGTTTCAATCAGACCGGGGTCAAAGTGGGGGTGGGGGGACTTTGAAATTTGATTCCGCGGTCAATGCCATCACATCGCATCCGCTTGTGTTTTTCACAAAGACGGTTGCTTTTTTGGGTTTCTCTGTCATTGGACAGAAGCTGGTCCGCCAAGTTTAAGCATCCAAGGGGCCTCTGTTGCAGTGGAGGTTTCTCAAAAGGACTGCCAGAAAGAAGCACCCCATGATTTTTCAACAGGGTGATGGGACAATCGGATCGGCATAAGAAACCCAAAGATGTCCAGCATCCCGGCGAGACCCAACCCCCCCTCCCCCCAAAACTCCTCCCACCCCCCCCCCCCCACCCCCGGCAGAAGGGATATCAGAGGCTTCAGGAGCGCCTCTCAGAATGAGTAACCCTGAATTGGTGCTTTGGATTGGTGGAAATTTGAACCCCTGAAACCCAAAATCACAGGATGCTATGCCACCCCCCCTTCCCCCCCCAAAGCTCCCCCCGCCCAATCCTGAGTTCCAGAATAAGGCCTTTTTTTTCGGCCTGACTGGGCGGCAAAAGTTTGCAAGAAAGGCTTCGCCTCGCGCGCGCGCGAAGCGGGGCCTAGCGCCTGAGGTTTGTGGGGAGGCCCTCGCACGGCGCCGACGACCCCAACCCCCGCATCCGCTTTGTGGGCGTGGTGGCGGACTGCATCGGGGAGTTGGTGCTGCCCTGCCGGGGTCAGGTGCTGAGCGTCGCCAAGGACCGGCTTCAAACGGAAGTGGGCCATTTTCATGGTTGCTGTTGGGCTCTGTTGCCCAGTGGTGCCCCTTTTTTATTTTTTTATTTTTTATTTTTTCTTGTTTGGGGGGGGGGGGGAAGGGTGACTTAACTTGTTTTTTCCCCATTTTTGTCCTTCTTCCAACGTCAACCAAGCTCTGGCGGTTGTGAAAACCCCAGGGCCTAACCCCCCGCCCCAGAGAGGGTTCTGCAAGGAGCGTACCTCTCTCTCTCTCCAATTGGTGGGCTGAAGCCGAGTCGTTGGTTTGGAGGCTGGGGGCTTCCCACTTCTCATCAGCAAGAGCCAGGGCAAATCCACTCGAATCCAAACCGCTGGGCTCTTGAACCGGAAGCTGAGCTTGGCTTTGGGGGCTGGTGCTATGAGTTCCAAGCAGCGAAACGAGAGCCAAGACGGCCCGAAGTGGAGCTGGTTGCGGTTTGTGGGGAGCAACCCACTGAATTGAATGGTGGTCAGCCGGGTCATTGGGCATCCCCCCCTACTGTGAACGGAATTCTGCACCTCCTGAGAAACTCTGGACATTTCTGTGCATTACCAAAACAGGCCCCTATGTGCCCCCACGCCAGTGGGACGGATTCCGATGGCACGAGTGAGAGAGAGAGAGAGAGAATGGTTTTCATGAAGTTATCTGCATGGGATCTGACAGGACATACGCGGGGGGACTGGTCCCATGCCATGTGCTGATTTTGAGCCGTGGCAAGGGACATGGCCGGGTCAATAGGCCTAATAGGGCCTATTAGTACTAGTGCCTGCTAGGGGCCAAGGACCTTCCCATAGCTCCCCTTGGAGTTGGTATTGGCTCAGTTGCCCAAAGCGTCAACCTTTGGCCTTTTGGTTTTCCCATGGTTCCCATTTTGAGCCATGGCCAAGGGCGATCAGATTTTATTTCTGGGCGCTTCGGGCCCCACCCAATAGGACGCCTCGGTGATCGTCTGCTCCTCGCTTGCGCGGAACCTGGCGCTGCTGGCGCGGGACGTGCACCGCACGCCCGCGGCTCGGCGGCATTGGCTTTCCGACGGCTGCCTACCGGTCTGCCGGTCTATCGGTCGGCCCCAAGCACCAAGCCTTCCATTGGCTGAAATGGCGGTTTCAGAGGTTGAATCTGGCACCGGACATATGTTCTCTTGTTTTCCAGAGGGCCTTTCAGTGGAGGTGTATTGCGGCATCGTTTGTGAGGGGACCTGTCAGCGTCTCTTCCAGGAAGGCCGGCAAAAAGCGTGGGGCGGTGGAGTGGATGGGACCATTCCCTTTGGCTCTTTGTCTCTTTTCAAACATTTTTTTGGCTCTTGCGGCCAGCGGCAATCCGTTTCATTTGGAGCTCAAAGTTCTAGGGCTTAATGACTTTCTGGGTGTTCATTGAGGGTTGCTATTCTCAAGACTTCTGGCAACTGGGTCGTTCGGGTCACCTCACCCCCGACACACTTTTTGTCTCTCCGCGTTGGGCTGGCCCCAGGCGCACGAATTTTCTCCCGTTGCACCGGACATCCGCCTGTTCCTCTGCAAGGCCTATGCTTTGTGTTTTCCCAAAAGAGCTTCAGGGTTCGGTTTTGGGGGGCTCGGATACCCCGGACCCAGTTGGTTTTGTTGCTCCCTCCACTCGGCTTTCGGGCCTTCGGGGTGCTGACACCCGGACGTTCCCGGGTGTCCGTTTGGCTTCACCGAGGTGTGGATGGTGAACCTCCAGCCGCTGGTTCCCACCAAGGACTTCCCCCACTACTCGGACACCAAGGCCGACTCCGTTCGCTTTGGGCCCGCAGGAGGCCGAGTTCGGCCTCCATTTTGCTGCTAGGTCCCTCAGAAGTGCCCTCTTGCACCTTTTTTGTTGGCTTTTCTTGGGTTGGGAGGGTTCCCCTACCAGAATAGACTACAGAACAAAAGGTGCCCTTATTCTAACCTCTGTACTGGAACCTAGGCTAAAAAGAATGACTGATTATTTTCCCCTGTTGGTTTTTAAAGGGAATCGATTTCATTACTGGAAATATGTCAACTGTTACTATGGGGCTTAAGGAAATGGAGGTTTTGGAGGGTTTAACGTTTTAGCAAGGGAGGGACCGACGCACCATGTTACGATTTGAAGATCTGGTTTTCCAAAGCAAAGTCTTCGCTCTAGGCCACGTTACTTGGCCGTTGCCCAAAACCGACCGGATCTGGTTTTCCCGTCATCCATGTTACACGCTTAATGGCGTAAAGTAGCCTTCTGCTTTCACTGAGGCACATCATTTCGCCATCTTTTGCACGCGCAAGTGTGAAAAGAAAATGCATGTTTAGTCAACGTCCGGAAAGGTGATGGATCTCTTTTTCTCCAAGTCCTTTAGGCAAGTGAGCGACTGCGAGTTGGATCTTTGGACAACTTGCCGGTTTTCAACTGGGTGTTGCTTGCCCGATGCTCGAAGGAAACCAGCGCTGCGGTGGGGTGGAGGGAGACGGTGGCCATTTGGAAGGATTGCCTTGCTATTTTCGGACACTCGCAACTGGTGCGGGGCCAAGGAAGTTCCCAAGCACAGGCCAATAAAGCCGACCAGACACCCCTAAATTTCAGCAGGTCCCTGGAACGTGTCACTGACGATCTGAGCTTCAGCCGGAACCGAACAGGGACACGGAGCAATGGTTGAGCGACTGACCGACCAACCTAACAATCCACCAATCAAGAAACCAAGAAACCAAGACACCAAGAAGCCAAGAAGCCAAGAAGCCAAGAAGCCAAGAAACCAACCAACCAACCAACCAACCAACCGACCGGCCGGCCGGCCGGCCGACCAACCAACCAACCAACCAACCAACCACCGACCAGCAAACCGACCGACTAGCCAGCCAACAAGCAAACCAAGAAGCCTAGAACCAAGAAGCCTAGAACCGAAGCCAAGAGCCAAGAAGCCTAGAACCGAAGCCAAGAGCCAAGAAGCCAAGAAGGCAAGACGCCAAGAAGCCAAGAAGCCAAGAAACGAAGAAACCAACAAGTCAATCAACCAACCAACCAACCACCAACCAGCAAACCGACCGACTAGCCAGCCAACAAGCAAACCAAGAAGCCCAGAACCAAGAAGCCTAGAACCGAAGCCAAGAGCCAAGGCCAAGAAGCCAAGAGCCAAGAAGCCAAGAAGGCAAGACGCCAAGAAGCCAAGAAGCCAAGAAACGAAGAAACCAACAAGTCAATCAACCAACCAACCAACCAACCAACTAACCACAAACCAGCAACCCGACCGACTAGCCAGCCAACAAGCAAACCAAGAAGCCTAGAACCAAGAAGCCTAGAACCAAGAAGCCTAGAACCGAAGCCAAGAGCCAAGAAGCCAAGAAGCCAAGAGGGCAAGAAGCCAAGAAGCCAACAAGTCAAGAAACCAACAAGTCAATCAACCAACCAACAAACGACCAACCAGCAAACCGACCGACTAGCCAGCCAACAAGCAAACCAAGAAGCCTAGAGCAAAGAAGCCTAGAACCGAAGCCAAGAGCCAAGAGCCAAGGCCAAGAAGCCAAGAAGCCAAGAAGCCAAGAAGCCAAGAAGCCAAGAAGCCAAGATGCCAAGAAACCAACAAGTTAATCAACCAACAAGTCAATCAACCAACCAACCAACCAACCGCAACCAAGCAACCGACTCTCCGAGCGACCGACCGAGCCCTTAGCCACCCAACCAACCAACAAGCCAATGAACCAACAAGTCATTAACCATTCAAACCAACAAAGCAACAACACATCAAATCAACCCAGGAACAAAGCAACAAAAGATCAAATAAACAAAGGAACAAACCATCAAATCAAGAAAGGAACATAGGCAACACACCAATATATCAGCGCGACCTACTTCAGGCTTCCTCTCGCGCGCTTGCCATCCCCGGCTTGTCGTCGACGCTGCAGCGCCGCAAGTCGTCGACGCCTGAGGCGTGCCTTGAGGCGTTGCTGACGGAGACGAAGGGCAGCGAGGCGAACTTCGACTATTACGCCGCTGGTGCGGCGTTTGCTTGGAATTTGGATTGCTGGGTCTCCAGTGTTTGATTCAGACTGGGTGTTCTTCTTCACCAAGGAAACCATAGGATGGGAGGGTTATTCCCTCGTTCCCTGTTGAGCACCCGCTTTCGCCGTGGGTGTTGGTGTTCGGAGCCGCTGTTTGGCCCAGACCTCCAGGTGACCCCGTTCTTTCTTTTTTTTCTCTCCTTTTTTTCTCCTTTGCTTTTTGGAGGGGTTCTCTTTCAACGTAGCTGCCATCAAAAGGCATGCCTTTTATGTTTCACAGAGGTCTGGGTTGGCTTTGTTTCTTGGTTTTGTTTTTCCGCGCTTTGTTTTGGCACACGGCACCTGAAGGCTGATAGCTTGGGTGTTGCTCCTTGAGTAGGTCCCCGTGGCTCTAAAAGCCAGACGTCGAGAAGCGCCTTTTTTCCATTGTTGAGAAGGCGTCCCTTTTAACCAAGCCCCCCATCTGCATGTCTGTCTACAACTAGGTGGAACCCTGCTAAGCTTTCAGGGAAGTTTTAGGTATAGGTTTCACTCGTATCAAGCTTACCATGTACAACTTACATGAGGGCTTAAACTGTAAGTTGGCACTCACCATTTGTTCTATCCGAGCGTCCTGTTGGAGATCTTTCGAAGGGCTTTCGCTGCAGAAAGACCTTTGGCGCGGGGCGGTGAGGCTCCAGGCTCGGCTCAGGTCAAGCTGGAGCGCGTCCAGTTCGAGTTCCTGCACGAGCGGCTGGCCGCATGTTACGAGGCGCGGGCGGCAGGGGCGGCGTCCAAAAAAGGGGGGAGGCAGGGGCATAGCGGGTTTTTGGGTAGTTTGGCTAGGTCCCCCAGTAGTGCAGATGTTCGTGTTACCCCTTTTTTTGGCGAGGGTTCCCCTACTAAAATGGACTACAGAAAAAGTTGGTACCCTTATTCCCACCTCTCTATTGGAGGACCTAGTTGGGTTTGGGGTTCTCACTGATTCTGATACCAAGGGAAAGCCTTTCAGTGACCTTCCGTGAGATGGACTTCCGTCAGCCGCTTTGGTGCCCTCAGGTCTCTGCATGTCTCTGCGCTTCTGGGGCTCCCCGCGTCTGATTGCAACCAACGCACCCGTTGAAAGGCGGGGGGCGCCGCTCATGGCAAGCGCCATGAATCCCAAGAACCAGAAGATATTCCAAGGACTTTGGCACGTACGCCGTTCACCCTATTCAGCTCACTTGATTTGTCTTTCAGTTTAGTCTTGCTTGTTGGTTCTTATGTTTGGGGCCGCACATAGTTGTTGCTAACCTACTGAAACGGTTCCGTTCACTTATACCATGCGGGCGGGATCGAGGCCGGGGCTTCGGCCTTCACGGGTTGGTTAAGGGAAGGGGGGCGGGGCGGCTTTGGGTCCATGCCGAAGCCTTTGGGCTTTGGGTGGGTCCAATGTGCCGGGGAGGCTTTAGGATGGGGTGTTTGGAGGGCAATCAAATTTGAGACCGCCTATTCTGGGGAACCAACCGCGCATGGGCACATGCGTATCCGACATGTTGGCCACGCGGCTAGCCACCCTTGGAACGGTGAATGGGGTTTCGGACAATAGAACCTGCTAAATGGGTGTGGCTCAAGGTTAAAGAGGAGGGGTTACGCCGGTTGTGGTCCATGCTTCCACTTACCAGGGCAACCCATTTTGGTGCCAGTTTGTTGAGCCACAGCCAAATGGGCTTGTCCAGAATTGTCAGGAGCTGAAGGTCCCCATGCGCTCCTTCCAGCAGATGGAGGACACATCCCCCACCCTCCTTGGGGGACGGGGTGGGGGGGATTCGACCCCTGCTTCTACATCTGTTTAGGTATGGGGGAATACCTGCTGCTCAGCAGGGAATGAGGGAATGACCCCTACCAACAATCCCCGGTGGTTTCCTTCAAAGCGACCCCCAGGGTTCATTCCAGCTCATTTTTTTGACTGAGCGGCAAGCATATTGGATGCGGGTCCCGGAGGGGGGGCACCAGGACGCCATCTGCGGAAGAGCGGACGCCGTCCACGTGGTCAGCAGCTTCGCCTTGGTGCCGCCCATCTCGGACGCCGAGCCCAACGTGGCCCGGCTGCTTGTGCCGCCGCCGTTGTTTCAGGGAAGTTCAAGTAGCCCTTGGTGGGTGCTTTGGATTGGTGGCTTAGAGGGTAAACGGGAATCCACCCCCAGCCATCAAACCATCAATCCAAACCACCAACTTGGGGGAAGCTGATTTATTTCCACCTTTGGCCGTTTCAATCATCACCTTTGTGCCACCAATTTTTGGACGAGTTTCCTCTCGGAATGAAGTTTTAGTTGGACATGTGAAGGTCTCTTGCCACGTCTTTCGCCCGGGATCTCATCCAAAACTAGTTTCTATACGTTTGCCTCGGTCCCCCAGTAGTGCTCTTTTACCCTTTTTTTGCGGGAGGGTTCCCCTACTAAAAAAGACTACAGAGAACAAACAAAAAAGAACAGTTGGTTATTCCAACCTCTCTACTGGAGGACCTAGATGTGGAGCAGGATCGTGCCACATCGATTTCCGTGCACCAGGTCCGGCACGTGGGGCCGCTGGCCGATGGCTACGTGCCCAGCACCTGGCAAGCGCCGGAGGGTCTGACGCAGTTCCTGGAGATGTGCGGGGAGAAGCGGCCGCTTTGCGTGGCACGACTTAAAGTGAGACCGTAGGTCGGTTCGTGGAGTAGGGTAGGGCTAGGGGAGCTTGCTCCAAACCAGAAGGCGTTTTTTTTTTTTTTTTTTTTTGGTGGGAACGTCCTTATCCTCATCTTTCTGCTGCGAACAGCAACTTTTGGCTGAAACGCATGTTTTGTGATTTCGGGGGACTTTCACTCCCAAAAGCTAATGAGCATCCTTCAACGCCAGAACTAAAGGAAACCGCAGGGGGTGGTTCATAGGGGTCATGCCGTCATTCCCTCGCGAGTAGGGAGCCAGCGAGATAATGGGGACTTTCCCTCCCATACATCAACCAGGAAGTTTATCCATCCTCAATTACTCGGGCCTGATTGGTCTTTCCTGAGGCTCGCCATCCTTTTTGCTCGGCAGCTTGAAACTGAAACCTCCTCCAAAACTTCATATGTTAAACTGGGGCCTCCTCCAAAACTAAAACCTCCTCCTCCAAAACCGGGGGCAAACTGGGGCCTCCTCCCAAAACTTCCTCTGAAACTGGGGCTTTCTCCCCCGGGCTTGCTCGAAAGAATCCGGAACTCTGATTTTCCCCAACATGTTTTTTTTTTTTTTTTGGAAGGGAAGCCGCTCCTGTGGTTCCTGGCTTCAGGGGTTCCAGGGCTGGTCCCTCCACGGCAAGCGCAGAGGCCAAGAGCACTTGGCCATGGGCAAGTTGGCCAAGCGGTGCCCTTCTTTGGGTTGGGGAGGGGAGCCGCCACAAGGGACGCCAAGGGTTTTTTGTTTGTTTGTTTGTTTTGGAGACATATATATATATATGTATTATTTATTGCATGTATATAATATTATATGGTATATATCATATATCATATATATATATATATATATGTATGTATATCTCATAACTTGTATAAGCATGTCGGTTTAGCACAAGTCCAGTGATTTCCGGCGCTTTGGAAGATTGGCGTCAGGTGGGCTACGGGTCCATGCCCTTCGACAAGGCTGAGATCGTGCTGAAGGCCTTGAGGTGGATTTGGGGCGGGTGGGCGAAGGTCGGATGAGCAAATCCTTGAGGGAAAAACACCAACACTATCACTCTGAAAGAGGGTGGTTGCAAAGACCCAAGTGTCCATTCTTTGGTGCATTTTGCTTGGATGTTAGGACTTTAACTTTTTGCCAACTAATGGGTTTTTCATTAAACCGCAAAAAGTTAAACTTTTAGCAGGGGAGCAGAAAGCAACCGAGCATTGTGCATCATAGGGGCGGTCGGCGGTCCCTGAAAGAGTGTGTTTATGAACGCCTTTGTCAATCAACCATGGGTTTATGAATCCTGGGTCCCCATTGTGGTTCACACCGGGGCTGTTTTGCAACCGCCTCTACTCTCAGCATGGAATCGATCCATTTTTGTTTCATGTGAGCCTGCAAAGCGTGTTTTTTTTTTTTTGGGGGGGGGGGAGGTGTCACCTTTGCAGGCAGTTGGGCATGGGCAAAGGGATTAAGGATCAGGGCTTCGAGTGGGCCATTATTTGCCGTAGTCACGACCTCATGAGGCGTGGCGCCTCAAACAATACTTACTGTGGATGGACAAAACATCCTGTGCCACCGAAGAAGCCTTGGAATGATGATTCCACTGTAAATTTGCACAAACAATTGTTTTTTTCATGGGTTCAAAGTGGTGCAGGATTTCGTCCATCCACAGTATTTCAGCCCCTAGCCTCAAGTGGACGTTCCCAGCCGCCGGAAGAGGGCAGCTTTGAGCCAGAGGCATTTTGGAGCCTGGCGCCCCTGAAGATTCCATAGCGCAAAGGTCTTTCACTTGGTTTCATAGGTTGTTCTTTTTTTGAGGGCGCCACGTTTTAGTGATTTCAGCAAGGAAGACAATTTTGGGCCCCCCTAAAAAGGCAAGTGGCTGGGGTTAACGGGCAAGTTTCAGGTCTGGTTCGTTTTCTCCAAAAAGCTCCCATGCTTGGTTTAGGGACTGAGGGGAGGGTCCAAGGGGGGGTCTAAGGAACCCTAAGGAATCCAACGGAACCTGAACGAACGTAGGAAAAGGAAAGAGGCAGGAAAGGAAGAGGAAGGGCAAACACTCACTTCTTCCCTCCGCTTGTGCCAGGACCCTTTCACACCTAAGGACTTCCACACTCACAAACTGCTCACTGTCCACTGTCTCAGATCCTGAGGTGTACGTGAGTGAGCGACGGGGAAGGACTAACATGAAGACAGCGCACTTCCTCACCTTCCGAATTCTTTTTAAGATAGGTCCTGAGCTGAGAGTTAATCCGGAAGGTCACATACAAATAATTCCTTGAGAGATATGAGGTGTAACGGTGAGGCATGAGAAAGGATTTGGAAAATGATTGCCTCACCTAACCTCATTCTATCTCCCATCTCTTTCTTCATGCTTCCCTTCCATCCAGGAATCTGCTAGAGATGGAAAGGTATGAAGACAAAGAGATGACCTCTAGAATCCGTCCAGCCTCTCAGTCTTCCCTGTGAGGCATGACGGGATGAGCTTCTTTCTTCTTCCTTCATCTCCCATCTCTTCGCTTGGTGGCGGGTAAGAAGATCCGAAAGAAGAGAGCGCGATGTGGAAGGATATGAATAGGTGAGAATTGGAAAGGATTCGGACATTTTTCCAAGCATTAACATCACCCATTACCCATTTCCTTTTGCGATCGGCGCGCTCGAATGGGCGAACCTCAAGTGGGTCCCCTGAGTGGGCCCCGTGAAGTGGACGTGGCTTGAGTTTTTCAGTTTTTGAGGGTAGCATTTGCGCTTTAGGTTTGAAGGGAACCTCCCAGTTTTGACGCAAACCGGTTCTCAAAGTTTCTTGGAGACCCAGATGTCACTCTGGACCCAGTGGGGTATGGCTCAAATTTTTAAGACCTGGGGTTTACGCCTGTTCTAGTCTTTGGTTCCATTTACCAAGGCGCCATGTTGGTACCACTTTTTGTAGCCACAGCTAGTTCCGCTTCATTTCTTGCCGGCGCAAGGCGCGCCGGGGAGAAGGCCGTCTTGGTGGGTGACGCGCTGAAAACGCCTGACTCGGACTCGTCGGCGGATGTGTTCCAGATCCCCTCGGCGCCCTACGCGTGGCTGCTGCCGAGGTGCAACGTGATTTTTTTTTTTGGGGGGGGTTAGAGGGAAAGAGCTTTCGTGTCGGTGTTGAGCTCCCCCTCTTTCCAAAGATGAGAGGAGAACCTCAGAAACAGGGATCCCAAAAGCTGTGCATCGGTGCCGGGAAAAAGCTGAAAAACCGAATTTCGCTTGGAAGGTCCAGCATTGGATGTTCAACTAGCTCAAGTTGATTTTCAGGAACCTTTGACCTTTGACTTTGCGGGGCATTGTGAAAAAATCCCGCGACTCTCTGGACCATGAAAGCGGACAAGGGTTTTGGGGAGCCCCAAAGGTCCACTTCTATGGTTGTTGGAAAGAGGGTAGCGAAAAAAACACGTGTGAGGCTAAGGGCGCATGAGCTTGATGGCTCAACCCTCTTTTTGCCCTCTTTAGAGGGAAGCCACAAGGAACCAACCCCATTTTGAGACCAACCCCCTGTTTAATTCGAGAAACATCACTATTTCTTTAATACAAATACATGGTTCTTAGGTATGAATCCACACAAAAAAAAGTCCCCCCCCCTTCCCCAAAAAAAGAGAGAAAAAGGTGCTCCCTCCCCCCCCTCCGCGCTTTTCCCCTCCCTCCCCCCCTCCCCCCTCCCCGCCTCCCCCCCCCTCCCCGCCTCCCCCCCCCTCCCCCCGCCGCCCCCTCAATAGGAGGCGCGCCCACCAAGAAAAGGCGGGGCAACACTTCTTCGGGCCATCCGCACCTCGCTCCTTTGGGGCATTTTGCTTGGATGTTAGGACTTTAGGTGTTCCAACTTTTTTGCAAGCTTTTTGCCAACTTGTTTTAGGTTTTCCATTGAACCATTCAAAGTTAAAAAGGGCTCCTTAAAAGATACATTTTACCCATTTGAACCATGGCTTTTTCCACCAACAACCACCATTTACAAGGCAATATTCAGGTGTAAAATGTAAGGACCCCTGCTTTTAGCAGGGGAGCAGACGGCAACCGAGACTCGCTCCAGGTGCAGCATGATGCTGAGCCACGGGGGCGCCGGGGTGGTGAACGCCACGCTGCGCGCGGGGGCGGTGCCGGTGATCTCGCCGCTGATGGGGGACCAACGCTTTGGGGGGTGGCGGGGGGTGGTATGGTGGACACTTTGGGTCTATTTTGCAACCTTCTTCTTTTAGGCTATTGTTTTTGTAGGGTTCTTGGTTGCAACAGTAGGCTCTGGCACGGGGGCGGGCTGTGGGTTGACAGGGGTCACTATGGTCACTAAATTAGTGTGGTAGAATGTATTGGGCGTGTATATTTTTTTTCAGGCTGACGTTGCTGGTTTGGAAGGAACATCCAAAGGAACATCACCATATTTTTCCTTAAGACAGACACACTCGAGTTGTTTCAGAGCATGAAAAGAAGTCAGTGCTTGCATCTTAACGTTTGGCCTTTGACAGGCTCCAACTGACATATAGCAATGCTTCGGATTCATCTGGACCGGGGCGCCCCCTTCAAGGGCATGATCTTTGGGGGGGTTCCTTGGAGGGCCAAGGGAATCGGAAGGTCAGATGAAGCACCGGCTTGATCCCCAGGTCGCCAGGTCCCCGGACTTATTTTAAGGCACCAGGCCCCCAGGTCCCCCAGGCAACCTGATTTTCCTACGGGTCATGGCTTGATTTGGCTTTCAAGTGTTAACGCCCCCTACAGCTCCCTACATCCCACTACATCCCATTGAAGCCCCATTCTAGCAATTTCGGGTTGAAGGGGTCTTTGGATAGGGGCACCTTATGCAACCTCTTAAAACAAAGCCAGATTGCGCCAGTAGCACATCGCCTGCACCAGCTGATTTGCTGGGTCTTGTAAACGACGGCGGTTTTGTGACACCGTGCCTTCTTTGAAGGCCTGGGGTGGCCCTTCAGAGTGGGTGTGCCGCTTGACACGTTTGTGATAGTCAGGCTGCAATGTTGCAGTCCATATTTCTACTGCTTGAGGTGTTTACAGCATCCCCTTTGAAAACGTTTAGGAGGAGGTAGTTCTTGTCTTTACTTTTCAAGTGTGACTTGGCCACGATCCTTGGGAGTACCCGGAATGTCCCCAGACCGATCTGTTTGTGGAGAGTCCTGGTCGAGCTTCCTGTGTTTTTTTTGGTGCGTGGCGGTGTTTTTTTTGTTTGTTTTTGTGGTCAGGTGCTCGGAAGGTGCTGGTTTGGATTGGCCGCGGGATTCGAGCTCCTGGTTCTTAGAGGGCAGATGGGAAACAGCCGGAGGTGATTCTCTTGCACTCTGAGGCGGGCGATGAGGTGCGGGAAGGCCATGAGGGTGCTGGATGTTGGGCGCCCTCCAAAAAATCCGCCCCTCCACCCCCCCCCCCCGCCCCGGCCACCTGGAACTTCCCCCCCCCCCCCGACCTGGAACCCCTCCCCAGGGCCCCTCGCCCGCAAGGACCAGTTCTTCTGGGCGCAGCTGCTGGAAGCCAAGGGCCTCGGGGTGCAGGCGCGGATGTAGGGCGGCTTGCCCCACCGCTGCCACCAGCCCGCCTTGTCAGCCTGTCACTCCCCGAGTTCCAGGACTTTATGTTTATTGCCACGTGTCCGTTTGGTACCCTTATAGTGGTAAGAAACAAACCTGGGTTGCGTTTTTTTTCTCGCCAATCCACTCAAGTCACAGTGAGCCAATGCCAAACTGTTCAAACGACATCCTTCTTGTTTCCTTTTGTAGGAATTGGCCAGGGATTGGCTGTGCTTTCACAAGTGCAGGCGGGCACCATGAACGACCTCACAGCGCCTTGGGCTGTTTTGGCAGGGCTCTGGTTACGAGTGATGTAGGGGCCGGGTGTGTAGGGAAAAAGACGGGGGCGGGTGGGGGGGCCGATGGCTGGGCCTCCCACGGTATGTTGGGCTCGACTTCGGATGACCCCGGGTGCTCACGAATCGCCCTTTCTCCAGGGGATTACTTGTGGGGGTCCATGGGTCGAGTGGGGAATCGTCACTTTTGGAGGGGCCCTGCACCCTCCAAGAAAAACATATTTTGCTCACTTTGGGGTTCCCACAAACTTCTACGTTCTTTCCACTAGCACTTTTCTTTTCTCCTGAGGAAGAGGACCTGGTGCAGGCCATCGCAAAAGGTGCAGCTTGTCAGACGGCTGCGCAGCAGCTGGGGGAGGCGGCTTGGGGGGGAGGGGAGAAGCCGCACCCAATGCGATCCAGCTTTATTTTTTTGGAACAAACGCTAAAGAACACTGTGTGTTTAAGCCTCTTTGCGTTCTCATTGTGTTTGATGGCTGGCCCAAAACGATTTGGGGCAACCGAAGGACCGAAGCACATGCAAATCCAAGGAACAATGCAAAAACCGACGCTCTTGTTTCACTGCTTGGTTGAAGCCTAACAAACACAAGTTTTTTGCATGTTTAACCCTTGTGAGCAGGCTTGTTTGGGAACTTGGCCATAAAACTGCAAAACATGTGGAAAACACAGATCGGACAAGCAAATCATTATTTTTATTTGGCACTGACAAAGAAACAACAACGCTTGAGTGTTTTCTTTTGAGAGTAGAACAACAAAAGCACAATATTGCTAGGATTGATGGCTGACGCGCGCCCAACAAACCTCGTTGGTTTTTTGGAGGGACAAAGCGAACAAGGCAAACAACCTGAAGGAAAACAAACAAGCAACTCGAGAAAGCCAAAAGAAGCAACACTCTTGTTGGCAAAACCAACACATTTTCCTCCGAGTTGTTCTGTCCGTTTTTGATTTTCTCGAGATGTTGTGTGTTTGTCGCGTTCCACTGAGTTGTTGTGGTTTTTGCAGTGCATGACCAAAACACAAACACATATTGATGACTCTGATCAAAAAATGATGAGACATTCAATGCATTGATAAATAAAGGCAGAGTCGATTTAGATTTTGATTTTTTAATCAGAATTCAACACCTTGACTCACCTTGACTGGTCACCTTGACTGAAGCGGGTAGAAAGCTCTCCCTATACAGCTCCTGAGAAGGCTTCGTATAAGGATCATTGCTCCTCATAAGGCTCCATGTAAAGCTGCTTGTAGGACTCCGTGTGGAGCTTCTTGGAACATGCTCCTTAAGGAAAAGGCTCCATATACGGCTCCTTGCAAAGACCCTTGTAAAGCTGGGCTCTGTACAAAGCTCCATATAAAGCCATTTAATAGCTCCTTAAACGACTCCTTATAAAGCTCTTCTAAAAGCTTCTTAAACGGCCACTTGGACAATTCCTTGTGAACTCCTGCATAAGCTTCTTAGAGTGCTTCCTTTAACGCTCCTTTCAAGCCTCCTCATACAAAATTGGATTCTAACTCAAGTTTAGTTCGAATTTAATTGGAATTCATGAGGTAAGAACTCAATGTAGGATTTCTATTTTGAATGAGGATTTAACATGGAGTTCCTTTCCACATCTGATGTTGAATTAACATCAAGTACTAGACTAGACATAGGGTTTGATAAGGAAAGAGTTACATTAGACTTCAATCTTCAATTTAGAATTTAACACAATTAATTCCATGCACAGTCTTTAACAAAGGATTTATTGTAGTGCAATTGTTATATTAATTGGGATTTGGTTTGAATCCCTTGTAATATGACTCGATCTAAATGAGAAGGCAATTACACTTGTGACAGAATTTGAATAAGGACACAATTGCATTTGAATGTCGAATTTATTTTGAACTTAAGCATGATTTCCTCGCCAAATAGGACTTTGAGGAACTTTAATGGACTTTGAATGTCTCTTTCGATTGAGAATTTAAGTGGGACTTGGTTTTCAAAAAGAACTTTACAAAGTTAATTGCAATTTTAGTAGACTTTGCTAAGTCCCCACTTCTGTTTTGGCTCCAGGCTTTGTACAGATCGGGAGGGTGGGGGGGTGAGCTTTTATTTGTTTGTAAGTTCCGCGTAAAGTCCACCTTCAGGTGGTCAATTTAGTGAAATTTGTGACCCCTCTCCCCTCCCCCCTGCCCCCTCCCCCTTCCCCCTCCGCCCTCCCCCCTCCACCCTCCTCCCCCTGCGCCCCCCCCCCCCCCGCCCCGCACAGGCCATTCGCTCCAAGCCAGCCGGGGTGGAGGTGCTGAGCCAGATGTTGGCTGAGGCGCATGGCTAGGCCCGGCTCCGCTTATCCGCCCGGCGAGGCGATGGCAGAAGATGTGGATGTGGACCCCTCTTTTTTTTTTTGTGTGTGTGTGTGTGTGTTAGAATTGAAATAGGGTTTCCTTTTGAAGGAGGATTCCACACAATGTCCATTAGTTGTTTTTGAAGATCAAAGTTCAAACTTAAGGTGGGTACCCGCCCAGCAGTTCACATGGAACCTGAATTTCGGGGTGTTCTGGAAGACCGTTTTCCTTTTAAAGGGACCCCCTGTTAGGTTCGATGTTAATCGGTGGGTGGCTAAACAAGGGAACATCACCATTCTGGGAGGTCCGGTTCCTGAAGAAACACACCCAGTTTGGTGGGAGAAGATTTGGGAGCATCTCCGATATTTTTGGTGGGAACGCCATGCGAACTGGGAGTTGTTCGTTCACGATCAATGCACACACCCGATTTGGCGCACCCGGTTTAACCTTCAACTTGTGCTTGCGAGCGTCAAAGGGTTTCCTACCAACCTCACACCCTCCAACATGGGACCCGCCCTTTTCAGGGGTCCACCCTATCCTGGCGACAAAGCAGAGAGTAGCATGAGCATGCAGCGAAAACAACGCAACCTCGCTGTTGGGCAACAACGCCTCTCAAACACAAACGAGCACGTGCACGTGTCTTCCATCCCCCCTCGGTTGGAAAAGACAACTATGAAGATAGAGGTGTGGTTGGCCCTCGATTGTCGTCTTGTCGTTCCCGGGATAAGCCAGTCCCGAAGCTTTTTTTGCCGGCCGGTCCAGCGGCAACTCAATGGCGTGGAGACCCTCCCGCTCGCTAAGACCCTCCTGCAATGCTGCAATATTTCCCGAGCCTGAATCATGGAATCTCAGATTGAACATCAAATGTTGGACCCATGAACAATTTGTAATCAAATGTTGGACCTATGAATAAATTGCATTAAACAAGAGATCCAACACCTGAATTAATACTGGGATTCCCAAGCAAAGGACCATCATAGTGGCCTCAATTGACTTTCAATCTGGTGAGTTCGTCATCAAAGAGTCGGATGATCAAAGGAGGGCGAGGTTTCCGGCTTGCCGGACGGCCTTTCGGTGGATTGACCGCGGGCCGTGCCAGCACGGCTTTCAGTTCCAAAACGTGCGCGGGGGGGGGGGGGGGGCGGCGGCGTATGCCCTGCGTTTTTGCCCACTCCACGTTCTTTTTGTTTTTCCCAGCTCCCGGTTGTTCTTGGTGACTGGACCCTCACTTGCCCGAGGCGAATTGAGCCGAAACGACCTTTCAGATCTTTCAGTTTTCCCTTTTTGGCCCCCGTTTTTGGTCATGGCCACCCAAAAGGTGACGTCTTGGTGCCTGAAATCGGATCCGCAGACCAAGTTTTTTCAGGCCCCCAGAGGCCAGCCTGGGCCGAAAACCAGGTCGAATGTTGAAAGGGTGGACTAAAACGGGAAGGTTTCAATCGAGTTCATCAGGGGGTCATGAATCCACGAGTCAAAAGTTGAGCCTCCCCCTTGGACGCTGAGGGTGTAGAGCTCACAGGGATCCCGGAGCTGTGTTGAGCGAGCTGGGATACAGTGGGGTGAAAGATGGCACAGTTCTCCCACAGTTTCGTCATTCCCTTTGGCCCAAATGAAGAATTTCCTTCAGGTGGGATCGACCTTCTTTTTCCTCTTGGCAGGGCTATGGCCATGCGTCAGACTAGAGCTAGTTGGCCTTTGCCGGCCTTGGCCAGGCTAGTTTTCAAAGTTGTACTGTCCCAGAGTGCAGCTTCGCATTTTCTTTCGGGGGGGAAGCTCTGGTTCTAAGCTTAGACTTTGTCCTCACGTGCACAGCTGCCAGGTATGGGTGGACGCCTCGCAAGGGCGAGGCTGCGGGGTGAGGGAGGCCTAGGCTGAATGCTGTATGCCATTTTCCGTCCCTGACACGCTGACGTTGGCCAAAAAGGGAAGTCAAGGGGAAGTGAAAGCCCGTCAAGAGTTTGTTTCTGTTCCCCACTTCCTTTCAAGGTAAACCGCAGCGTCCAGGCATTGCGCGCTATCCCGCTATCCCCCCATGAGCCAGCATGAATTCGGGGCAGCAACCTTCAGGGCTCGCTGGATTTCCCCTTGACAAGTTGCAATTTGCCTCGCGCTTTCAAAAGTTGCAGTCTGGAAACGATCGCCACTTAGGTTCCAAAAAAGGGAAGTGGCTCGGATGCCCTGACCTTGTTCCACTTCCCGTTCGTGGCTTCGAGTCCTGCCGGGTGAAACTGCTCCGCTCTTGGAGACCTGCTCCTATCTGCGAGATCTAGAGGCGAATGCCAGGGCAGGGGTGTGAGCTTGTGGGCACCTCATTTTTCTGACTTCTCCGAAGAGGCATGTTCTTAAGCAAGTGGAAGGTTGCATTCTCCTTCCTAAGCGTCTCACACCTGAACACAAAAACACATGCGACCAAATGCCCCCTTCTCTAGCCACCTCACGCTACCCTCAATGTCTTCGCCACTTTCACTGGAGGTGTTTCCGTTCAAAGCTCCGAGGAGGCCAAGGAAGATAAGAACCAGCACCTGGCAAACGGGGCTGGTCTTACTTGCCTTTTACTCATTTGGGCATATGGGTCAACCAGTAAACCATCAGGGGACCGCAGGTTTCAGTCCATGTTTGCAAGTACCGGGGTTCCAAGTTGGGTACCTATTTCTGACCCACAGCCATTTGGTTTCCAGTAGGTCCCCTTTGCCAACCCCATGAGCCTACCTTGTTCTGACTCTATCAAAGTATGGGTCGAACAAAAATTCCGCAGGCGCTTGCAACTTCATCCTCCAGAACTGCAGCGGCAACGGCACGCGGCTCAACGACCAGCTCCTGCAGGCGATGTGGCGAGTGGAAACACTGGCTTTAGATCTCCCCAAGTGCGACTTGTTGGTTGCCAATTTATGGTGAGCTTCCTTTTGCCGGGGGAGGTTCGAAGAAAATATAGGGACCCCAGTTGGGGGAGACAATTTTAAGCTAGGGCGCATTTTGGGCAGTCCACTCAGGCTGAGTCAAAACTCACTTTTGCTTGGGAGACCGGTTTGGGTGGGTAACAAGCAGTTGGAACTCCTTTTTTTCAATCGGTTCAGGAAGTGAGTCGAAACATTGGACAGCCATTGTAGGGGTTGCCATTCAGGAACTACCATGGCCCCTTTCCTACGGAGCTTCGACCGCAACTCGTGTTGAAAGGATCTTTCAAGAGTCCAATTTGCTTGGCTCTAATGGGGCCCTTCATGTGTTTTTTTCGGTTGGGGGGTGGGGGTCAGGTGCCCCCTTGCTAAACCGCCTGGTTTGATGTTTCAATGGGAAGAGTCCAACTTGTACTGGAAGAGTCCGACTTGTTGAGAGTCGGGCTTGTTTTGCTGAAGGACGTGACATGCTATGCTAAAGGATTTGTCAAGAGACGTGACATGGTCCCTACGGCTGCAGTCTCCTTAGCAGCTATCCGAAATCTCGTTCCTTGCGAGTTTCCTTCCTCTTCTCGGTGGTTCCCAGCCGTCCCTTGGTTTGTAGGTGTTTGTTGCTTTAGTGAGGGGGGGGGGTGCCATGGAGCCCAGTTACGTATTTTCTCTTGGATTTAAATCCTAGGCTAAGGGTTGATCGTTGACCCACTTTTGCCGTCACCTGCTCGAAAGGAGTGACATTGGGTACGCTTACAACATTGCCACTAGGAATTGAGCTTAATCACCAAACTCGAACATCTGTGCTGCACAGAATCCATATTGGCCGTGGCTCATGTCGCTTTAATGAGGGGCGGGTGGTGGGTGTGCAGTTGGTTGGGCAGTTGGGTTGACACCGCCACTGGCGGATCCCCTCAGTTGGAGACGCCTTCCCCCCCTTGCGGCTGCAAGGAGCTTTCGGGGTGACATGCCACCAGGCTATCGCCCGTTGGGTTCAGCGATTCCGCGACTCCCGCTGCGTGCAGGGGCGAGGGGAGCAAGCTCCCCTGCACCACGGGGACCTGGCCGAGACGCCCGGAATTCGATGAAGGAGTCACCAAGAAGAGCCCAGGAATCTTCACGGAAGCGAGTGGGCAGGTCTCAAAATGTTCTTCTTTTTGGTTGGTATTTGAAGGGGGGCAAAAGGAGCATGGTCTTCCAGGATTCTGGGCAGGTGTTTTTTTGGGAGGAAGACCACTTTGAGAGACTCCTTCAAGGTCTTGGAAGACTTTTCCAGACCGGTTTTCAGGGGCTTGGGCGTGGAGGCTAGGAGAACCACTGGTCGCTAGCGATTAGGGCAGTAGCGTGCCCTGGGGAGCTGTGCTTTAGGAGCAAGAATGCACACATTCATGTCAAGCCCGGATTAATTTAGACCCTTGGCTGATGAAATCGGGGGTATCCCAACACTTACATGGCAATCCTTCACTGTGGGTGACACTATTGACAGGACGGATTTCTGAATCGGAGCCCTGGCAAGAGGTTGCTCCCAAGACAAGCAATGAAAGCGGTGCTGTTCCACCTCTTTGGTTTGACCCTTCGTTTCACCCTTTCCTTTCCCCCACTTCCCAAGTTGCTGGACTCTCAAAAGCCCGTGTGGGACGACCATCTCAGTGGAAAAGCGATGCCCAGGTGACGTTGACCCGCTTCGGGCCCGGAGCCGGCAAGGCGGAGCAGGTCCGCCCCGCCCAAAGCGAAGCGAGATGAAGTGAGCGGATCTGACCTGTTGGTTTGCCAATTCGGTGTGAGTTTTGCTTGGGTATGGGTCAAATTAAACCCACCAGGGGAACGCAGGTTTTAGTCTTTGGTTCCATTTATCAGGGTTCCATTTTGGGACGCATTTTTTTCCCACAGCCGTTTGATGGCCGCAAAAGGTGGAGCTTTTTGCATCTGGGTCCAAAGCTGCCTGAAGAAGGGCGAGGTTTTTTTTGGTTTGAGCTCCTGCGTTTCTCGTTTTTCCGCTTGAGGTGGGGGAGGGCGGGGGGGCGTCAACAGGATCGAGAGTGAGCATTGTGAGTGCTCAAAAATGCGGTTCTTTTCCCTTGTGACAAGCTTGAGGTTGTAATTGGTGTCCGGGGACAAGAAGCTGCGCGCAACTGAACTGGGCTTCAGGGAAGCTTCCCGAAATACTGCAAGACACGCGGTAGGGTGTCCTTTTTAGGTTAGAAATAGATAAGTTTCACAATTTTAGACGGCTTAAAACCAACCAGGGAAATTCCATCTATTTTGGCACACCTATGACTGCAACAAGACACGATTTTGATTTGGAAATAGCATGCGCGGCTCGTTTACAGGCACACACCACCATGCGCGCCGGCAACGACGCATATGCTAGGCAAGGCGGCCTGCGTGAAAGCTTTTTCGACACCCCTCGCGTTTCGAGTTGCAGGTCATAAAGGGTGGCCTTCCCCAAACATGTCCCACCGATTCCTGGCGGAGCGGCAGGCGGATTTCATCCAGTTCCGTTTCGACCTGAGCCGGTCCTGCCTCGAGGCGCACCGGGACGTTGGAGGCAAGAACATCTACATATATATATATATACATATATTTATATTTATAGGTATATATATACATATGTAAATATATGTAGGCATATGTCTATACATGTATATACATATATATTTGTATTTATTATACACATATATGCATATATATGCATATATATATATATATGGTCACCCCCCGCCTCCCCCCCCCCTCAGGGCCTACCTTCCTATATCCTAGTGAAAAGTGTCAAGTCTGCCTGATGGACTTTCTCCCCAAGTTCCTTGACTTGTCAAAATTCGGGTTTGGGCCTTGGGGGTTCGCCTTGGGTGAGTGCAGTGGACGGCGCCAGGGCTACCGCGGCAGCCCCACTCCCGGAGGCCCTTGGGCGCTTCGGGGGGGCGCCGTCGAGTTTGGAAGCTCAAAGCCCCGCAAAAACGAACACACGAGAGAACGTGGTTGCAGAAAAGACTCCAAGTGAGCCACAATCAAAACCCGGGTAGATGAAGGTCAGTAAGGGACGATCCCAACCAGAAATAGCTGCGGCCGCCTTCTTAATCCTTTACATGGTTCTGGGTTCACCATTTTTGTACCAGGTTTTGATTGCGACTCAAGTGTCCACTATACCTGTCAGGTATGGGCGGCGGCGGTTGAAGCCAAGCCATGGGGAAAACTCAAAGCACTTGGAACGAAAATCGGGGCGTTTCAGGGCAAAGATCCCCCCATTGGCCGGTTCGACTGCAGGCCATGGGTGTGTCAGTTTTTCTCGGGTACCCCCCAAATGATCGTTGTCCTGTTGGTTTCCTTTTATCATAAAACCAAGAAAGGGAAGCGACACAGACCTGTCTTAGTAGAACCAAAGGTCAATCGCTGCTTGAATGAGAGCGGTCAATGGCAGAACTGTGGCAGAACTGGGATTTGCAGCCAACACGAAATAGGAACAACCAGTTGAACAGTTGGGTGTCAAAACCACCGAATTAGAACAACATACTTTTTACAAACAAATGTCCGTGAGTGTTCTTGATTCTCCGGCTTGCCGGACACTCCTTGCATGTTGTGCAGTGTTTGCTGCTGGATACATTCCAGCCTTTGGTGTGCAAGTACAACCACTTTGTTCTATGCAACGCCCCTCCCCCAAAAATGAGCACAACCAAGAAAAAGAAACAAATCAACCACTTTGTTCTATGCAACGCCACAACCAAGAAAAAGCAAGAAAACAAAAAATCAACCACTTTCTTCTTTTCCACGCCCCTCCCCCCGAAAAATGAGCACAACCCCCCCCAAAACAAAAAGCAACGTGGCGAAAGAGCAGCCAAGGCAGGCGGGTTTCTGGCAGCCTGCCAGGTCCGGATGGTGACGTCGCAGGTCGCGAGTCGCGAGTCGCGAGTCGCGAGTCGACGCCGAGGGCTTGAGCGGGGACCTCTATGACATCATACTGAATCCTTCTTCAATCATTCAATGCCGCCAAAACTAGATTCTACATACATACGTACAGACAGACAGACAGACAGACATACCTACCTACCTACCTACATCCATCCATCCATCCATCCATCCATGCATGCATGCATACATACACACACACACATACATAACGTGAAAGCTTCCTCTGGCCCACGATAGACTTTTAAGCCCAGCTAATCTGATAGGAGGTGATAGGTTCACCTGTAATTGTTGAGTCTACCCTGTGAAAAAGTGGATGGTGGGGCTTTTTGGATGGCAAGGATAAAACCAGCCTGGCATCCAGGTTCAGCATGGGCATTTGTTGGGGTTCGTATGCTGTGCGGGTCGGGTTGTGAGATGTGCGATGAAGGGCAAGTTCTTGCTAGTTTCAAGGGTGTTCGGCCACCTTGGCAACATATGGCTGTGGTTGTCAAAACCAATGGTATCGATCCCATTTTGGGGTAGGTGCCACCCATTTTAGTCTAGTGGGGATTGGGATGTTCATTGGGCGCACGATTTGGATTTTGACCCATGGCCACATACGGCCTGAAAGCATAGATTTCCTGTGCCAAGCTGACCCCACACACACGTGGCAACAGGACCCTGTTTCCTTCAGCCCGTTTACAGCTTGTTTTCGCACAAGCAGCTTCAGTTCAATATTGCCCGGTTGAGTGAAAGTACTGCAACTCCACGCGCTTTAGCTTCTCCACTTTACATAGGGGTCTCCTGCAAAACTCTTATTGTTTCTTCTTCTTTTTGTTTTTCCTCTTCTTCGGTGGACTAAATAATCAAGTTTGAGCCAGTTGGCTCAGAAGCATATGACTTGTGTCCCCCTTTCCGTGAGCCAGGTTTACTTGCCCAGCGAATTTGGCCATCGCTCCAAAGCTTCTGGCAGGTTCTTTTGGTTTGAGACCGTCAAAGTGGAAACGAGACAAGCTGGGGCCTGCGCAGGCAAGGCATTCCAAGCATTTCCGTGTCAATTGGTTGCATTGGACAGCTCCCTTTTTGTGAGTTCCTGGACTTGGTTTGGTTACTTGTTTGGACAATCCACCCCGGAAGGCCCGAGTTCCTGGACTTGGTTTGGTTACTTTCTTGGACACGGAAGTACTGAGAAAGAGGGTCGACTGGAAAAGCATTATCCAGGGATCTGTGATCAGGGAGGTGCGGCGCAGAGTTGCATGTTGAGGCCTGTCTGCTTCCCACAGCAGCCGCAGCCTGGAGTCTTGGAGATGGCTTCTGTTTGGGCGGGCTGCATGTGGGTCATTCGAACACTCCAGCCAGCTGTCCCCATCCTTACAAATGGAATTGGGGGTGACCCGGAATTCCATTTATGGTCCAACATGTCCGGCCAAAAGCAGAGGCGACAAGAGCGACGCAGAAA
Source organism: Effrenium voratum (assembly GCA_963377175.1). Lineage (NCBI taxonomy): Eukaryota > Dinophyceae > Suessiales > Symbiodiniaceae > Effrenium > Effrenium voratum. Next base: position 42,490 of record CAUJNA010003250.1, read on the forward strand.
CTGCATGTGAGATTCCACTTTGACACCACGAAGAGGACATAGTCATCGACGAGAAACTCGGATTTCACATGCATGCTTGCGGGCACAGGGTCCCTAGAATACAGTTGGGCCAGTCAACAAATCACCTGTACCATCTGAATTAGAGGTCTTTTTCGAGGGTTCGCCCTTTTTGGCCGGTTTTAAGGGGACACCACCAGCAAACCCACATTTTGTTTTTGTTGGCAAGGGGGGGGAGGAAGTTGAATTTGAAAGTATGATCTTCTGTGTGCCTTCTCTTCGTAGGCCGAACGGCAAATACCCCACCAGGCCTGGTGCCTGGTGCATGGGGCAAGGGCTTTCGGCTTCGGGAAGTCCACCTGCCTCTCTGCACTTCCGAGGGGCAGGCATCGGTACATGCGACTGGCTCTTAGCCGAAGAAGCCTTTTGCAGTTTTGGCGATGAGTGCGCAATGGGGATGTGCGCCTGTCTGTTTTGGAGGGTGCCCCTTCCTTTGTGGGTTTAAAGCGGGACCAAAAGAAGGACGCCCACCTTGAGGGGTTCCCAAAAAGACACCCATGTGGATGCCCGCAAATTGGCGGCTTTCCCGTGTTTTGTGGCTGGAGGACCTTAAGCCATACTGTGCAGTTTGAGGGTCAACTGCGAGCTGAGTCAGCTTGGGCCAGCTGAGTGGCGGTTCTCCTTGAACCCTTCGCTGCCAGAATGAGGGCAAACACCCTTGATATTGAAGCCAGTGCGAAGGTAGTCGTCGAGCTCAGCGATGCCTGAAAGCCTTCCTTGTGGGCTTCCCTCGGAAGCAGCCTGATTTCAGGGTGCTTCACTGTTCTTGGCATCTTTTCCCGTTAGCCTACCTTTGGCTAAACAAAGGTAAAACACATTGCTCACATGCCAAGGGTTGCAAAAGCGTGGCTTGGATTGGTCGGCCACGTGCACAACAATTGGACACTCCGTTTAGGTCAAACAAACGCCTGAAGACCGATCCGAAACTGAAAGCCAGCTGCCAGAAAGAGTCTGCCAAACTCATCTACCAACTGAGTAGCCCCCCAAAAATGTCTTACCCCAGAACCACCAATCCAAACACATGGTGGTTTGGATTTGGATTTGAACCCTTGCTTCTTGCACAGGGTAAATGGGAGACCAAACCACGACTCCAAGGGAAGCTGAAAGAGGGAAGCTGAAGCCTGGGCCCAAGGCCGGGGCCGGTCCTCGCGCCGGTCCTCACGCCCCGAAGGCGCACTCGGGTTTTGGGGACGGGGTTTGGGAGAGGGGTTTGGCGGGTGAAAAAGAGGCATGGGACTTTTCTGTGATTTTTTTTTTTTTGTGTGTGTGTGTGTGTGTGTGTTAACCCTGGTACTTTCCTGCTCGTTTTTCTAACACAATTTGTTAAGCATCTTTTTGAAATACACCTAGCCCGTGTTTTTAATTCTTTCCTCACGTTTTTTTTTTCTACCCTTGAGGCAGGTTTGTTCTTCCCTGTTCGCTTCCATGATCCTGCGGTACGTGTGCAACTGTTGGGTTTTCAGGTTCTGCTTGTTTTCAGTGGCGGACTGTGAAGCGCATGTGATTCTGCTTCCCTACCAAGGGTTGGACAGTTGTTGCCAGAGCGTTTCCATCCAAGGGTCCAAGCAAGTACGTGCATTATTACCTTATGAGCATGCGACCCCATTCCAGCTACTTATGCCCTCCAAGTGGATGGGCAACCGCCAAGCTCGGGCCCCGAACTGAGACTGAGATGGTCTCCCGGACATGGCCACCATCTCAACATTCGCAGAAGCCTTCATTTGGGCGGTTGTAATCCTCAAGATCCTTACCTTGGGTTACGAAAACTTGACTGCCACTGGGTTGGATCCTTAGACTTTAACTTTTTGGGAAATCAAGGGGGTTTTCACTAAACCCCCAGAAAGTTAAACTTTGTGCAGGGGGATCAACAGCAACCAAGCATTAGTTTCCTTTGGGTTTCCTTCGTTTGGTTTCTGCCAATGCCTGCGGATCAGTCATTGGGTGGATGAGCAGGGGATTGGTTCCCTCAAAAATGGCACGCAACCCCCACGTGAAACCAACTTTTGCGGCCCTTTGGCGTGTGCTTGTCCTGGGCCAGACATCTGTCTTTTTCTTTTGTCGGGGTCGCTGAATAACTCCCCTTCAACCGCTGCAATCCATCGCCGCTTGGGTTAGCCTTTTATTCCACTACCCCACCACCACCATCACCACCACCTTTGGGCAGCCGAACTCCGAAACCCGCCGCCAAGCTTTTTTTCGTCGAATCAAGGCGTCAAAGTGGTACGCAGCGCCCCAGCCAGCAGTCCGGAGGTGGGCGTCCCGTGGGCTAAAGAGGACTGGGGGGGGGGGGAGCCACGTCCCGCTTTGTGTAGGGGGGTGTCCCTGGTTTTAGTAGGGATGTGTCACTTTTGGAGAGGACCCCATATTAACAAATGAACATTGATTAATATGGGGTCAATATTTGGAACCTGCGATCCTTTCAATGGAAGCCAGAAAGTTGAACTGTTGAAGTGGGGGGAAACGGTTCCGGTGCCGCACTGGGAACCCCGGATTATTTGAAACGGGTGTGTCGCTTCTTTTTTAAAGGCGATAGGTAGCCTTTTCCGGTTGGTGAAAAGGGACATTTTCAAAAGGAACCCCGAAATTCATGGGGGGGTACCCGAATTGCTTTTTGTTTCTTCTTTTTTTTCGTGGAAACTCCACCGGTTCTTTTCTGGTTCCGGGTTACGGGTCCTTCTTTGCTTTGGGTTGCGATGAACATGGAGCCCTTGCGGACGCTGGTAGTCAAGGCCCCTATATTGCAAGTGGGGGTAGTTCAAGTCGACCTGGCTCTCTCTTCATGTCTTCTAGCGTAGCGACTCCGCAAATCTAAGGTAAACACGAGCTTTCAGAACTTGGCGAAGTATTGAAATGCGCAGATGCGATATGGGGCTAAATGTAATTAGAATGCGGTGGGAGAAAAGGCCCACGGGAGTAAACCAACAAGCGAACCTCACCCTGCTGACGCGGGCGACAAGGATGTGGAGCTGAGGCGGAACACGATCCAGCCCCACACGATGCCTGAGAGCGGCCCGTTGCACCGAGTAAGTCGGCCCTTGACAGCGCGGTCTCAGCAAACTTTGGCCGACATCACCTGGGACCTCGGCGCAGTCCAACAAGCAGTTTCAGGTCGGTGACCCATTCTTCAGCTCCATGGCTGCGGGTCATCTGCGCGAGCTGCCTGAAAACTCATGCGGCGCAGCTGGGCTTTGGGTTGGAATCAAGTTTTTATAAGGTGAGCTTGACAAGTCGATCAGTAGACCCATCTGCAGAAATACCACCCCTCAGGAAGAGGGCTTTTCTGTGCGCGTCCCCTCTTTACTACTTTTTTCTGCTCCGCTACAGGTGACGGATTGGGATGAGGGATCGATCCACCTCATTTTGAGGAACCAGGAGGGGTCATATCAACCCCAGTCGCCCCCTCTTTTTCGAGGAAACCAGGAGGTAGCCCTCAATGGCCCGTACGAGCTGCTGCTGTGAAGGGGATCTTGACAATTTTTCAGGGTTGATCCAACATGTTTTGCTACAAGGGTCCGCGGTGTTCAGACTGTTTGGGGGTTGCTCGGGTCATTGTTCGACTGCTGGGAGTCAAAGTCAGGACCTGGGGTTGCTTCCCTTTAGCCGCTTATGTGGCTGCTAAGATCCAGAACGCGCAACGCGGAACGACACCGGATCCTCCCGTGTCAGGGCGATCCGGCGCTGGTCTTGGAGGTGATGGGCCCGGGGGTCAAGATGCAGGCAGGCACCGAGGGCGGGGGTCCGCTCCCTAGTTTGTCCTCTTCACCAACAGTTGCTTAAGAATGTGTTTCATTTTCCCCTGTTGGTTTTAAAGGGAGTGGACAACTCCTGGAAATAAGTTGCCCGTTTCCAGGCCGCAAGCTTTGACAAGGGCGGCGCGCCGTCGGTCAACGCATCGAACGATCGAGGAAGTTCCCCACATTAATTGGGCCACTCCCTGAGAAAAGAACGCTGGGTTCCCGTTAGCCTCAATTTGCGGTTTGGATTTGGCTTGGGTTTGCACTCAAATTGGACGGCCCCCAGGCCTCCCAGGGTTTGCAAAGCATGGCAGGGCTTTGAGCAAAGTGTTGCGATGCTGTGCTATCTCGCGGCGCGCCAACTCGTGTCCAAGCAACCGCGCTTAAAACTAGAGTTAAAAGATGTTATTGGAGTGGAGCTGTGAGTCAGCTCTTCAGTAATGCGCTCCTAAACCTATGGCGGCGGAGCAGCAGAGGCTGACTGACTGCGAGCGGAAAGAAACAACTTGTGTAGTGCTTCGATTGCGCACCTAACAAAGAAAGAAGCTAGGCTCATGCCAACTTTGGACGAGCTTCGGGTTCAGGAACTCCTCTGCCGAGCCCTCCCTTCAATGGTCAGGTGGCCAAATGTAGTATTTCCAGTTGGGGGGGAGCCCAAATGTTAATGCGCCTTATTAGGGGCAAGTAAGGTCGAAACAAGGCAAAGCAAGGCAAATACAGCTGAAGGAGGGGTCTCTTTCGTGGCGGCCTTTCGGTTCCCAGCCGGCCGCCAGTTGCCGGAAGACGCGCGGCGCCTGGCCTTCGTGCCGCCTGCGCAGTCAAAGGAGCCTTTCAGGCGGGACGGGTGTGGAGCTTTCAGAGTGGCTGAGGCCTTTCTGTTGGGTGGGTCCCATTTGCATGACGTTGGGGATTGCGGCCCTGACCCCTTCAAACACGGCAACCGCCTGTGGGTTGACACAACGCCCCAAGATACTGGGCCAAACACGAGGGAGCAAGGAAGGGTCGGACATGGGTGTCTCCATGATTGGCTTTCCTTTGCGGGAGCTAAGGAGTACCAGGAGCTCTGTAAGAACATGGTAGCAGAAACAGAGCTTATGAGGCGCAGACAAGCTGCACAAGGATAGAACGTGCCGGTCCCTAGGCACTCTAGCAACCTGCACATAGAGTTGGAGGAGGGACGAGAGAGAGAGAGAGAACTGTTGTAAATAAAATCTTGCTGATGGTCTAGACGTGAGACGTGCCCGACGCGCAACGCAGAAATCGCAGCACGCGAGCTCGTTCCTGTTGAGGCTTGCCGAGTTTGGAAGCAAAGACCCCTCCCAGCGAGAGCAACGTGTGCCGGCCCAGTTCCTTCGTCATCGGGCGCCAGCATCAGTTGGATTTCTGGCCGGAGGCGGGGCGGGCTCTTGGAACGTTGGGCCGGGGCATTCGTAAGCCAAGGTCAGCTCGCCTTAGATTCATAAAGCCCTGGGTAAACAGGTCACGCAAGCGTTTGGTTTTTCTTGCGGGGACACCACCTTTCCTCATTGATTCACGTGTTATTTGTTTTTTCTTCCTCTGCTTATGTATTTCACTTGTTGGGTTCATTTCATGTCATTTTCATGTTGTTTCATTCGTGCAACCGTGCGGTAGTTCATTTATTACTTAATTAATTCATCCATTCATTCATGCATCCATTCATTCATCCATTCCATCCCGTTCCGCTCCGTGCCGTGCCGTGCCGTTCCGTGCTGTGCCATGCCATTCGTTCATTCATTCATTCGTTCCTTCCTTGCTTCCTTGCTTCCTTGCTTCCTTGCTTCCTTGCTTCCTTGCTTCCTTGCTTCCTTGCTTCCTTGCTTCCTTGCTTCCTTGCTTCCTTGCTTCCTTGGCTTTTGCTTCCTTGCTTCCTTGCTTCCTTGCTTCCTTGCTTCCTTGCTTCCTTGCTTCCTTGCTTCCTTGCTTCCTTGCTTCCTTGCTTCCTTGCTTCCTTGCTTCCTTGCTTCCTTGCTTCCTTGCTTCCTTGCTTCCTTCCTTCCTTCCTTCCTTCCTTCCCTCCCTGCCTTCATCCATTCATTCTTTCATTCATTCATTCATTCACTTATTTGTATTTACGTATTTACGTATGGTTCCTTTTTTGTTTACCATTGTTTAAGTTGTTAGTTGTTTTTGCTTTCTTTGTTTCGGCTTGTTTTTTGGGGAGGTCCAATACTCTCTCAGGTCTGTCCATTGGCAGTGAATCTCGTCTGCCATTCATTTGAACGAATTCCTTCGCGGCACCCCGAGCTGACAAATTGTGGCTGCGTGGTTCATCGTTCGCTTGTTTCTGGGGACTCGCACGATCAGAACTGATCAGCGCCCGATTCAGAGAGATAAAGCGAGCACAGAGAAAGAGCGGTCTTTGAGACAATTTGGGAAGATGTTGGGTGACTAATGTTAACCCCGGATAAATAAACCCCTGGTTGTTTAATTGGGGGGTGTCCCCTGTTAGTGGGGATTCAGACAACTTTTGGAGGGAACACACCCCTAATAATGGGACGCGTTTATTAATCCTGGGTCAACAGTAAGCAACTAGGAGGTGAGGCTGGCTTCAAATATCATCAGACAGCCAGCCTCAACGCTCCATCAGAAAAGGGGGTGATTGGCGTGTGGAATCTGATGCGAGTTGAGCACCCTCTAAATCCTGTTTTGGTTCGGTGTGCCGGCTAAAAATTGTCAACCTCGAGTTGGTTTTGATGTTTCTTACTTTGTTCTACCAGGCCAGTGCCGAACAGGAGGGAAGGGTTGGAAGCCACAAACATGGGTGTAGGGGCGCTCACGCTCGGGCTCAGAGGCCGTGCTGAGCATCAAGGCTGTGTGTACGTGTACGTGTACGTGTCTGTGTTTGTGAGAAAGCTTGGCCCAGGATCAAGCGAGTTACTGACAACATTATACGTTTGTTTGGGGAGGACATGGAGGGAGGGGGGGTGTTAAACTGTTAAACAACTAGCTCGCAAATGTTTCCATGCCCCGAAGGAAAAGAAGCACTTTCCATGGCTGAAATGCCAAGCCTCATAGTGAATCTGGAAAAATACTCTCCAAGTTGACCATCTGGTTACGTTTTTGTTTCACAGCGCAAAAGCGCCATCCCAGAGGTAGGTGACGGTAAGTGGTAGGCTTGGCTACGTTCCGCCTTGTTAGGTCTTTCGGGGGAGTCTAAGGGTTCTTGCATGATACCACGTGGCTCCAACCAGGATATGATTCCACGGTCCCCCATATGCCTGACTGATGGACAAAATCCAGAAATCGCGCCACTCCGAAACCATGGAACACCGTGGTTGGTATTTACAAGGGAATCGAATCAGGGTTTCTAGGCCATATTGCCCCTGAAATTGGCGGCCAAGCAGGCGATGGCTTAAACCCACGGGACAAACGCGGAATTGCTTCCGGGCCCCATCGCTTCTGCCCACAGAAAGTGAGGCACCGGGAAAGTTCTGGGCTTGACCCACAGTTCAAATTGCCAGGCCCGCCGAAGCCCAGCCAAAAACCTCCGCCAGGTGTTGCACCCGGACGCCCTGAGCACGCTCTCACGGCAGCACGTGGAGGCCACCATGAGACCATGAGTGCTTGGAGTTGTGCGAGAGGCCGAAGAAGCTTGCTTTATGGGGGGTGATGTTTCTTTCTTTTTCTTCGTTGGGTGCCGGTTGTAGGGCCCCATTTTTTCTTCTCGTGTTCCTCCTTTTTCTGGGGTGGGTGTGGGGGAGGTTGGGGACCACTACCATTTGGCAGATGGATCCACCCTCCGTTTCGCGTGCAAGCCACTGCGCCAGCAAATGGACCGCCAAAACTAGTCCCGGGGTTCTTTTTCTTGACCCGATCAACAAATGTGCAACGTCCAAAACCTCCGTCTACATGTTTATCAGGGACTATGTCATATCGACCCGTGGCGTAAGCAAAACCTGCACGGGCGTAAGGCGGCGTAAGCAACTGTCGAAAAAACATGTCGCGCAAGCATTCCGCGTAAGCTATTTATCCTATGTGTTTCTTCAGTCATGTTGTTTGTCATATTTATGTGTTTCTCATTAGTCATGTGCTTGTCATATCTACCCATTGGGCCGTATATATAGCAATACTGTCCTTTGCTACTACACAACGCAAAACAAGGGAATGTTTGGGCGTTTTCCGCGTAAGGCTCGCGTAAGCTTCGCGTGAGCCCCCACGTAAGCCCCAGCTGCGTTTCTGAGTAGTAGCCTTGCCGGCTTTGAAAAGCCCTTCCTAGACCTGCCATTGTCCAGCTCTGCCGAGCTCATAGTCCAGCTCTGCCGCACGGCGCTGCCTTGCTAAAAGGACCCCGCCAAACGAGAAGGATACTTGCAATTGGAGACTACTTCTACGATAAGCCCCGCTCTTGGGAGCTGGAAGGGCTCAAAGCCGGAGACGACAATGCGTTGACTCGCAAGTTCGCTGCAATGAAGCTGTTCTTCCTCCTTTACATCTTGCTCCACGGCTCGTCATTTGCGTGAAAGGCAAAAGTGCTCGCGTAAGCCGCCTTCCACGGAATTGCATCCGGTCTCTCTGGCGTAAGGGCTGCGTAAGGCCTAATTGAAGCCCATGTGCCGCGTAAGCGAAAGCACGGTGCGCGTAAGGCTGCGTAAGGAAGCGGCGTAAGGAGAGGATGCGACATAGGGAATCACGACACGTTTTGGACATGGCTCAAATGGGAGTGCTTGTCAAGGCAAAACTCTACTGCTATTGGGTTGGAGCTGAAGACTTGAACTTTTGGGATACCCCTCATATTTCCTTACCTCCAAAAGAATCAAAAACTTTTTGCTGGAGGACCTACAGCGCCCAAGCCCAAAGGAACTCCCCCCCCCCAAACTACGAACGCCCACGTACCGCCGAGGAGCTTCGAAGCCAAGCGTCTCTGGGCCGCTGGCGCGTGCGTTCGTCGAAGTCGCGCGCGGTTTTCGCGCGAGGTGCAGACCTGGTGCGCCCAGGGCGGGCGCTTCTCCTTTGTGGCGAGGAACTTGAGCCCCGGCCCCGGGGACGGGGGGGGGGGGGAGAGAGGCATCTTTGGTTCCGTTTTTTTGAGGAACAACACCATTGGCTGAAACGAAGATGCTTTATATTTTCCCATGTTGGTTTTGAGGAGCATCTTTACTATTGAACCACTTTTTGGTTCTTTTCCAGGGGCGAAAACGCTTCAAAGGAGGTTTCCGGTGGTTCCCAGGGCATTTAATTGTTTAAAGAGGGAGCCGTTAGATAGCTTGGCATTTGCTGGTTCCCAAGCATCCGGTTCCGCCCTTTTACCCTTTTTTGGGGTTCCCCTACTAAAAGTCAAAGTGTTGGCAACCCATATTTTAAGGAACAGAACCATTTGCTAGCTGGTTGGAAGGAGGTGTTCGGGAGCTGGGGGTAGCCAAATTTGCTTTTTAAGGAAGGAACCTTTCAGCTATCAGGAGTTCTGCGAAAATATGATAGTTTGGGTGTGTCAAGAACCACCAAACAGTGCTCTCAGCAAAAGAGAGACCTATTTGATGGTTTGCGTTTGAACCCCTCCTTGTGGGAAAACAGCCGAACTATCCAAACAGCCAATACGGAAGCTTCCGTTTCCCAACTGGTTTTAAAGGGCATCTATCACTACTGAGTTGTTCTTCCGGGAAACTTGAGCAACTGGGAGTGAAGGCGATCCAACCCCCGGTTGACTCTCTATCCCAGTGGTTGGACCTTTCAGGTCTTTCCAAGTGGTTGGCGGGGGCGAGGGAGCAGGATGGCCGCGTTTTATTCAAAGGGTGCCGCGTGGTTCGTGCCTTGATCGTCAAGTTGTACTGCATCCTCAGGTCTGGGGATGTGAGCCACACCGCACCATCGCCCCTCACACTGGGAGAGGCTATATACCTTTTTCAAGGCGTTTTCCCAGAGTTGGGTATGGGTCAAAATTAAACCACCAGGGGACCAGGTTCTGGTTTATATGTCCACCAGGGTTCCATTTGGGGTACATATTTTTGACCCACAACCAGTTGACAGCTTTGGTATCATGCTCAGTGCCAGCTGCCCCTGGTATATGCAGCCACCGCGAGCCTTACACGGGCACCATAAACATGTTGTTTCCTTTGGTTCCCCTTTAGCCACCAACCCAAAAGAGGCCCAAATACCAACCAATGGCGTAGCCAATTAGCCAAATTGGGCATGTCTTTTCCAAACTGGTGACTTTCGCTTTTCCTCTTGGCTTCTAGATAGAATCACCTAAAACACACAGGGGCACCGAGCCTTCATCGCTTGGAACCACGCCTCAGCGGCGACACCGGATCTCGAGGTGAGATCAACCCCGTCCACGTGATTGCCAACCTCGAGGTGCGGCGGCTCGGTCGGCGCCTGGAGAGTTGGGAGCCCATGGCTGGCTTGGATCTTTCTGCGTAAAAATGCCAGCTCGGCGATCTCATGCCAGAGTTGTTGTCTAGTCGCTTCCTGGGTGGCTTGGATGAAAAGAAAAGAAGCTCAGACTTCTCGTCCAACACCAAAATGGCCCGAACCCAGTTGCGAAGGTGTTCCTTTTGAAAGCTATCGAAACTTGGGAAGTGAGTGAAGAAAAGGGAGGTTTGTCTTGTTTGTCGGTCAAAGGGGCACCCAAAGGAAAACCACCTCATATGTTTGTTGGTTTTGTTGACCCCTTCAAAAAACGTATCTTGTTGTGGGTTCAATGGAAAACGCTGGATTTACCGAAGAAGTCAAAGTCTAAAGATTCCCGCACATTCTACAACAATTCCAAAAGCTGAATCCAGAATTGCATCCCCAAGTAAAGGACCTTCATCACGGCTTGAGCTCGCTCTACCCCCCTCCCCGCCAGGACATGGACGGACATGGATGGCCTTACTTATATTGACGAGCAACGAGCAAGTGGACGGTTTCTATAATATATATATATATTCAAATCTATATACACAAATACATACACAAGTATCTATACTGTATTTATTTATCTATGAATACACACACACACATATATATATACACATGTATATATATATATATATATTTATACACGTGCAACACACCTAGATTGAGAGGTCTCGAGACCTGTGTTCTTTGCAGCGCAATTGGTATGTGGGCAGCCAAAAGCCGGGAATGGTTTAGAGTTGTTCAGATAGATGGTTAATTTTTTCTAAGTCCCTTTATTGTGGTTTTTTAATGCCGTAGTTCTGACAACAAGACGTGTCAGTGTCCCGTGGTTTTGAGACACGGCTTTTGTGCGAGTGACGCGGGGTTCGGAAGCCGCTCTCTCCAAACCAATCCAAACCACCACGCCCCATGCAAATTAATTTGGGTGCCTGTAAAGGTCGGTCCCTTTTTCAAAAGGAGGGGCTCCTTCGGTGTTCATCCTTGAAGGGATTCATGCCCAGAAAGCATTTGGGATCCGCCTAGCCACACCAGCACGGGATCCGCACGACTGCTTCTTTTCCCATGTGCAGGTCCAACATCCCCTTCGTACTGTCCAAAAAGCAGTGGGGAGTGCTGGGCATAGGCGTTTTGGGATGCGACAAAAACATCAGGACTGGGATTCACCTGGCCAAATCGGTCGCGAGTCGAAACCCGCGCAGGGCACGGCTTTGGAGCAGCCCCGGGCCGCCCGTTGGATGCGTGGGATGATTTGTTGGGCGGTGAGGTTACCCTCCCCTTCAAAAGAACCCCCAGGACCCCCAAACACACCGGTAGGTTTGGAGGTGTGGAAAAGGGGGTTGTGCGTTGCACAGGAACTCAGCTTGTTTTTGGTGGGCATCTTGATGTCAAGTTTCCTAGAGCTGACTTCTGTGATGCGCTGAGAAGGGCCGGCCTCTGAAACAGAGCTCCCGTTTGTTTTTTGTTGGGGGAACCCCCCCTTTTGATCCAAAAAAACAAGCTCATGTGAGATCCCCAACAGCATGCGGTGCTCTTTTTAGTGCTCGCACCATCCCGCGGCCCTTCCAGAACCTGGTGGAACCCTTGTGGAACCTTACCTCAGGGCCGCCCCGGACCACCCCGAAGCCTATCTGGGCTGAGGCCCCAAAGCTTCCAGCTGTTGGGGAAAAAGAAGAGAGAGGGGTTTTCTTTTGGCTTCCCTTAGAACACCACCAAAAACCGGTGTACTCCCCCGCCGCCCAAATGCAGACACCACCACATGTTCCTTTAACAGGGACCTGCTTCGCGCACGGTCCGAAATGGTCTCAAGACACTGGCACTTTCTGGGGTTGAAGCGTTTTTACATGGGGGCATCCAGCTCTTATTTCTGTTCCATTTACAGGTGTGTTCCTCTTAGAGGTAAATACAGAAACGTCGCTTCGCGTTTGCGACGGGCTCTGGACTCTCCCACTGCGGCAGGGTTGCTCCAACCTTGGCTGTCAGTTTTCACCTTGGATGTTCGTTGCCAAGTTAGTAGGTGGTTGGCCAACCCACTTCCAGGGCGATGTTTTCTCTTAGAAACTTGGGAGTGGGTTGTAATTTATAACCTAAGCTACCAACATCTTTCTATCTTGGCCCAACACCCAAGTACCCTTGCGGATCGGGCCTTTGGAGCTTCGCCCGGTCAAATAAAGCAGGGACACGTTCAACGGGTTCCACCAAAAAGTTTGTAGCATCTGCAAGGAACCCCTTTGTTGGAACCCATGCAAAGGGTTACCCAAATCAGCATTCTTCCCATGAGCGCTTCCTTTCATTCTCCAGTGCAATCAGTGACCCTGCGTATAGGTGACCAATGCAGCGAGGCAGAACCGGTACCTCTCCCCCCCCCGAAACCTCCGGAGGAGGGGTTTCCGGAGGTTTTGCCGCCTAACAAACGTCTTTCAGGTAAAAAGGGGGGTTGCCACACGAGTGTTTCCCAGTGTGTCTCAAACCACGATGCCCCCCCGCCTTACCTGTTTCCCTTACAAGACACCAAAGAAGACCCACCCATGGACAATACATGACAATACATTTTGATCTCAACCATGGGTCCGAATTTAAGAACAGTCAAGACCTGCGTTTCTTCACTTGCTTGCGCCCTTGGTTGCTTGCAATTGTGGTAAGTTATTCTCAACGCTGCAAGGACAAAGGGGCACGTATTCCTTAAAAGGGGGGCCCCTAAATTTCACTTTTTGGTGGTTTTAAGCATCACCTTTTTGCCCCCGGAAAGGTGAGTGTCCCTTGGTGGTGATGTCTTAAGGGGACATATGGCCATGAATTTACATAGGGAACCCGCTCAAACGTGGCTGGAGGACATAAATCCCCATGTAAATGACGTCTCACCAACAATGTCCCCAATGAAAATCCAGTCGGCGAGGCCTTGGCCAAGGGCGAGCAGCGGCACCTGCTGCACGGGGACCGCCTGGTGATGAACCTGGGGCAGGCGATGCGCGATTCGCGGCGAACGGGGCGAGTGGTTTTGGCGAAGGGCGGCAGGTTCTAAGTCTCGAGCTTTGGATTTATTCCCCCCCCGGAGAAAGCAGAAAACGAAAGCAAGAAAGCAAGGCATGTGGCTGTTTGTTGTCTGACTCCCTGAGCTTTAGTCACTTTTGGGGATTGGTTGCCATTTCAGCGGCAAACGAGCCGTTTATTTTTGGCCAGTCCACTCAGGAGGTGAGTTTTATGAAGGCAAGCCTCATAGAAGTAGCACATTGAGACCGAAAGTGTCAAAGCTCCTTGCGGATGTATGCTTCTGTTTTACCCAGAGGCTCCCGATGTATTTAGGGCCCTCAAGCAGCCAGGTTTTGAGACCCCCAAACACCTCCGGGGTGTCTGGTGGCGGGGTCGGGTCTTCCCTTGAAAGCCCCAGGAGCCTCTGGGTAGGGCACACTTTTTCGGGTTGGTCTAAAGGGGTAACGGGGGGGTAGCCCTGTTTTGGCACCTAGCCCTTTGGAGAGGAGGGATAGGACGGTCGGAGGGCTCTGGGTCCTCGATGCCGGCGGTTTGGTAGACCAGAATCAGTCAGGGGCCCTGGCAGTCAGGGAAACACTCAAGGGACAGACATGGTGGGTCAAAAATGGGAGCCCCAAATGGCTTGACCCATACCGGCATGTATGGCAGAGATGCATATGTGTGGAATCTAAGCAGGCAGTCGTATGTATGTATGCAACCGTATGCTTTTTTCCAATGTGTGTGTTTGTGTTTGCATAGATGTATGTAACACATGTACGCGCATTCGCACCCCCCCCCCCAGTTTTGTGTGGGAATATGGGGCACGGGACCTCTCGATGCTATTTGGCAGTGGCTCGAATAAATGTACCAAAACGGCACCTGGGTAAATGGAGCCAACGACTAAAACCTGCGCAACCCTAGCTCGTTCATTTCGAGCCACGCCCATTTTCCTTGAACTGGAAACTAAATGAGGATGCTTAAGCTGCAGTGGTTGAACAGGCTTGCACATGCAGTTGCCCAAGCCGGTCCCTCCTGCTGCTCGTGTCCTTTCAGCCAGCCCTGAGATTGACGGCAATTGGTCACCAATTGACGGTCCTAGATGGTACAGACGCCACGGGCGGCTTTTTTTTCTTCTCCGCATCATGCCGGACATCTGCGCTACTCGGAGGAATGCCCCCAGACTCCGAGATTGACATCGCGTTGGCCAGGTGTTAGCCACTCTTCGAGTATTTGACTCTTTGCCTTTCCAGCATTTTGCCCTTCAACCAGCACGACCTTAGTTGGTTTGCAGCGTCTCCACTCCCAGGCAGGCCAACATGGAAGGATCTATTTCAAAGGAGGATCCCTCGCTCCATTTTGGGGGACCCGTGTTCGGTTACAGATGGTTCCTTAAAGTTTTGACGGTTCAAGATTACTTCGGGCGGTGTCCCCCTAAGCCACCATTCGGATAGGGGGTAATTTCGAGCAGTAACCTCAAGCAAGACAAACAGCAACCGACTGGCGAGTGAGATGCGCGCACTGATGCCTTCTCCGGAAACTCCTCGCCGCGCAGTAATATGGTTGTGTGTGCCCGACGCCTTTTTGGGTTGCCTTTAAGCTGACCCTTTGGGTACCCTGTTTGAGTCATCCATTGTTTTGAGAGAGGGTGGTTTACTCTTTTTTGGATGCGTGGCGGAGTTTGCTAGAAACAAACACCAGCCAACCTGGTCCATTTGAGCTCGTTTTGTTTTATGGTACTTGTTGCGTTTTTTTTCCCCAGGGGAACCAGGAGAAAAAGCCACAGTTTTACTGGGGTGGGTCCCACCCCCATTCGCCGCCTTGTGCGGCTTTTGCTTGGAGCGAGCGAGCGAGGCGCACACCTTTTGGATGACTTTCTCGGATCTCACAGCCCTGGCCTTGATAGACTGATAGACCGACATGGGTCCACTCAAGGGCTGGGGTGGGGAGGCGGGAGGGGGGGACCGGGGGACCGGGGGGGGGGAGAGATACAGCAAGATGTGGAATCAAAGAAGAATCTCTCGTTTGTTTTGGTAATATATGTCTTTCTGTGGGCTTTTACGTAAAGACATGGTCCACAGCTTGGTGTGCGGATCCAGTTGTAGCATTTGCCTCCCGAAGTGAGGCTCACTTAAAACGGTGGGGTCTCCTCCAAAGCTTTCTGATTTGTGCGGTAAACTAAAGCCTGGACACAGAGTGAGACACTATTTAAGGAGCCCGATTTCTTTAGCTGCACTCGGGTCAATTGGTGGATGATGACTGCAGTCCAAACGCTCTTCTGCAGGTTGCAAATCCAGCTGGGCCCTTTGCCTCCTTTCAAAATTGGGGAGCACCCTTTTGCTTTCCTCTGCCCACATCAAAACAGCATCCAATGAAATCAATGCAACCTTGGCCATGCCCCAACTGAGCACTTGGCATGCATAAAAGGGCCCTGATTGCTACCCGCTGTTGAAAAGCATGTCAACCATCTCGTTTTGTTTTTTTAGATGAAGCACCAACAGTGGACATTTCAAGTTTCTGGGGCCCGGCCCGGATGCCCAGTGGAGCCATATCAGGCAGCTGCCGATTCGTTCCTGGATTTTGGCTGGAATTGGTTCACCTGATCAATTATCAAAGGCATCTGACTATGGGTCAAAATTCAACCACCAGAAGACCGCAGGTTTAGTCCTTATTTTCATTTACCAGGGTTCCATTTTGGGCACACATTTTTGACCCACAGCCATCTTAAACGGAGCCAGCCACCGCACCGCCGGCAAACCTTGGAGGTTTCCATCGCTGGATCCCCAATTCGGGGGGTCGGGGGCCTGCCTTTCCATCGCTGAGGGCCGGCACGAGAGTCAGCCGTGGGCTGAGCTATCCTTGCGGTTTGTCGCGGAAGGAGCCCGTCGTTTTATCGCAGCCGTGGTTTGGCTGCGTAAGTCCCTGGGGTGTTTTTTTTTTTGGGGGGGGGGGGATTTGGGGATGGGCGGTCCGGGATCCTTACGTTGAAGAATCGGTAGTTGTCTTCATGACATTGGCAAGGGCGAGCGGCGTCTTCCCTTGCCCGTTGGCCGGATCGTCGAAGGTAGGGGAGCCTCAGCCCAAAACATCGTCCAGGTCTGACCTGTTGGGTTTCCCAGGGTCAGCGTTTCCAGTCGCAGCCCAAAGGGGAGCGCCTTCCTCCCGCCAGCAGAAAGCACGAGGTCTCGACAGGTGCGGGGGAAGTCCGCTGCGAAGGAGTGGTGCGAGGGAAGGGCAGGTTGGTGAGGTGTCAGCTTGAAGTTTCGGTGTGGTTTGAGCCACTACGAGTACCACAGGTTTTCTCTCCAAAGGACACTTCTGGAGATCATGGGTGTCAGTTTGAAGTGTTTTAGGGATTCAACTACCAGCTGTAGACATGTACGAAGTCGGAGCAGTCAACAGCAAGGCGGGCTGGCGGCCTCCCCCCAATCGCAAGGCAGCTGGAAAGCGGAGGGCCCACCGAATCTTCGGAACCCTGGGATCGGTGCCACTAAATGGGCGGCAGCGACATGTATTGGAGTGGTAAAAACTTCCAACGAACCAAGGCGAGCCTTCAAAACGCAGGAGTATTTTTTCGATGGGGCTATAGGGTGCGAGCTGGTCTTGAAACGAAGGCCAAACTCAACGAAGGCCAGACGAAGCCTATTTTCTCTTCTGAGTATGAGGGATGACAAGTAACTGGACAACTATGGGAAGACTACCGGAAGACTGTGGGAAGATTGCCGGAAGACTCTGGGATGGGAAGGCACGAGAAGAGACTACAAGATTACATGACCAGAAACCCGACCAAAAAAAAAAGGCGAGACTTCGACGAAGCATTCAGAGATATTCCGGTTTGGCACATAAGGGTGTCGGCAGCGGCTCACTTTTAGCATCTTGCAGGCTCATTAGTTCTGGCCCAGAATCAACGGTTTGTACTTTTTGGATCAACGGTTGGGGTAGATTCGTCGGTTCGCTTTGGCCATGTTTGGCGGCTTCGGTGAAGATTTCGGACAGGATGAGGACCTCATCTCGACGGCGGCGGGGGAGCTCGGGGAGCCGGGGCTGCAACCCATCTCTTTGGTAACGGATCTTTGGACTCTAACCTTTCATTGAAACAGTGGATGTTCCATAGGTCCCACAAACAGCTTTTAGCTTTTTGCAAAGGGGTCGTTGCAGCAACCAAGATTTGCAATGGGGCTCCCCTTCGCTTTCAGTCCCGGATGGGACCCGGATTTCCCAGTGCAAAAAGCACAGGCCCCCTGGGAATGGTGAAACGGCAAGTGGGACGCATACAAACACCTGAGCTCCCAACTGAAGTGAGTTGAGTTGTTGAGTTGTTGCTTCGGCACCCACGCAAAAGGGCAGCCCCCCCCTCCCCCTCCCCTCCCCCTCCCCTCCCCCTCCCCTCCCCCTCTCTCCCCCCTTTCGACTCCCCCCTGCTCCGCCCTCGGGCTGCCCTGTCTGATTGCCAGCGATGTTTTTCGGGTCTTCTCGCCGCTCTCTTCGCTCGCTTCGCTTCACACTTCAGTCCCCTTTTCGCATCAGTTTGCTCTTGTGTTTCAAGGCCGGTCCTCCCAGTCGAATCGTAGTGCATTCCGAAGTTGATACGGGACACTGAGTGTACGTCTGCTTCATAGTGGGCTATGCACAATTATACGGTGCCGGGGGGTACCTCAGTTTTAGCACCAACACCTCCAGAAATTGTCTCGGGGACGTTGCATTGTTTAGGGGAATTACGAAACGGTATCCTCCCTTTCGTGTCTCCCCTTCTCAAGAACAGTTTGTTTGCCACACTCGAGCGAATCGGTTTCAACTCTGCTCGCTGAGGCGACTCCACACCAGGTTGGGCCTGAAGCACGTCGAAGAACGGAAAATCGGTCGGGCCAGTAGAATTTTTCGTTTTTTTCAGGTAAAAGCGGTGTCTTTTTGGAGGGGAGCCTCTCTTTGGCTGGTCAAAAGAAACCAAGAAGAAACTCTCAAGCTTCACTTCCGGGTGAGGCACAACCCGTGGCAAAAGACAAATGGGTCTGTTTTTTTTTTGTAGTGGAGACCCCCCCCCAAAAAAAAAAAGAAGAAAAAGAGAGAAGTAAAACTAAATGTGGTTTTCTCCTCTTGGCTGTAAAACCAACCCAAAGTGGGCACCCACACAAGAATGACACAACCAATGTTTTGGCTCACTTACGAGCTTGGAGGGTTCCCTGGGTCATTTTGACCTAGAGCCCTGTATGACGTGACAACTTGGAGTATTTGTCACATGTCACACAGCCTGCATTGGGAAAGTCAGGCTCCAAGTGATGGTCCCGAAATGGGACACTTCCCCCCCTTGTTCCAGAGCCCAGGCCTGGGCTCGTTGAAGTCGATTTTTTTTGTTTTTTTTGCTTTGGTTGGCGCCTAAAAACATGTGTGAAAATGATCCGGGAAAGAGTTCCTCAACCATGCCGGTGTTTGTTTTCGTTTGGGAAGGGGCAAGTTTGGTACCCTGACCTTGCGAGATTTTCCGTGAACTTGTGGCTCAGGGACATGGCCTCCAAGAAAGGCGGTGCAATGAAACTTTTGCTGGAGGAGTTTTGAAGAGTTGCTGATTTTTTCCGGTGGGTTTGGGATATCGCAAGTGGAGGTTGTTTGTTCCAGGGCTCAAGCAAATGGAGGCAAGGGGCCCGTATTCTTTCCCAAGCCGGGGGTAAGAATCGTTACGCGGGTAGGTGTGGAACTGCCCTTGGGGCACAGAAACAAGCTGGGGGCACGCACTGCACATTGCTTGGGACACCAAGAGGAGTTGCCGTTTAAGCATTACGGTGGTTTTGCCGCCCACGTGACGTTCTTTTTTTTTTCCGGCCGGAGTCGGTCAATGCACCGGCTTCTCCTTGCGAAGCAGACCTACTTTTTGATCATGAGGGTATGAGTTTTTTGAGGTACCCCAGTTTTGGTGGTTTTAAAGGACAACCAACAGGACAGCCACCATTTGGGGGGTCTCCTAACACAAAGAGAGACCCATGTGGGTTCGTTTTTTTGAAGGCACGGGTTGTGGATTTTGGTCGTCCATGGACGAGCACTTGAGTGCTCGTTGTGGTATGGCTCCACGATCCGGGAAGCCGACCGCCGGCAGGATGAGGATGAGGACGGCGGGCGGTTCCTGCTAAAGGCGTGGCTGTGAAAGTGGTACCTGCTTCGGCACCATGGGCCGGGATATGTCTGAATCCATAAAAGCATGGAAGTACCCACCCCCACAATGTATGGACGGGGGGGGAATAAACCCGCTTGGTGCGTACCAGAGAAATGTATGGGAGGCTGAATCCCTGGCCAATTTCTCGACCAGTGGGCAGGCTCCGTGCGGTGCAGGTCGCTTGGGTCAGCCCCAGGGAAAGGGTCCGTGCCCATTTCGGGGGGGTCCTTTGCCGGATGGAAGAAGCACACAATTCCCACAGAGTTCAACGTCTTCGTGGAGAGAAAGGAGTGAACACCGGGGGGTGGGGGGGGGGCTCGTGGTTTCCGGTTGCGGAACTGGTGAAGTTCGGGTTCTATGAGCATCTGCAGGGCGGTCAGAGGTTCATTGTAATTATCTTTTTTGGGGACCCCCTTCCCCAAATGCGGCTTTTCTTTGGGTTTTCGTTTAAAAGCACCAAGGGGAAGGGGGTACTTTCCCATCGTGAGCCTTAACTTGCGCAATGCGTGAGGCGGGCTCCCCGATGAACCTGCCGGGCATGCAGACGCTTCGCGCTCGGCGTTTCGGCGTTTCGGCGCCGGGAGCTTTGGTTTTTCAAGAAAGCAGAGCAACCAGAAGCAAGCATGTGCAGCATCCAACAAGCTAGAAGCATTGATGTGAACCCATTTGCCAGGGTTTAGGGTTCAGGGTTTAGTAAGTCATTGATGTGAACCCATTTGTCAGAACCTATGGGTTACCCAGGTGAAGTAGTGATTTCAGGTGCCCCTTGACTCTCAGCCTGTGCGCATAAGAGGCTACCGCTTTACCGCCTTCACATTCGGTTTGTTGAAGGATACACGGCGCAAGGTGCATGTCAGAGCATGTTTGGTTTTCAGCTTTTAAAGGGAGACACCTCTATAAGAAGCAGAAAGGGCACAACTGGAGGTCTGCCCTTGAATTAAGTTCCTCCCAGAACGTGGAAATCTCCGGAAAACGTGGAAACTGAGGCAGTGGTGGTTGGGTTTGTGTGCTTTTAGAGAGGCACCTCGCACATCCTGTTCCCAAAACTGATCTTAAGCCGAAGCCCGAACTGCCCATGGTCCACTAAAGCGACACCATTCCAAACTACTTCAATGGTGACAAAACAAACCTGTGTTGGAATGATTTCCATGAGAATGATGGGATTTCTTGGTTTCATGTTGGTTGATTGATCATGGCGGAGTACTAAAAGAGAGCCCCGCAAAGCACCTGTTTTCCACTCTTCTTCTTCTTCTTCTTCTTCTTCTTTTTTTTGGGGGGGGGCGGTGTGGTATGTTTTTCCTTGACCTTAGCCTTGGTTTTTCAGGAAGGCTCCAGCAAATTAAAACACTTCACCCCCCCCCCCCACTCCCCGGGGCAAGCAAACAATCCGCGGCCCACAAACAAACACACAACCAACCAATCAAGCAAACGAGCAACAAACAAACAAAGTAACAAGCAAGCTAGCAAAGCAAGGCAAGAAACGCAAGAAACCGCACACATGCACAGGCACGTTATGTTCCGTCGGATTTGGGGGCCGTCCAAATCTCCAACTCCGGGCAAGGCTGAAGGTGGATGCTTTGTGGAGCCGGCCAGGCGGGGCCGTATAGCCATTCGGACCACCCGGCGCGCTCGACACGCCTCACTCCTCAGCCATATCCCACGAGTTCCTGGACGTCAGGCGACGTCAGGCCACCTTTTTGGGACCATGCAGTTTAGTGGCAAAGCGGCTTGGAGCTGCCAAACCAGGGAAGGAAGTCCAACTATTGGGCTTAGGGCCTTAAGGAGGCCGGTGGGTGCGCTTGTTGGAGGGGTTGAATTCCATGAGCAGCCTGTTTTAACACCGCTGGTTTATGGCGAGCGCACCATGATGAAGGTCCTTTACTTGGGACCCCTTAGTTAAGGTTCTTGGAGTGGGAAACAAGTGGAGATACAAGGTATCCACCCGGTTTGCTACGTTCCCGAGCTTCCTTTAGGCTGGGTGATGTTTGCAGGGGATCTTGGGGTGGGCCTCTTTGGGATATGCAAGTAGCACCTTAGACAATCAAAAGGCGACTGCAGGCAGGGGTTCATGGTTTGACTACTTCAAGGTAGACATAAGTCGAGGGTGGTTGGTTTCCCTAAAAGGGAACCCCCCTGAAGAAAAAAACTACCTTGGGTAGTCAAAAAATAGAACCCTGACTTAAATTGTCCGACTGGTCAAAAAAACCACATGCCCCCTGTTTCCGCCGGCACTGGGGTTTTCGGGGCCATCTTGGGACTTCAGCAGGCAACGCGAATGATTTGGGCCAGTCCAGCGGGTCTCCGTGGTAAGCTTTTGTAAGCGGCAATTCGCAGGCAGGCAATCCGCACCTTGTTGTTTCTTCCATATTTTTTGGTACCTGTGCCAGATTTACAGCTTCCCTCTTGGGTGTCGGAGGTTTCGGGGGTTAGGGGACCTTTTTGTTGTCGCGCGCCCACTGCTCATCATTCGACACCTTTCTGGGGTTCCAAGTAAAGGGTCCCGAATGCTCCCCAAGGAACTTTAAGGAACTCTAGAGCTCTCAACTACCCAGACCCTTGTGGTAGCGCGTTCGGCAGAACCATTCCCCGCACAAAAGGAACTCGATCCAATTAAACTCTATCCAATGTCCGGATGTGGGCTCAGATGAAACCTTTCCAGCACATCCCACCCCTTCTTTTTAACAGATGCGCCAAGCATGGGTTTCGCGGCATCCGCGGATTGCGCCAAAGGGCGCAAGCAATTGATTCATACAGCGCACATTTTTCACAGTCCAGCCGTGGCCAGCCTAGCTTAAACATGCAACCCCCCTCCCTTGCACCCAAACACACCCCGTTTGGTGTGTGTTTGGTGTGTGTTTGGTGTGTGTTTGGTGTGTGTGTGTGTGTGGGGTTGGGTGGTAGTAGCAGCTTTGCGAGACTTGATCCTGTTTTGAGTTTGACTCGGTCGGAGGGGAAGGGATGGGATCCAACACGCAACTACGAGTGGACGGTCTCCATTTTTTCAGAAAGCTCCAAGCAGGTCAACGGGTTACGTGCGCTTGCGCAGTCATGCGTGCATTGGAAAGAGACCCCGGAACCGAGAAAAGATGCGCCTGTGGATTGCATGGAAAGCACGCTTTGAGGGCAGTCCACAGCCGATCCACCAAGTTTGACCTCATTCTTTCGAAAGCAACCCCCCCCCCCGAGTGGTAGGTGAAAGGTGAGCAACCAACCAGTTGCTGACCATGATGACTCTCCCAGAATTTGGAACAAACTTGTTCCAGAAGGCTGGCCCTGGATTTAAGTTAAGACCTGACTCAAGTGACAGGGAAGCCCCTTCAAAACAGGGGTTCGTTTATGTCCATGATTGGTGGGGAGAAACACATCGCATGTTTTTGCCAAGTTACGTGCCCCCTTCCAACAGTGAACCTTCAAAATGGGCCTGGGGTCATTTGTTTTGACAGCGTCAAAGTCAGAAACTGGTTGGTGGCTTCCCCTTCAACCTACCACTCAAACCTGGGTGGGTGACTTCGATCGTGGTGCGCTGGGCGTGTTCCCAGAAATTTATGCGCAGAAACCCGGCAGGCTCGATCTCCCCGGGACCCCGGAACGGCGCCTTGGCAAGGGCTGAGTAAAGGCCAGTTGGCGTACTCCTTCGTTTTTTTTTTGGTTTTTCCGTTTTTTTTTTTTCTCTTCTTCTTCTTCTTTTTTCTCGCAGTTTTTGGTGTATAGTGGGGAATCCGTTTAAAGACCAGTTATGTGGGACCCTCAAAAAGAAAACAAAAAGGAAAGAAGCAGGATCAAGA
Organism: Effrenium voratum; assembly: GCA_963377175.1. NCBI lineage: Eukaryota > Dinophyceae > Suessiales > Symbiodiniaceae > Effrenium > Effrenium voratum. Next base: position 65,532 of record CAUJNA010003250.1, read on the forward strand.
CCAAACGATTTCTTGCGGGCGTTCCTTTAAGACCTGAAAGGGCAGTCAAAAACTCACATTCTTATCCCGCGTGCATTTCCTGGTCTGGAAGTGTATGTCAATCTGTAGTGTAAACAGCTGGACGCGGATAAAATTGAGTGAATGATTGTTGGTGAGAAGGGAGCTCTGCCCTTGGTTAGCTAGCGCTGGTATCTGCTCTTTATGTAATATAGTTCCTCTTTCCAACCATCATGGAATCGCAGTGGGTGTTTTTGTGATTGTTTTTCGACAATGCTTTGGTGCATTTTGCTTGGATGTTAGGACTTTAACCTTTTGCCAGCCAATGGGTTTTCCATTAAACCACTAAAAGTTAAACTTTTAGCGGGGGAGCAGAAAGCAACCGAGAATGGGTAGGATTTTTGGAGCAGAGGGTCTGACGTCCCTCGACACCTCCCAAGGGGATGGACAGCTGCGCAGCAGCAGGAGCGGTTTTTGTTTGTTGGGGAGTTCGTGTCGCGCGTGAAAAACCGGCTCCATTTTTCTCAGCCCCTACCCACAAGGAACTGACCAGAAGGTTTCAGGAGTCTTAAAGGGACCTCCCGCCATCAGGAATAAGTCGGAAGGAGCAGGGTCACTTGTTGACTACCCCAGGGTAGACTTAAGCCCAGGGGTGTTGTTTCATTCCCCCATACGGGAGAACTTCGGACTTGAACCCCCAGGCATCCCCTGTATTCCCCCTGAGCATCGAGCATCCCGAAGGCTCGCACATCAACCAGGGGACGTTTGCACCGGCAAAATGCCATGCGGGACGCTTGATCCGTTTTTCACCAGGAACTCGCGAGCTGTCTGAAAGAGGACCCTGCTCCTAATTTTGATTTTCTGTGTATTCCAAACTCTGAATGTGCCATGATCATTTTGAAAAACATGTGGGGTTGGTGGGGTGGTCATTCACCCCTCAGGAAATGCGGGTGTGTCTTAAAAAAAGGGGACCCCCCCAAAAAAAGGAAAGAAGAAGATAGAATAACAAGCCATGAATACGAGAACAAGACAAAGATTGTGGTGGTTTGCCCTTTGATTTCCCCTTATTCCACCACCACCAAATGGGCACCGAGGCTTCAAAAGAAGAAAACCAGATATGAGACGGCTCGTAAGCCGGGACATTGTTCCCAGAATCAATATGGCCCTCGAGAGAAAAAGGGGGGGGGTGAGGGGACGATTGCAACGCGCCAACCTCTGGGGACAGACTCCGGGAGGGATTTTTCCACAATGCAAAGCGTACTGAGACCCTACTTCGATCTGAGGGTTGATTCTCACCCTCAGAAACCACCCATTTTGGGTTTGAGCTACATTTAGAAGAGAAGGATCTCTGAACCGAATGGGTAGGGTACGGCTAGAATAGATCCCTGCGTTTCCCGTGGTCCAGTACATGTGCAGTTGCCCAACGCCGTTTTTTTAACCCTTTGGTTTCCTAATTTGGTCCATCGTGCAGTTTCCAGAAGGTGATCGCTTGCTATTTCCAGTATCGGATTCTTTTACCTTTCCAAATCTCTAATCTTGGACTGGCATTGGACCGGCTTCCATCTTATGGTCAATTTGCTTCTGCTCGCCAATTGTTTACTCTCTAAAAACTCGGGAATTATTTGCCAGCGGGATTAACTCTGAGATCTTGTCCAAGTCGTTCCACCGTTAATAATCCTGGCATTTGGTTGTTGGCAGTCTTTCGTGCCTCAGGAAATCTCCGGTAGACGACATAAGGATTCATCTATACCTCCAGAAAATCATATCATTCTTACAGCTTGAACGAAATCAATAAAGAAGTAAAAAGAGCAAGAACTAAATAAACTTTTAAACAGAAGATATGAAATACTAAACAGAAAGGAATCAATATATAAAATATCAGGCGTTTCCATAAGATCTTGAATCATCCTTTTACTTTAGGTTGTTTACCACGCCATTTCGGTACTTCTTGAATGGTGGATTGGAAAGAAAAAGAGCATGTGAATGCCAGTTGACAAGGCTCTCCAAACGAACTAACAAATAGAAAGTGAAGTGAGTCCCATCCGGGACAAGTGAGAAAGCGGACATTTGGAGTTTTCTCAGAATTACTTACCATAAAACAAACACAAAGAACTACCAAAAATAATGTATATAAATATATATACATACTTCTAGGTCCTTTGGCCAAGTGTCAAAGTTACTTGGCTTCTGGGTCAAAATCCGGTACCCCCAGTGAGCATCCCAATCTCCACTAAAATAGGTTCTAAAATTGGTTGCGCCTACCAACCAAAATGGGATCCCAAATCGGTTTTGACAACCACAGCCGCTTCAAAGAAACACAAAGAACAAACAACTACCAACACACATATATATATATATACACATGATTATGCATATATATATATATGCATATATATATATATATATGCATAATCATGTATATATATGCATATATAATCATATGTATATATAAATATATATACATATCTAGGTCATTTGGCCAAGTGGCAAAGTTACTGCTTGGGGGTTTCCTTCTCGAGCTGGCTCAACTTGTGCTGATCGGCAGAAAGAGTCCCCCGCGAGGAGCTCCGCCTCCTGCGCCAGCACGCTGCAAGCCAAGGCGCACGCTCGGCTGGGCCGAGTGTTTTTGTCATTTGGGAGGGGTGAAAGGGCCCAGGTTTTTTTTTGGGGTTTATACACACACACACACATATATATATATATATGAACAAACAAGAAACAAACAGTATATATATATATATATGAGCAAACAAAAACAAAAGCAACACATGCATTGACTAAACAACAAGCAACACACGGGGGAAGGAGGGATGATCATCGTTGTTGGCTCTGCATGTTGAGTGTCGTGCCAGGAGCCATGTTTTGCTAACACATCGAGGGTTGGAAAGGGGTCGCCTAGCACATCAAAGGCATACATACGGGTTACGCACTCTTCTCTACAAAAGGAAGATCGGTGGTTGCCTCAAAAGTTCGGAGGCCCGAAGATGATGGTGCCCAAATGCGTGGATTGCGTCTCACCGCACCGCTCTCTCAGGTGGCAACAAGACCTTTTGCCCCGCAAGGGCGACCCAGATCAAGCACGGTCAAAAGATCAAGCACGATCAAGTTGCTTTTTGTGTGACAGTTGTATGACAATTGTATGACCTTTCTGGTCCGCCACTCCATAATGCAGTATTTACCTAAGTTTAACCTGATGGGTCAAATGTTGGTATGCAATATTTACGCAGATTTCCCCGCCAGACAGGCCAAATGCTGGTATATTGCTCCTACAACCTCCCCCACAATTAGCTCCCTTTTGGATGTTTTCCGGTCTTTTTGGGGGCCCCTGTGTTTTCCACTAGCCAGGCAAACGATCTCTTTCCTCTTTTTTTTTGGCGGCTGCCCCGCTAAAAGTGGTCTTCCCCAAAAGGGTTCCCTTTTTTCCAGGGTCACCTTGAACAACTGAGAGCAGATTGTGTGGGCATGGTTTAACCGGTTTCGGACCCACCACTCGTCGCCGTTTTGGCCGAACTTCATAGCCCCCTCGAGGGCTACGCCGGCATGGCGTCGCCGATCTTCTCTCCGGCAGAGCGCCGGGGAGCCCTGGTGAAACTTTTCGCAGCGCACCTGAAACACTGCGCAAAACGATGCAGCCTGGTAGGAATGTGTCTAGAAACCAGTTTGAGGTCCATGGGTAATTACTCATTCACTCCCTGAGCTCATGGACTTTGCTTCGTTACTTTCGGGTTTTTGTTCGCCATTTTAGTGGCAAACAACTTTTTGTCACTTTTGTGGGTAGGACCATTTTGGTGGAAGCAGAGTTTTTTTTGCCAGTGCATCGAAGTCAGTCCTTCATCGAGTGATTTGGGTATGCCCGAAGGAAGGTCCAGACTTGCTAGTCCAATAGCATAGTGCCCATGATGTGGGCGCTTGTTTGTTTGAGGGTTCCTTGTTTTCTTTAGGGTTCCCTGTGTTTGCATGTGTCTTGCGAAATTTGCAACTGGGAAACCCAGTGCACCTTTTCTCTGTGGCTGGTTTGAACCACCAGTGACCGGGTTGCCTTTCTTGGATGCTTCCTGACACGTGAACCCCAGCAAGGATTCGTGTCTCGAGTCTGCAGCAGTTTCAGTGGTTTCCATAATAGACGACTAGCATGGTGCCTACGTGCGGATACCAAGATAGGACATGTGCCCAGGAGCTGGTTTGGGAGGGGGGAACGGCACGCATTTGGGTGTGTCGTTTGGTTTGTTGAGGATATCTAGCCACGCAGGCAAACTGCGGCGCGGTTCAAGTCTGAGGGTGCTTCGCCCATGGAGGGAGCGGCAATTGGAACGAGTTCCGAGGCCAATGGGAGGCCAGTGCCCAATGTGCCGTAAACCTCTGGTGGGTGAAGGGGGTGCCCAATTTCATGGATCCTTCACGCTTGGGGGAAGACCCCATGCATCCATTAGCTTTCAACAATCCGGGGCCACGGTTCAAGGGGCTTCGAGCCC
>CAUJNA010003250.1:75000-89380 GCA_963377175.1 Effrenium voratum
TCCCAGTGCTTCAGCATGCAATTTACTTGTGGTTTCCCTTGAACCTCCCACTTGTGTAGGTTCCAAAAAAGGAAAGGGAGGAAACTCTTTTCAACAGCCTCCTTTGCTGAACAGTTCTGCCCCTTCCTGTTTTGGTTTCAAGGTGAACCTGGGTTTGTGGCCTCCCAAGCCACCAGTCCGACCACCAGAGGGGAGGCTACAAAAAGTAGGGGCCCCTTGGGCAGAGGTGGCCCTTTTTGGGGCCAGGCCTTCGGAAGGCGCCGGGAAGTTTTTTTGCACCGCAAGAAGTGCCACTTCTCCAAATGCCAACCATGGGCTGCGGCTTGGTATGCGCCAACCAAAAAAAGCTGGTATGGCAGTATGCGCCGCTGATGAGCGGTGCTATGTAGATCCAAATTGTTCTCCTTTGCTCGCCAAATCCGGGCCGGGTGGGAAAGCAACCCCCCAGTTTGGTGGATTTGCCGCTTCTGGCTTGTTCAGCCATCCCCCCGGAAGGGTCCGAACTGGACAAAGGTTCCAAAGGTTCCTTTGAGGGGTAGCTTCTGGAAGCCAAAGGGACCACCGAGATCGATTTGGCGAGTTCCCCATTTTGTGGGCCACCCGTACACGGCAGCCTTCGAAGACCCAGCCATACACCGCAAGCGCGGGCAACGGCATGCGGTGCCTTTAGGCTCCCCGAGCTTCATGTGCGTCTCAAGGGTTGCTTTCAAACAAAGGGGACACCAAGACTCACGTGAGCCGCAAAAGCTGGGGTAAGTGTAGGTGAGTTAGAAAGGAATTAATGCCTTTTTTTTTTGGCCTTGGGTAGATCATTTCTACAGTGCGTATCCCCATAGTCAACGGCCGCGGGCCCTGTCTTGGGCCCAAACTTAAGGGACCGACCAACCATTGGCTACAAGCTACACGTACAAGCGGATGTGTAATGAACAGATATATGATATGGCCCCTTGCTTGATCAGCTACTTGTTGTCAACTCGCTCGGGCCTTGTCGTTGATTCGGTCTGACGACCTCAGCACTTGCATATCATGCGGCGGCCTCCGAGCCGACCCTTGATGAAGGGAACCCAGGGAAAATAATTCAACCTCAGGCTGATTCAAAAGGAGGGGCCCAGTTGATGAGTCCGGGGTCAACACCACGTGCCAGGTTAATCAGGTTTTGACACCTTCAATGCAACCAATGGGCCCAACATGAAAGAACCACGGCTGCGCCAAACACGAGTAAGCGACTAGCAAGCTTTGCAGTTTACATCAAAGCAGCGCGCTAGGCGCTAGGATCAAAACTGGGACCAATATACCCGACGTACATAGAACATATACACATTTGGATGAATATGTGTACATGTGGGGTCAGAATCTGTTTTTTGGCACGTACCCATCTGGGAACATCAGGGCACCTCCCCCTCCTTCCCAAAACAAAGAGAAAGTGGTGTTGCTTGTGGTGTACCGTTTTCAGCCAACCTCAGAAAGGGTGCCACAACAACAAAAAAAAGAGCAGACCCGTCTCGGTCTCCACGTGGTCACTCTGCGGGGAAGGAACTCGCCTTCCGTCACCCCGTCCTTCCGCCAGGGAGGGGCCGGGCGATTACCCCGCACCCGCGATGGCAGCTCCGGCGCCCGCGCCTGCGCCCGAGGTGGCGTGCCAGGCGGGGGCCACGGGAAATGGCCTCAAAATTGGTGGCTCCGCGCCGAACACCATCCAGTTCCTTAGCTTTTTAGCCTTTTCGTGTTTAGGTGGGGGGGTTTTTCCATTTAGCCCACTAAAAGTGCGCCACTTTTGGCGGGGGATCAGAAAACTTTCCAGAACCCCCCCCTCCCCCCAACGGGAAACCCGTGGACAAGGCCATTGATAGGCCATTGATTGAGGATTTCTCCCTTGAGGCTCAATTGAAAGGGCCTACAGACGGTTCGCACCACCACTGCCAGATACACGGTCTCGCAACCAACCTATTTCTTTTCGCTACGCGATCCGCCGACGCCAGTGGACAGTCCCCCATTAACAAACTGCAGGGTGCTTCAAGTTTGGGGTCAGGAAAAAGACGTCTTTTTGCCTAGGTCATTTTTCATGTCCCAGATGCTGAGGATGCTGGAAATGCAAGGGATGCAGCCACACAACTTACAAGAACAAACCCAATCTTCACGCTCAAGATTTTAAGACTTTCACACACGCGACATTGACCAAACACAGACAATACGAGAGTTGTGGGGAATGCTGGGAATGCAGCCGGCTAGCCACAAAAAAGTGCAAAAACCAGGGTTTTTCAATATTTCCCAACAGCAGCCATCAAAAAACGATACTAGCAACCCCCCTCAAATACCCTAAATGCAGGGGATGTTTCGCAGTAACTGCTCCGTACAGGTGGGGAATACAGGCTAATTCCAACATCGCTTGAAACAGCAAAACGCCACTAGTATCTGCAAAAGAAAGCCACAAATTCATGGCAACAAGATAATCCTGATGATGCTGGGGATGCAGATCCTGCGCGTCCGGGGGGACCCCCCCCCTTGGAGACCTAGGCGAAACGCAGATTTCTAGCACGAAAGACCGAAAAACACTGGACAAATACAGGGTAATGGACACGTAGCACAGCATGCCCAAAAAATAGCAGTCCCAAAAGCCTTCGGCTTTGATAAGAGATTCCGAAGGAAGACCAAGTTGCGGACTGCCATCTACACGCTCGACTGGCGTCGGCGGATTTGACGCACACCTTCAGAGTCACCCGCCAGACCTCCTGTAGTTTCCAAAATCCCTGTGATTCGGCACATCTTTGCCAAACAAAACTTGGTCTTAATGTTTGGTGAAGCCAAAAGGTGAGGCAGGGCTGCCTCTCTTTGCCCTCATGTGGTTCCCCTTTTGTGGGGCAACCTCGGGGCCCCCGCATCCGGCAGGAGCCCGAGCAAGAGGCAGAGGAGCTTCAGGAACAGGAGCTACCGGAGTCGAAGGAGCTGGTTCAGCTGCCCAAAGCTCCCGGAAGGGCGCCGGGTGGAAGCGGGCCTTGAAAGGCCTCGAAAGGGGAGGATGCAGTCTTCCAAAAACCCCTCGGACTGTCCACTTCCGTGTTAAGAGAAGGGTTCTGTTCTCTGTTTGTCCATTCTTGGCAAAAAAAAAAAAGCTTTTGCCGCCGGCTGAAAGTCGGGCTTTTGTACTTCCAGTCAACGACTCACTTGGCCTTGGGCCGAGCTTCTGTGAGACTCACTGCCTTAGCAACACTCTGGGCGGGGGGACGGGGGCTGGAATCCAGGGCGGGGCAAAATTTGTTTCAATAGCCCATGTCCTGGTTCCTCTTAAAGGGACACCCAAGGGGGTGCATTGAAGCAACAGTGGTTGAGCCTTGGCTGAAACAGGGGGTTGACATCATTCTCGAGGCAGTTCTCGGGCAATGTGTTTCTTGGGTTGGGAGAGCTATGTATAAAGACGAAGCAATCGCCCAGCTTGGAACAGTTGATCAGGGCCCGCTCCAAATCGGTGTGACTTCTGTGGTTGTTTCTCCCTCCCCCCCCCCCCACACAGAGTGAAAGACCAGTCTCCTTGACAAGGGTTACCATTTGCCTGGCTCCATTCAACAAAACCCACGTAGACAGGGAGGGGGGGGTAAACCGTGATTATCCTGCCGCCTCCCATTTGCGTTCCACTACATGTTTGCCGGATTGTCCCCTGGAAAAAGATCATGGCATGGCCACTCACCCGCTCCCACCTTCCCGCGCCAACAAGCAACCCACCAACCCAGCAACCCACCAACCCACCCCGCGCGCTTCCGCCTCTCGCCTCTCAGGAGGCGATCTCGGCGAAGGCGCGGCCTCCGGCGCTCGAGCCGAGCGCCGCCCACCACGGTCCGCCGGGGGCGAAGCTGGCGGCGGCCCTAGCGGAGGCGCTTGGCGGGGAGGGGGGCTGGGCTGGGGGTGGGGGATTGGGGGATGGGGATGGGTTGAGATGGGTTGAGGTTGGCCAATCCTAGTCTTTTTGCAACTTGAAAAGCGGGGACCTTTCTTTTTGCATTTTTTTTTCAAAGCTGAAGTTGGAAGGGGATGGAGGGGATGGGGGGTGGAGTTGGTTTGAAGAGAGGTCTCAGGCCAAAATGGTCTTCTCGGCATGCTAGACAGAACTTGGATGTGGTTCTGGTGCAGATGATTTGAAATCGTACTTGTGCCGGGCAAGGATGCCCACTGCAAGTACTATCAAATAGTTGAAGTAGGTGCGGATGTGCACGTATTTTGCGCGCCGGCTTTTGCCCCTGGTGGACGACGTGCGAAAATTTCGCCTGCACCAGTTGGGATGGATGAGATCCTTCGATTGGGCAAATCAGATGCCAAGTGGCGTGGATTTAATGTCCATCCACACTATGGCTCCAGGAGCCTTCAATGAAACTCATCTTAGGGTCATACTGTGGATGGACGAAATCCATTTCGCACCACCTAAGAGACGGAACCATGGGCTTTCCCTTGCGAAAGCCAGCAAAGGTTATGGTTTCAACCATGGTTTCATTTCGTGGTGCAGGGTTTCGTCCATCCACAGTAGGTACTTGGGTCATAGGTACGTCGGACTTTTTTGGTCCATTGGTCCAACTGAATCTCCCGAACCTCCCTGAAAGGTGCCCCCCGAAAGGAGCCTTTCTGGGCCTATCGGCCCCATGGCTTCCAGCTGTTGGTCCCTGAAAAAAGGCTTAAGAACTTGTTTTTGTGCGTTTCCCCCTGTTGAACTTAAAGGGAACCTATCACCGGCCATATGTTTCCAAACGAACACACAAATGGGATGCGTTCCGTGTGTCGGTTCCAAACCGGCGCAGGAAACCAGGTTTCGGTTCCAGCAAGGCCCCTTAGCTGCGCCCAACCGTCCCCAAACCGAAGACTATGAGCTGGGGGTTTTTCCGCCTGGCTTCGTCACTCGCTTCATGGACTTCAGTGACTTGTTGGGAAGACCATTCTAGTGGCAAACAACAAGTCGGGATTTGTCTTTGTCCACTCAGGATGGCCAGTCTCAGGAAGCGAGCATATGGTGTTTTGGATGTCTATTTAAACCTTTACAAGTAGTACCGCGCAAGGCGGTGGCGGAAGTTTCTAAAAAAGAACCACTATAGGAGGCTTGAACAACCAGGGCAAACATGTTTGGGGCCAAATTGAAAACCAATCATGTTTTGTTTGTGACGAACATGGCCAAACGGTCACAAAAGAAATCAACAGGTCATGTCTTCACAGGCAACTATTCCACCGCTCGGACAAAAACTGGAAAGAAAACCTGGCTGACAGGGAGCCTGCCTGACCGCAAATGTTTGACAAGTCTTAAGCCTCCATCATTTACCCTTTGTTACCATCCGCCCGCCCGTTGTCCCACCGGCTCTTTTTCCTTTTTATGCGGGCAGATTCACTTTGTCTCTGTTCAAGGCAGCACGGTCAGAAAAGACGCATGCTGCCAGGCAAGGCACACTGCAAGGCACACGGCCTGGCAAGCGCCGGGCGGTCAGAAAAGACGCACCCTGGCGCATCTCAAGCGCATTCAGCGCTGTCTTGTCAAGCGTTCAAGGTCATCGTGCACCTCTTGCGCCGCGGTGCGAAGCTGGAGACACTCGTCAATGTCATTTTGCTCGAAGTGTTTTTTGGCGTGCAGCGGAGTAAAGGCAACCAAGCCGGGTATGTCTTGGCCTTCGTTGCTGTGAAACTCAGGGAGCCAGCGGGGAAGGCCTATGAGCATCACGCGGTCATCGCCGTCTGCTGCTCTTTCGTCCGCACGGGCCACAAAGCCTAACTCCTGCAAAAGCGTGCGAAGATACTGGCTGGCCCGCTGGTCTCGCGCGCGCGGGTCAGCCCCTTTGCTTCCGATCTCCGTGTACCTCAAGTATCGCTGCGCGTTCAGAGTGGCCATGATGCCGTGTTTTTTGTTGAAGCCATGCCAGTGTGGGCACACGGTGCCAAAGCCCATAAGCTGCTTGTGCCTGCGACATCTTCCAAGAGGGCATGTGTCGTGCACCAAGTAGTGCTGGATGTCCCCCGCATCGTTTAAGTATCCAATGGGGCGATACTTTTCACCCCACATGGTGCAGCAAACGGGTCGCACCACAGAGCGGGCAGCGTGGTGCCTCTTGCGGTAGTTATGCGCCACCCAGCCGGCATCGGCATCGCCAGGACGCGTGCGCTGCGCTCTGATGCCGCAGCCTAAAAGAAAGTCATACAAGGCAACATCCCAAGCCTCCTGGCGCGCCAAGTGCACGGAAGCACACATGCCCAGCATGAGCTCCACGTGTGCTCGCAAGTGTGGATGCATCACACTGTCGGGCCTCAGCGTGGCCATGATTTCAGCTCCCAAAGCTTGCAAGTGGATTTGCGCTCCAAGGGCTGAGACAGGGGCAGAAAAGCCGCCTGCGTGGCCAGCAGCAGGGGCAGAAAAGCCGCCTGCGTCTGACATCCACCAAGGCATGCCGAGATTGGATTGCTCGAAAGAGGCTCGCCAGTCCCTTGAAAGCAGGACGTGCCCCAAAGTCATATCTGCAGGCACCGGCAACGGGACTTGCAAGCAGACATCCGTCTCGGAGATCACATTGTCCCGCGAAGTGTTTAGGGGCTCACCAGTGTTGTCGCCCCAGTTCACCTCCATCGCCCCGGCCGAGCATCGAATGGCCGGCAAGGCTCTCGGCAAGGGCAAAGCGCCGCTTGCCTCCAAGTAAACATCGTGCTCCATAAAGGACTGCCGCGGCGGAAGCTCCGGCAGCAAGCCGAGATCGGAAGCAGCCACATGGCGCCGCACCTGCTTCAAGTCTGCCCGGTAGCCCTCGGGGATCAAAGGATCCCTGCACATAAGCGCGTACTCTTCCGAGAAGGCAGTCTCATCAATTTCGTGCGCCACGTCCTGCTGCGCCGCCCACCAAGCCTCCCAGTCGGCAGTGTCTGGCAGCAATAAGCGGAGAGCGTTGCCTTGCCAGCAGCTCGGACGCGCCGTCCGGTGGAGCCACGTGACGTAGCAGTACTTGTGCACCACGGCCAAGATATCAAAATTTTTCGCCTCCTGCAGCGGCAAAGCCACCAGTCTTAAGAAGGTGCTGGACAGCAAAAATGAATAATTCAAGGTGAGCACCGACCACATGTAAAGGAAGACCAGACACTGGAAGAGCGCCATGGCCGGCATACCACCAAGAGGCAACTCCGGAAAAACCTCCGCGGCAACAAGCATACGCTGCAGCGCTGCAAGCTCTTGCTGCAACTCCCGACTAGATGCCAGCAACTCGCTAGCGTAGGCAATCAAGCCTTGAGCGTCCTCCGCGCTCTGTATGACCCGGAACGAAAGCAAGGTCGCGTCCGAAGTAACGTCAAGCAAGCAGTCCACCCCGCGCCGAGACAGCGTCTGCGCACCTGGCTGAAAGAGCACGCCGTGGGGCATCGCAAGGCAGCACCAAGCACAGCGCGGTGTCCTCCACGTCGGCCGCGGCAGATTGGGCCACCTCTGGCGCGAAGGACACCCTTTTCTTTTTCTTGGCGCTGGGCGCAGCCGCGGCGTGGGCAGAGTCGTCCTGCACGTCAGCCCACGCAGGTCTGCGAGTCGTGGCTGCTTTCGGGGAGGCGGTCAGAAAAGACGCACCTTCCCCGCAGCGGCGGGCAGAAAAGCCGCACCACTGCCAGAGGCTGCTCTTGGGGAAGCGTTCAAAAAAGCCGCAACAGACGCTGCTTCCGGGGAGGTGGTCAGAAAAGACGCACCATCCCCAGTAGAAATGAAGTGCTCGTGTATTTCCGCTGCAAGCGTGTCCCAAGGCGTGCTGAGCTGAAAGGGACAGGCGCACAAGCCACAGCGCTCCGGGAAAGCTTGCTGCAGAGCGCGCATGATAGGGCACCAGTGGCGGGCCATACGCACGCGGGAAGCTTGCTGAAGTACAGCGCGGCCTTGAGCGGTAAGGGCAGCGAGGCCGGCGCCTTCCAGCCAGTCTGCCAGCCAAGCTTTTCTGAGGGGCGTGCCGCGCTCGGCGGCAGCCGCTTGGATGAACTTGCGCGTGTCGAGGCAAATATCGCTGTAGCCAGCGGATACAGTCGTGGACGTCTCTCGAAGGTCCTTGTCCAACAGCTGCACGCTGTGCAAGTGCGCCGGAACTCGGCCGCCAAGGAACATCCGTCGGGTGCGCGACACCACCAGGTCCGCCTGTCGGAAGCAGACTTTCGCCGCCTTGTTGTCGCGGCATTGAGCTGCTTCGCTCAGCTCCGCTTGCACTCGCCGCTCCGCGGCCCACTGCCAAGTAAACCTTCGCTGCTGGATCCCCAGCAGGTCGTAAAGAAGCTGGAGCACAAAGTATAGCATCCGCGAAGAGAACACGCTGCGATGCTTGCCAGCATTGCAAAGACAAATCAGCCGGACCTGTGGCACTTTCTTGCCTTTGCACACGTGGCGCAGCCAGCACACCACAGTCAAAGTCAAGGCCCACATGGCGTTGAACAAATAATTGTCGCCACCCTGCTCGAACTGATGCCAGAGACAGCCACCGTCCAGCGTGTGCTTCCAGCAGCTGTGCACCCTGTGCGCAGTCATGAAGTCATCAAGCCAGAGCAGCAACGCCGGCACCACCACTGTAGTGGAAGCTAAAGCCTCGGTCAAGCCATCCCGATCGGCCTTGGCCCCGTCAAAATCCGAGTCCCATCTCGGGTGGCAAACGTCCGTTTTGCCACCGGCGTAAAAGCCAATCCAAGAAGGCAGGTCGGACACCGAGTCTCGCAGAAGGTCTGCCAGCAACACAAATGCCGGATTCGGCGCAGCCATGGCGACGCCAGGCGGGCAGAAAAGCCGCGCCTAGGCTACTGCAGTTGCCAGGCGGGCAGAAAAGCCGCGCCAAGCAAGTTGCCAGGCGGGCAGAAAAGCCGCACCCAGCAAAAGCAGAACCAAACCAAACTTGCGAGGCTGCGCGTGTGCTGTGATGTGATGTGTGTGGCGATGAGCCTTTAGGTAGACCTTGCGTGTGCGTGTGTGTGTGTGTGTGTGTGTGTGTGTGCTGTGCGGTGTTTTTGTGATGCTGTTGAAGTATGCCAGTTGACTCATGCCTGATGTGAGGCTTTGAGCAGGTCGTGCATTTTCAAAAATCAGTCATTTCAACATGAGGTAAGCCAACGTTGACAGCAAGGTGCCCTGCAAAATTCCCGATGTCGGGAGCCTCGTTTTTCAAAAAACAAACCACACAGGAGACTTTGTATTCTGACAAACTTCTTTGTGGCAGTAGAGCGAAACCACAAAAAAAGCACCGACCAGAGGTGATCAACTTCCTTCAAAATGTTATCGAATGCTTACAGCAATGGTGGGTCCCCATAAAAAAATGGTGGCTCCTAGTAGGGACACAAATCACGGACCCGTAGTAGCGCGACCTATTCTTTGGATCAATGAAGTCTTCCATGGTACCAATCACAACACATGTGGATTCAAAAACCACGTGCAATTCAGCTACCTGCAATTTCCCATTTCAATGCTTGGTACTTGTCTCACGTATGTTTGATTATAGCTGCTTAGAGACCCATCGTACTTGATTCAATCCCCATGGTTCCAAGGCCAGGGGTACCCCTATTCTGAGACCTACGTATTTCGTGGCAAGTGAATCTGGACTTCCAAGGAATGTGAATGAGCTAGGGGGCTAGCACGGGACAACATGCGAACTGATGTCAAAATAAAGGGACCCTTTTTGGTAATCCTTGAAGGGAAAACAAAAGAATCCAACCACCTCCAAACGGTTTACACTATTTGCGAACTGAGTGCTAGAATTACTACAAACACGCATGTGTCAATCCGAGTAGTTTTCTTCGCAAATCGGCTGCTGACTCCTTCACTCCTGCCAAGTAACACGGCTGCGCCGGCGCGGCGCAAGTATACGGCGATCAGAAAAGATGCACCGTATACTTCCTGCAACTGCTCGTGCAACAGCTTGCACGGCGCTGAGGAGGCGGTCAGAAAAGACACACCTACCTCGCTGTGGCCTGGCTGCGGCCAGTATAGCCTGTGGCCGCAGACAACCTCGAGCTGTTGGCATCACGCTCACGGCGCTCTTTGCGGGACTTTTCTCTCATGCACGTTTGATCCACGCTCCACGATGAGCGCTCTGCCATGAACTGCACAAGTCCCTGTGCAATGTGCGCTTGAGCATGACCCGGCAAGTGATGCCGCAAAGACTTCCAGAACTGCGGCCCAGACTCTCCTAAGACATCGTACGCTGCCTGCATGTCCTCCGGCACTGCCTCCCTGGGCCGAAACACAAAATCAGGATGCTGGTCCATGAAACGTTGCATTCGCGCTTCCGCCTCAGACAAATCACGCGCAGTCATGTCAGCTTTGCGGAACCCCTTCGCCTTTCCTTTTTTGCCGGCGTTCGACCCACCATTTTTGCCGGCGGCTTTCGCACCGCTTTTTTTTCCAGTCCCATGCCAGCCGTACATGTTTGCCCATTGATCAGTGCCTGGAGGAAGCGGGGGCCACGGTGGGGGGAACCCTTTTCCCCACCACATGTTCCAGCCTGGCGGTTGGTGGTACAGTGATGCTGGCGGATTCGTCCATGCGGCAGAGACACTCGAGCCAGTATCATCGCATCCGCCAGCTGAGGAAGCAGGAGGTCGCGGGCTTCCAGGCGCAGTGGAGGCGGTCAGAAAAGACGCACCAGATGAATACTGCGCGGGGGCACTTGCGGCATTTGACTGCGCCGCATTTGGAATGTCTTCAAGGGCATTCATGCTTTTGATCACGATTTCTTTCGGAATGTTGCCTTTCTCGTAGTTGTCCAGAACACCGCCCCAAAACATTGCCGGACCCGGTGGCAGCATCTGGCCAAATCGCTTTGCCAGCGCAAGAAAATCGGCATCCACGTGAGCCATGGCGCTGCCTGGCGGGCAGAAAAGCCGCGCGCAGGCTCGCGCGTTGTCAGGCGGGCAGAAAAGCCGCACCAGGCAATATAAAAAAAAAGCTGCGAGATGTGCTCGTGCGTGTGGTGTGATGTGCTTCTATGCGTGTGGTGTGTGTGTGTGAGCTGTGTGTCGATCCGTGATGCTGTGGTTTGTGATGCTGCTGTGGTGCTGCATCATGCCAGTTGGCTCATGCCTAAAGTGAGGCTTTGAGCCATTGCAGCACGCATTGCGGAGATTATACCTGCAAAGTTCTCGGTACTGCCCGTATATTTAAGTCACCGAAGACAACACCAGCGGTTCCCAATTTGAAGGCGTCCTGTTTTTAAACAAATCTATTTGACTGACTACTGAGCGACGATCAATGAGCTGCTGAGCACATGCTTTTCGTTTTTTAGTACAGTCCGTGTATTCACGACCAGGAAAAAAACACGAGGTACCCGAAAGCCCTATGTTTTTTAAGGAGCCTGAAATGAATTTCGGTAAGTAAGCCCTGAACGACAGCCATGTGTTGTCTCGATGGTATTCTACAAAAATTCCATCTGTGCTGCCGTCATGCCTTGCTTCGGAGACCCCAGCCCGTTTGGTTTTCCGTGCTTGCGAGGCCCAGAATACGTCGGGCAGCATATGGGCGGCCAGAAAAAGCGCACCCACATGCGTGTTGTCAACTTCGCTGCCACAAAAAAGCATGCCACTTGTGCACAAGGCTCCACAAAGCGGGCAGGCAAAGCCAAACGGGCAAGTGGCTGCAGTATCCACAAGGGTTGCACGTGCTCAATGAACTAGCGCCGATCAGAAAAGATGCACCACTAGTTCAAGCCTTTAAGACCAAAATCCACAAATAATGCCTTTGCAAGTGAGCAAGTTGCGATCAGAAAAGATGCACCACTAGCTCGTGTCTGAGCTGGTGCCTGGAGCAGGCACCAGCCGTGCTTCTTGTGCGCCGCTTGCCGAAGATGCTGCCCGCTGGCGCTGTTGCATGTCTTCGTGCCTCCAGCCACGGCTGTAGAAGCAGCACTCATCGAACAGTCGCAGATACTCTTTGCGCAGCCGCTCATTCTTTGTGTACTTGATCTCCTTCCAGCCGCTGTGCTCCTGGAGAACTTCCAAGACAAAAATGGCATCCGCCTCATCGAGATGCTTGCGCAGCGCAAGCCAAAACACTGGAGACTCCCGAATCTCTCGAAGTAACTCGCGTGCCCGCGCGGGCGGCTCTTCAGTCCTCGCTGCACAGAGGGCGTCGCAGGCGTCCGATCGCGCCCACTCCATTTTCTCGTGCATGCCCCAGCCGGAAACTTTCCAGCGGCTGGCATCCACATGCTTCGGCAGACGACTGGTCGCCGAGTTCTCCATCGCGTTTGCGGTCAGAAAAGACGCACAAGCGAAAAAAAAAAAAAGGGCGACAACTTGCTCGGATGTGGTAGCTAGCTAAAGCTGGTCCAACACTTCTGTTGAGATTGTTTGCAGTGAGACAGCTGCTGTGTTTGGTAGTGCTTGCTGATGCTGTGTGTTGATGGCAGTTGGTGTGTTTGGCTGGTGGTAACCGCATCTGGCTCATGCCCAAAAGAGCTAGAGCCGAACAGCAACGGCACGGCCGAGACCCCATTTGGTGCAGCTTTCGCCATATGTCACAACTGTCGAGGACTATCACTGTTTCGAACAAAACAACCACTAGGTGATCGCTGAAAACAGAGAAGTCACATGAAAGTGCAAAAAAGGAGCGCAGGGTGCTGAAGCAAGGTGCAGCGAACTGCAACGACAAAACAACACATGCCGACCGACCTTCCCATAGCATAACTGTTTTGTCAGCGCGCCGAGTCTTTACAGTGCTTTCCAAGACTCAACATGAACAAAAGTACAACAGCTCGTGCAGGATGTGTGCCTACCTTCCTATAACATAACACGTGCCGACTTTCCTGCCAACATGCCAGTCACCGTATCTTTTTGCTATGACGCCTGCCTTCTGCGTGCCTCAAATCCCTGACAGCAATACTCCAAACTGGCAACGGCGGTCAGAAAAGACACGCCTCTTGAGTCAGGCAAGGGAATGTAGCCAGCATCTCTGATAGTGGCTTTGCGCGGCACGCATGGCGGCGGCTAGACAGCACGGACAGATGGTAACCGAGCAGCAGCAGCATGCCAGGATGACAACGGCGGTCAGAAACGACGCACCGCTGAATTCAGCGAAGAGCTTCACTCGGCAGTATAGCTTGGAGATGCGAGCATATTGCGGACACATTGCTCCTTGCTATTTGGTGTCTGCTGCGTAAACTCTTCAGGTGGCACACGCTTTCGTGAGTTGCCCATGTCCATGTCTTGTCTTTGCCACTGTAGCCTCTCTTGCCACGCTTGCGCGTCGACGTTGGAAGAGTGCTGCAGCACTTGCCAGGCTTCAATATTTCCTTTTGCTACAACAGGCCTGGCAATGATTCGAAAGGTCGCATTTGGAAGCAACTCTCTGCCCAAGTCAAGCAATGCAGTAGTCGAAACCAGCCATGACAATGTCATCTTCGGACGTGACTCGCTGCCAAGATCCGATGCCTCAACGCTCACACGCAAGCCGGCTTCGTCTGCCTCCTGTCGATTTTGCGGCTTTTTATTTCCGATCTGTACCAGTAACTCGACGCAATCGAGCAAGCAATCCTTCGGCCCTGTGATTTGCTCAGCGGCATCTACAACAACCTCCTCTGCTCGCACCGCAGGAATTCCACTGCAGCCGCCGCTCGCTGAAAAACGTAATAAAGGCTTCGCAGTGCCAGTCCATGTCTGTGGCAGCATCCGAATCTGTAAAACCTGTAAATAGTTGCGCGCCGCGCGACTTTGCCAAGCCTCCTCCTCCATGATCGCAAGTCGCGCAGAAAAGTTCAAGCCGCGTAGTGTTTGCAGTACAGTAAGCTGATCTTGAGGCTCGATGCTTCCAGGAGTAGTGATGCCGGCTGATGCAAACATTTCGTCTGCTTGCGCAGTAAACATTTTGGCTTCCAGCGTCCACAAGTTGCACGTCGATTGCATAGCACCGACGCTGCGCGCCTTCGTGCTGAGCACAGGCACTCTTGAAGCACTCGGAGCAGCCAGTATAGTGCCAATCCAAGGCGGTGCGCCGAGGATTAATGTCCACCAGGGTGACCCACGGGACTTCCCAAACTTCCGCGTTATCAACCTTGCGGCAGCCAGACGACGGCAGAAAGCAATCTAATGTCGACGCGGAAACATAAATGGCACGCGCCTGAGACAGCTGCTGTGTTTGGTAGTGCTTGCTGATGCTGTGTGTTGATGGCAGTTGGTGTGTTTGGCTGGTGGTAACCGCATCTGGCTCATGCCCAAAAGAGCTAGAGCCGAACAGCAACGGCACGGCCGAGACCCCATTTGAGGTGCAGCTTTCGCCATATGTCACAACTGTCGAGGACTATCACTGTTTCGAACAAAACAACCACTAGGTGATCGCTGAAAACAGAGAAGTCACATGAAAGTGCAAAAAAGGAGCGCAGGGTGCTGTAGCAAGGTGCAGCGAACTGCAACGACAAAACAACACATGCCGACC
>CAUJNA010003250.1:89480-161980 GCA_963377175.1 Effrenium voratum
AGAAACTTTTGCGAAACTGCCGAAATCTGGAAATTATTTTCTTTATAAAAATTATTTTTTTTTTGATCTAAAAAAGTCTCAAACTGTTGGAAGGCTAGGGTGCCAGCACCCTAGGCTTCCAACAGTCCGGACCGGTCGGGACTGTTGGAAGGGCTCTTTTTTGCAAACACGAAACTGTTGGAAGCATAGGGTGCTGGCACCCTAGCCTTCCAACAGTTTCGTGTTTGCAAAAAGGAGCCCTTCCAACAGTCCCGACCGGTCCGGACTGTTGGAAGCCTAGGGTGCTGGCACCCTAGCCTTCCAACAGCTTCGAGTTAGGATTGGCTCCAGATAAGAAAGCCAACTCTCCTAGAACTGCAAATGGAAATGTGATTAAAGCCCGGATGGAAGCAATCAGCGACTGTTAAAAGTTGAATTTGCTCTTCTTGAGCCCTTTATGCCTTTTCAATTTAAGTTGGTGACCCTCTTTGCAAACAGCGAGCCTTCCACCCAGCATCTTCTGCAGATGCGGTCCCAGAGATTCCAACTGGGTCTGCAGAGGGCAGGTCGGCGAAGGTTGGACAGGCCAAAATCTCCTGCACCGCCTGCTCCAGCTCATGGTGGTACTCCATGTTCAGATTGTCCTGCGGCGGCGGAACCGCTGGACCATGAACCAGCACCACGTCAGCCGCAGCCGCCGCGGCCTTGGCCTTTGCCTTGGCCTTCTTCGGCGCCATGATTGCTGCGACGACGAGCCCCGCTACTGGCTTGAGCCCCTGTCACACATCGGCGCCTTGCTTCACGACAGTCGGGCGCAAATCACACTAGGCAACACAGCTTGACAAGTCTGGCGAGCTCCAACAGGCGTTTTGTCAACAGGCGTTTTGTCACACTCCTGCCTGTGCAAAGTTTTCTTTTCACCTGGCCCCGGTCCTGGCTGTGCCTGTAACGTGTTGTTACTCGCCCTTGGCTGATTCTGCTCAAAAGGTGCTCAGCACCATCCCATGGAATGCCAGCCTTGCCGGCGTTTGCCGGCACAGGCTGTTACATTCCGCAAATCCCCTTGGCAACGCAGGCCTGTTTCGCAACGAACTGCAAAAGCCCTTGTTTGCCAAACACATTGTGCTCAGCTGCCCGGATTGCAGCTTGCTCGCTCATGACAGCTATCACAGCATAGCGCTTCGGGTTCTTGACCTGGGGGCCGGCGGCCCTGGTGGTCATGTGGACAAAGTCCTCTACGGAAGTCAGCAAGGCCCAGCGTGACAAGACACGCCCGCACGCGCACCGCAGAATGCGTGCAAGATCAGGTTCTTCCCGGACAAAGCAGTGGCTGATGAACACGCTTCTCTTGACTGCGGTCGCAGGAAAAAAGTCAAAGGCGATGCCCTGGGCGCCGCCAGTCATGAAGTACATATCGTTGGCGACATACCCCCCTTGCAAGGCGCTGTCCACAGCACTGCTTCTGGCGGGTTGGCTGGGTTCAACACGATGAAGTTGTCAGCTTCCTCGGGGCGCGGGACAAGCGCAGGATTGGCACAGTCAAGCTTCGCCAGCTCAGCGTTCTCGAGCCAGAAAGTGCTTGTCTGGAGGTTTTTGACCATGGCCGGGCGAATTAAACTTGCTCGCTGCCTTTCCTTGGTGACACGGTCACGGTTGTTCTTGGCAACGTTGGCTTGGAAGGCTTGGGTGACCTCCAGCAGGTCATCGTCGATCTCGCCTTCAAGCAGCGCTCCTTCCAGCAGGGACTGGACACGGCACTTGTACTGCTTGCTTTGCTGAAAAGACTGCTCGGCCAGGAGGCTTGCGTCACAGCCCCTCGCTTCCTTGCTGTGCAGCGTGCTGCGCCTCATCTGCCGAGACCAGGGCGGCTCGCTTGCCAACGACAGAACGT
This sequence comes from Effrenium voratum, assembly GCA_963377175.1. Lineage (NCBI taxonomy): Eukaryota > Dinophyceae > Suessiales > Symbiodiniaceae > Effrenium > Effrenium voratum. Next base: position 91,351 of record CAUJNA010003250.1, read on the forward strand.
CGCTTTTGCCTCAGCCACCACCGCCGCACAAACTTAAACCCGACAAGCCGAACAGCCTCAAATCGAAGCAAAACTGACTAAACTGCAACTGCCGCCTGGCCGCCTGAACCCGATCTCATTTTTTCCGTCTGCTTCCTCGTCGTCATCGACTGGTCGCTTGCGAGGGACTCCTTTGTCAATCCTGTCCAGCGCAGATGAGCGAGGTGCTCCAAAATTCTGCAGCCACACCTGCACTGCTTGTTTGCATAGCGCGTCCGGGTCCTCCGCATGGAACAGCAGCCTCAGCTCGGTGTCCTTGGTTGCTTCTGCCATGAGCCGCCGGTCTTTGGGGATCAGACGCTCGATCTTGGAGAACCCCTGCTCCACCCCCGAGGTAGTCAGGCCATTCCAAGCCCCATAGTAGGCCAGCGCCTGGCCTAGAACGTCTGTGGGATGACCGCTGCCCTTCCCCTTGCGTGCCCGCAGCACGGCGTTGCGCCACGACTCGAACGGCCTGCCAGAAGTAGCTGCCTCATGGAGAGCGATTGGCAGGATGTCCAGGTATTGGTCGTGCAGCGTCTGGGCAGGCAAAAGCAGAACATTGGCGATGCGCTCCAAACTTGTCTTGGCGTTTTCCTGGTGGTTCTCTCTGCTTGCCATCCGGCGATTTGTGTGGGCCTTTGAAACATCAAAGGCGTTGAACGCCATCACAATGTCATGGCCAGGAAACTCTGCCTTGACAGTGTCCACTGCCAGGGCGACGAAGACCTGAAGCCGCTGAACCATCTGCAGGAGCATCTCTGACGACACTCGCCGTGGGCCGCCCAGGACCTTGGGCACACCCTTGGCCATGAAGGCTGTTTGCTTGTCGAGCTGGCGGAGCATGTGGAGAGTGAAGCCCTGCTGCAGGATGCCACCCTGCAGTAAAAGTAAGCAAACCCTCAAAAAGCCACAGCCTTATTTAGCGCCAGGCCTCATTGACCAGGTGGTGGAGTCTTGAGAGGAAAGCCGAGACCTCAAAGGCTGTCTCGCTGACGTCATATGACTCACGGTCATACAGGCGCACAAAGCAAATGCACTCATCTGCCAGGTCAGCTGCCATCGAGAGAAGAACAAGGCGCTCCTCTGACAACTCAGCAAGGAAGTCAGTTGCTTGTTTGGCTTCGTCCCCATCGCGGTTTGCCGAAACCCAAATCAGGGTGCTCAGCACGGCATCCCAATGTAAGATCAGTCTGCCAAGCGGCTGGCTGTAACTGGCAAAACGATGCTTTGCAGCCTGCAAGCTTTTCCGGCTGGATGCCACATTGCCACCTTGCTGCTGCACATACCTCGCGAACACCCCCTGTAGAACAGGTGAATTCTCAATCTTGCGGCATATGCAAGTTTTGTCGAAGACAAATGTTTGCAGCAGCCCAGAAATTTCAGAGTCAGCCTCCCATGGCCGTTTGAAGACCCGTGTCGCAGCGTGGCTCCGGTCGCGCTGAATTGTCAGCAGGTTTGGAAACAGCGCGCGGCCGGCTTCTCTTCCAGACCCTTGCTCACTGCTTGCAGCGTCAGCCACAAAGATGGAGACTTTCTTGGCGAAGTTCTTCATTGCAGCCTGATCGCCGTCAAAGACGTGCATGAGTATCTTCTCCATGGTCTTCAGGGTGTTGGTGATTGTTTCTCCGCCTTCCACAGGCAGCGACCCGACCATGCCGCGGCGCACAGACAGAGCCTTGTCGCACGCCGTGTACCGCATGAGTAACTCTGCCTTGCGGCAATCCTGCCCAATACAAACAGTCACAGATTCGGATAGGATTTTCCGGGTTTCCGCCCTCGCAGCTTCTGCCAAAGCCCACTGCATTTGACTTAGTTTGAATCGACCGCCGATCCCCAGAATGCCTTGGCTCAAACTGTTCCCAGCTTGCCGGTGCTTCAGCACCTTTGCAAAGTCGCCTGCCGCAGGCGCGAGATTCAAGTCAGGGACGTCGCTGTCCATGCCAAGGCTGTCAAGCGAGAGCTGATGAGAAACAGAGGTGGTGTGAGTCTGAATGTTCTTCAGGTTCCCAGACCGGACGGCGCCAGCAGCGTACTTGCAGCACTTGCCAGCCTTTTTGCAGACCCAGCACCCAATGCCCCAAATGTCGTCCTCACTGCGACACTGCGTCAACCAGGACACAGCCAAGGCTTTCCCATGTAAACGACGACGAGTGGCTTCTTCCCACGACTCTCTATTCCGGAGGTAGCAGCATCTGAAGCACCGAGCATTCTTGCAGCTCTTCACGTGCGCGATGGAGTCGTCTAATTTTAATTCCCCAGAGTCAGCCTCGCCTTGGCTGCACGCAGTGACCGCATCACACACTGCCTCAAGCTTGCCCGGTGGTGTCGGGGGCGCTCTGCCCGCCAATGGCCGAGCAACGCGGCCAAAGCCGGGGATCATGGCGGCGGAGCCCTGCTGCGAGTGCCCTGTAAGCCTGTGTCTGGGTGTCCTGTGTTGTCCTGCGGTGTCCTGTGTTCTGGGTGTGTGCGTTGGAAAATACCTGCTCGGATGTGCAAGTCTGTGATTTAACAAACGCTGCTGCCTACTTGCCTAAATAATGGCTGCAGCGCACGGCCGTAGATTGCGACACTGTGCTGCGCAAATGTCCAGGCAGCGGGGTCGAAATGACACGGACTGCGCAACGGCTTTTGACATTGCGGTCTGACCCTGATGAGCATCTAATTACATTGGCTGAGCGCGGTAAAACTCACGCACTACTCCACATGAAACGAGACAAATGGCCATTCGTCTTGATCCAAAGTTGAGCATGTCTAGCGCAGCTGCGATTGACTTCCGAAGCAGGTTCCGTTCACTTTGAATCAATTGTCTGGCTCTTCCAAAAATGCATTGCCACGCCTCAGGCCACCAGGCGTTTGCTTTGGCAGGGACTGCTCAGAAGGCGGGCTGGACACGACGCAACTCGCAGCACGGTGCTCCTTCAAGAATCGGCGTATATCTTCGGCCAACTTTCGTGCAGATGCCCAATCCTTAGTTGTTTGTCGATTTGAACTTCACCCCAGAGCTCCACAAACATCAATGAACAACCCCAACACTTGCCAAGTTTCTGATTCGCTACATGTCTGGCATCTATCTTCCAAGGCTGGGGTCGTGTAGATGTTCATCACAACATAAGGGCATGGCCTTCGTTGTCGGCGAGAGGGCATTGGAGGCAATAAACCCAGCCAACTTGCCTATCCCTTGAGAACTTCAAAGCGTGGCTGCGAACTGAATGTTGTCTCTGTCTCTTGCTTCTCAACTAGTTGCTCAGTATTCAGCATGAACACTTGCGCTTTGTCCACACAAACGGGGCCGACGCTGACGGGGCAAGCACTTACTTACTCTTGAACGGGGGGAACCAGTCTAAACTTTCGTCATAATAAGAGGACTGCCTCTCCGGCATCATCGACGCTACCTGTCATGCAGTGGATGCCTATCCGGCAGATGCTTGCTTGCTCAGCAAGATCACTCGGCGACAACGCACAAGTTCCATTCGCTTGCTTTTTCAGCAAGAATCACAACTGCTTATTCAGCAGTGATAAACCTCAGAAACGACTGGCAATGCGTTCAGTCAAGCCTGCCTGCGCGCACACTCCCAACTCCAAACGAAGGGAGGTAGTTCAAAATGGCAAACAACGCACTCAATTCTGGCAGGTGTTGCTTTTGCAGCACGTAACCCAGGCTTTTTCACAAAACCTGCGCTCTTGCATCTTGCTTATTCAGCAAAAATGTTGATCTTGCTTACTCAGCAAGGATGTTGATTAACAGTAACAAACTGCTTCCCCTTTGCTTATTCAACAGGAACGTTAAGCCTTGCTTATTCAGCAAGGATGTTGACCTTGCTTACTCAGCAAGGATGTTGCTGACCAACAGTAACAAACTGTTTCCCCTTTGCTTATTCAACAAGGACGTTAGGCCTTGCTTATTCAGCAAGGATGTTGATCTTGCTTACTCAGCAAGGATGTTGCTGACCAACAGTAACAAACAGTTCCCCCTTATTATTCAGCAAGGACGGAAGCCTTGCTTATTCAGCAAGGATGTTGATCTGGCTTACTCAGCAAAGATGTTGCTGACCAACAGTATCAAACATTTCCCCCTTGCTTATTCAGCAAGGACGGAAGCCTTGCTTATTCAGCAAGGATGTTGATCTTGCTTACTCAGCAAGGATGTTGCTGACCAACAATAACAAACATTTCCCCCTTGCTTATTCAGCAAGGACGGAAGCCTTGCTTATTCAGCAAGGATGTTGATCTTGCTTACTCAGCAAGGATGTTGCTGACCAACAGTAACAAACATTTCCCCCTTGCTTATTCAGCAAGGACGGAAGCCTTGCTTATTCAGCAAGGATGTAGATCTTGCTTATTCAACAAGGAAGTTTCTGACCGAAAGTGATAAATATTCCCGCCTTGCTTATTCAGCAAGGAGGACATACGGCCTTGCTTTTTCAGCACGGAAATTAGGCCTTGCTTCTTCAGCAAACCCAAAAGGGGATAAACATGTTTGAATGCTTTGCTTACTCAACAAGGGCGGCAAACGCATTGCTTCTTCAGCAAGGACGCTAGGCCTTGCTTTTTCAGCAAACCGTGGGCATTGCGTCTTCAGCAACCAAGTGACAATGTAGAACATTTGCTTTGTCAGCCAGCAATTGCTTTTTCAGCAAGACCGCGCGCTCTGCTTGTCCAGCAGAGTGTTTGTTTCGTCAATAAAACCTCAAACCCGAAGGCTTTGCCAGGCCTGCGCCACAGCAGCAGCAGCAGCAGCGCCGCAGCGCCACTGGCAGAAAGCCTGAAGTGTGAGGCAAGAGCCAAGATTGCAATGTCGGTCGCTGCCAACATCCAACTACTGTCTTCCAGCTCTCCTTCTTCAGGAATTGAATGCTTTTTCAGCATTTCAATCTTCATCGAATTTAAAATTAAGAAGTGAAAAGCAACAGTCTACTGTTGGAGGCCGGTTCAACATTGTTCTTAGAACTCCAGGTCTCGCGCGCGGACTGATGTGTTTCAGCGCTCCCGGCACAGGCCTTGCTGTGTCTTTTTGCGTGGCCCTGCCCCCAAACAGACCAACAGTCACCGCAACTGGGAAGACCATTTTTAGTGGTAGGTGATCTACATTTCCATAATCCACTGTTAGTGAGGGGCAGGGCCCAACATGCGCGCGTAATACCAGCAGGATCTACTTCAGATCCTCATCATCGCCAGGCTGATCGCCGTCCCTGTCGCTGCCGCTGCTCCGCCGCTGCCGCCGGTTGTCGCCTCCGCCGCCACCGCCGCCACCGCCAGAGCCACCACCAGCGCCCGCCTTGGCCTTGGCACCTCCGGCGGCGCCCGCTTTTGACGAAACGCCCTGTGCAGATCCACCGCCGTCGCCCTCGGGCTTAGCCGATCCACCACCATCGCCCTTTGCAGATCCACCGCCAGCCTTAGCTGATCCACCGCCAGCGCCCTTAGTAGACCGTCGGCTGACCCACCGCCACCGCCGCCGTCGCCAGCAGCGCTGCCAGGATCGCCACTTCCAGCAGCGCTGCCAGCTGAGCCACCTCCAGTCTGGCCACTGCCAGCAGCCCCAGCGTCGCACTCCTCAGCCGCATCAGCAATCCAGCTCCAGTACTCGAACGCGATCGACACCATCTCTTCCAAGCCTTGAGGGGCAGGGCCTGCAAGCACCTGACCACCCAGTGTCGCACTCATTTCGGCAGCGTTCGACTCGTGGACCCACACACAACGCGGCGGACCTTGTGCCGGCTTTGGCTTTGCCCTCGGCGGGCGCTGCCATTGCGCCGATGCTGGCCGCTTCATAGCGGCGCTTACTTGACCTGCGCTATGACCTGTGCTACTTAGCTGACCTGTGCTTACTGCACTGACATCAAGTTGCCAAAGCTGTCTTGCGAGAATGCACTGATATCAAGTTGCCAAAGCTGTCTTGCGAGAATTCTTTGTGACAGTGCTCCAAACACTCTTGATGCTTTTGGGCCAGACATGCAGACACAAACAGTGGAGTGGCACCCCACATGGCTTTTTCAGCCTTTGGCGCTGCTTACTCAGCAGCAGGTAGTGCAAACAGCAACCACACCAAACTGCTTCTACTACTCAATTGTGTTGTTTAACATGGAAAAACTGGTGTTTCTCAATTTGGTGGCCAGATCAATAACCCTTTTCCTATTCAGTAAAAATGCCTTGGAAAGTGCAACAACACATCGTGTAGCTCCGCATCAGTCGCAAACCTACAGCGATGAGCCATGACTAGAACAAGGAGCGCGGCAACAAGAAGCGTTGCCCCTGTGAAGCTAAAAGTCGAACCCCCCCCCTGGCGCAGGTTCAGTCAAGCAGCCAAGTGGCAGCTAGCTGCAACACTGGGCGGCTGCAGCACTGGGCGGTTACCTGAAGCCACTGTTGAAAACAAGGTGTTGGGAATTGGGCTGCGACAGCCCTTGGCGCTGCAAAAGCGCGAAAAAACGGGCTGTGAAAGCCCTTGGCGCTGCAAAAGCGCTTCCCCCAAAGTCAGCGAAAGTTTCAGATTGCGGGGTCAAAGTGTTTTACAGGTTTAGGTTGTCAATTACCTTTCCAAAAGCACGACACAAACCCAACAACTGCGCTTCAAACATTTTTGGGGGACTTTCTGGGGCCCAACAGTTCAAACGCTTCTTTGGGCGTCTTCTGTCGATGTGCTTAGCTTTCTTCGGGGAGGGGGGCCACAGCTGATGCGTGTGTGAACACAACGAACGCACCATGTTAGTAGCTGCAGGCTTCAATGAGTCAAACACATGTCCGGAACCCCGGGATGTTTGGAAAACAAACGCAAGCCAGCAAAAAACACAAACATTCTAGTGAAGGAAGGGAAGCAACTTTTGCCATGGACTGCCCTGCCAGCTTCCCAGAGCTTATGCAGCTCTGGCGTTCAACTTCAAGTCCGGTTGGGAGTGGAAGAGAGTGGAGTGGAGTGAAGTGATCCGAAATGGCGTGAAGTGAAGTGATTGAAGTGAAGTGGTGTGAAATGATGTGATGTGTGGTGTGGTGTGAAGCGAAGTGGTGTGAAATGATGTGGAGTGAAGTGGAGTGGAGTGATGTGATGTGATGTGATGTGATGTGGAGTGGTGTGGAGTGGAGGAGTGGAGCGGGATCAAGTGAAGTGGAGTGACAGTGAAGGGAAGTGATGTGGAGTGAAGCGGGGTGAAGTGAAGTGATGTGGAGTGGAGTGAGCTGAAATCATGCAGTGGAGTGGAGAAAAACGGTGAAGTGAAGTGAAGTGAAGTGAAGTGAAGTGAAGTGAAGTGAAGTGAAGTGAAGTGGAGCGGGTGAGATGAAGTGAAGTGATGTGAAGTGCAGTGGAGTGAAGTGAAGTTCAGTGGAGTGGAGTGGGGTGGAGTGGAGTGATGTGATGTGATGTAGAGTTGAGTGAAGTGGAGTGAAATGAAGTGAAGTGATGTGATGTGATGTGGTGTGGAGTGGGGTGGGTGACGGTGGAGTGAAGTGGGGCGGAGTGAAGTGAAGTGATGTTCCAAAGCCTTTGAAACTTGAAGTTAAGCCAGTTGGATGTAGCTGTGCATTTGGTGGGGCATGCTGTAAGGGTGACCCATGATGGCACCTGGAACTCGGAACTTGTTGCTTTGAAAGGGAGGGAACATCATATGTCACTAGCTCCCTTCTGTGGCCAAAAAAATATTGAGTGCTTGCAAGGGCTTCCAGGGGCGCTTTTTCAGCGCTCAAAGGCACTTGTTCAGTGCTTTGCGTTCACTTGTCAGATCATTGCTTCGGATCTAGTGCTTTCACTTGCGCTTGTTCAGCGCGCGCTTGTTCAGCGCCTTCTCATTAGCGCTTGTTCAGCGCGCGCTTGTTCAGCGCTTTCACACCAGCGCTTGTTCAGCGCGCGCTTGTTCAGCGCTTTCACCGGCGCTTGCTCAGCGCCTGTCCCCGCCTTGGCCCATCCGGTCGGCTTGTCCACGAAGAAGTCACTCCAGGGGGGGGTGGGAGGCAAATGGCTTACTAGTATTTTCGGGGCACGGTTGCTGGAAACTAGGCATAACATAAAGTTTAGATATTTACGGTTTCAACCAAGTCTCAAGAGGCATGAACCCTGAACTGAAGCGACACCGCTGCAGCTGGAATCTAGAAGGCGCCTGTCCACACACTTGACTGAAAGCAAAGCTGAATCTGCGCGTAACCCACGCTTTTTCAGCACGGGTGTTGACGATTAAACTTAACACCTACGCTCTTGCATCTTGCTTACTCAGCAAGGATGTTCATCTTGCTTATTCAGCAAGGATGTTGCTGACCAACAGTAAGAAACGTTGTCCCCTTTGCTTGTTCAACAAGGATGTTGCTGACGGAAAGTGATAAACACTCCCCCCTTTGCTTATTCAGCAAGGAGGACAAAAGGCCTTGCCTATTCAGCAAGGATGTTAGGATTTTTCAGAAAACCGAAAAGAAATAAACATGTTTTGCGCTTGGCTTCGACAATAAACATGTTTTGCGCTTGGCTTATTCGACAAGGGCGTGCGTACATGTTGTGCGTGCTTTTGCGTGTATGCCCGCATTGTGTAGGCTTTTCTACACCGCACGCACTCAAAAAGGTGTCTGACCTGACCAAATGTTAAAAATATTGGAGCTTTAGCTGAAGAAAAATTAAAAAATTATAGCTAACCACAAGCAAGTTATCTGCTGCAGCTGATCTGGAGTCAAAGCATCATCATCCTCGTGCGGCATTCCGTCTTCGTCTTCTCCCGCAGCGACTTCGTCGGCACCTGCAACACCGCGCATGGTGCGACGCTTGTTGCGGCCGCCGCCGAGTTTGCTGGCCGGCAAACGTTGTGGCTTGTCCGTGTAGCCAGGGTCTGGCAGCACGCCACGGAGGGACAGCATTTGAGTGAGGTCTGCCAGCTCAGCCTCGCTCAATGGGGCTCCAGTTTTTGCTTCCGACCACTTTCTGTGACGCTCGAGGTCATCTTGCAAGGAGGCTTTGCCAAAGAAATGGCGTCCAGCAGTCTCATCGTGCTTTTTGTCCAGCTGTGCCTCTAAAGTGGAGCGGTACCGAAACAAGGCGGTCTCTGCAACGGCACGAAACACCCAGTAGTCAGGCACGTGGCGAAACGCCATGTGCCTGAAATCGGTCACGCGTGACAGCCCAACAAAGGCCAAGCCAGGCACCGTGCGAAACGGCTGCCAAGTAGGTTCGTGCGCCATATCGAACACACAGCCATCGGACAACGTCAATCCTTGGCTTTTGTGCACTGTCATGCCATAGCTCAATACCAGCGGGAACTGCTCGCGGTAGAGCATGGGCATGCGCTCATGTCGAACGCGTTGCAGCCCAATGCACACGTATGTTGGATGGCCTTCTACCATGCATGGCCCAAGGTAGCCCGGAAAGTCCACAATCAAATATTTCAAGCTTGATGCTGAGCAGCCTCCGACCTCTGCTGCGTTCCGTGATTTCGCTTGAGCTGCTTGCTGACCTGCTGCGCCGTCAGAAAAGACGGGCGCCGCTGCATGCCGGACAACTCCGACGATCTTGCCACGCAAGCCGTTCACCAAGTTCCACACTGTGCGAACATTGGACGTCAGCATCACGGGAGCGCCCCGGGTGCAGTGCAAAACTCGGCGCAGTCCGCCAAAGGAGTCACAAGAACCAACGGGCTCGAGTCTGCCGACCACACGCGCAAAATGCCCGTGCCACCTTCTGCTGCAGCGTCCTCGCCCAAACGGCGGCCGTTGAACTGGCCGGCGCGCTGCTTCTCACAAAAAAGGTGCACGCATTCTTCGTGGAAGCGCCGGATTTCTTCGGCCGTCAAAGTGCACTCTGGGCTGGTGAGATCGTGTGTCTTCCACAACGCGACATCTTCTTTTGTGTGTGCAGCATCGCGGAGTCTCAGCAGTGACTCCTTGTACAGCGAAACACCTGCCTGCTGATGCACACGTCGCAGGCGAATCACGTTGCGGATGCTGCCAAACAATCTTGCCCCAAGGTTGACATCCGCATGATCTTTGCCCGTGGCCTGGGCGGCCGTGCTGAGCAAAGTTGCGTCATCCTTCACTGCCACGGGGGGCAGCTGGCCAAAGTCGCCCGCAAGCACGACTTTGACGCCACCAAAAGGCAAGCGCGCGCCACACTTGCAGGCGCCTTTGCGGTCACAGTGCTTAGGGTGGTAGGTTGCGTACCGCCACTGCTGCAAGCGCATGTGAATGTATGCCAAAACTTTCTTCTCGATCATTGACACTTCGTCCACTTCAAGCACTGCCATCTCTCCGAGCTCTGTGGCCATGGCGGCCATGTCCTCTTCGGAGAGCGAGGACAGACCGCCGCCACCATTTGGGCGCAAGCGAAACAAGGACGCTATGGTGCGCGCGCCGCTGCCCATGTTGCTGGCAGCCACACCGGTATACGCGGCACGCACGATGCGGTCCTTGATGCCGCGCTGCCCCATCTCTGCATTGGCAGCTTGCACTGTTGTCGTGGCGGGGGTGGGAGGGGGGGGGGTGGAGGGTTGTATTTTTAGGCTCTGTTTTCTGTTTGTTTTGTCCTTTTCCACTTTTTTTCTTTTTTTTTTTCTTTTTTGTTGTCGTCTTGCCTGTGCCTGCAGTCCCTAACAACAAGACGGGGCCGCACAGCTTGCAAAGACCACCCAGATCTGCTGGCAGAGGCAAATTCACGCCGGAAGCAGATGGCGCGCTCAAGTATGCCTCACACCAGGCGGACATGTGAGCAACAAAAGACTGCTGCGTTGGATCAAGCTGTGGAAGCTGCGGCGCAGAGGCATCGACGGGCAGGAAAGCCGCATCGACGCCTGCTGGCTGTGGCACATGCTGCAAGGCGATAGCGTCGGCGGGCAGAAAAGCCGCATCGACGCCTGCTGGCTGTGGAGCACGTTGCGGGGCGGAGGAATCGGCGGGCAGACAAGCCGCATCGACACCTGCTTGCTTTGGAATCAGGGCGATCGCATCTGCGTGCGAAATACCACCCTGACCAACACGTAAAGTCCAAGCATGAGTCTCAGGCAAAATGGCACTAGTCATATCATCTGGCAAAGCTTCCAGGCTCAAGCTGGAAGCAAAAGGATTCAAAGCATCCCACTCGGAGCGAGTCTCCTTGTCCACACAAAGCAAAGCATCCTCGTCCAAAGGCACAAGCGCTTCGTGCAACGGGTTATACCCGGGCCGGCCCATGCTCTGCTCCTGCATGGCTCCGGCAACAAACCTGGCACGCTTGGCTTTTCTTTCCTCAGGATCTTCCAAGTCTTCATCGTCCTGGCGCCACGGATGGGGACAGAATACAGCATAGCGCCACTGTCCCTCTTTGCTTGGCGAGGACAGATCTGCTCCCTGACTGACAGCTATGCGGTTTTGGCGCCGTGGCCGACGCATACACCGCACTCACGAAGAATCCTGTGCTTCACTTCTTCCCATAAGTCTGCATACAGTTTATTCTTGATAGCCTTCTGCTCCTTGCCGGCAGGTTTTTGGGAGCCCATGTAATTGAAATGCACTGTACAAAGCTGCTCCAAACACTTTTTTGACAAGCCGGGCTTGACAAGGCCATTGCCGCGCTTGACATACGGCACCAAATCAAGCGCAAGCATCTGAAAAACAACTTTTTGCATGAGCTCCGTGGCGGGGCCACCTTTCCGCGGCCTCTCTCCCAAAATTGCCTCCAAGTAAAGCTCCAGCTGTAGACGCTTGGGCGTTGGCTTCTTGCCTTGACAAGCTTCCTGCACCGAGTATCTCATTTCTCCGTGCGCTGGCTGCCACGGAAACCCATGCTGCTCCGCCACAGATGCTCTATTTGCGGAGGTGTCCTCCAGAACACTCTGAGCTGTGGCACCAGCAGCAGGCTTTGCAGCAGACAGCAAAGTTGCATTGCTACTTGCAGCGACGCTACTTTGAGACTGACCTTGCTGCTCAACTGTGGGAAGGACGGGCAGAAAAGCCGCATCCTTCCCGGTGGCTACCAGACATGCTGCGGTGCTAGCACTTTGCACGTCTACGGGCCGCCCGACGGATAGAACAGTCGCGTCGTTGCTGGCGGCGGCAACACTGTGAGAAGGCTGCTCGGCAGTGGGCAAGCTTCCCACGTGGCCGCAGTCCGCTGCACGTGCCTCGGACGGCGCAGCTGCTGAAGATTTCTTTTTCTTGGCTTTATTCTGCTGAGCAAAGCGCTTCTTCAGCCAGAAAGGGCACTGATTGGAGGCCACAAACGCATGCAATTGCTCTATGGCCTCACGATCCGACAGCTCTCTGGGATCTGCCTCTGCCGCTGTAAAAGGCCTGTGCAGTCGCAGACAATATCTCGCCATGTCGCTAGCATTCGGTCTGCGGCCGTCTAGATTCAAGTAAGGCTTCTCCTTGACGATCGCGGGCTTTTTGCGCAAGCTCAAGTTTCTGCCCCGACGATCTATGCGTCCAACAAACTGAGACAAGGACATTTTTCGCACGGCTTCGACGGACAAGCCGCCACCCAAACGCAGCTTCTCCAAGCGGCTGGCATAAATGTCTACCTTAGTTTGCTTAGTCACGGTAGTTTGCTCCGTGCCAGTTTGGATGGCTTGCAGCTCCTTGACCACAGGCTGCTCCTTGGCATTCAGATTCACAAAAAATCGGCTGGACAGCACGCGCGGCAAGTCCATCAAGACGTGCCATGCTTCCAGTGAGCAAATCTGGTCAGGCACAGCCGTATGGATGAATAGCTTCGATAGCAGCGACGTGACAGTCATGGTCTCATCGTCGCGCATGCGGCGCAGTATATCATCTAGCAGGCCACCGATCCGGCTGGTGGCCGTGTGGCCGCTGCCAAGCTTGCCCGTATATTTTGTGAGGTAGTTAACTGCTGCCTGTATGGTCAGCACTACCTGATCGTCAACGTTTGCCACCAAGCCCATGGCCTTGAAAGGATCATGCGTGTTGACATGATGGCAGTTCCTGCGGGCGTACAGGCGGTACAGCCCTTTACGCCGGGGGTCTTCCAAGATGACCCCTTTGCCTGGCGGCATGCGTGACTTCTCGTAGTCTTTGCTGCAAAAGGCATATGTCTGCGTCTTGCGAGCGCAGCTTTCATGTTCTGCCGGACGGCGTGCCACTTTGCTTCCCAGGCCGGGCCGCACCACGCGCAAGTACTCTGCTTGCGGCATATTTTCCAAACCTGCGCCTGCCTGGACAAGAAAGCGGCTGCTGATGCAGGCATGGTCGGACATGCCTACTCCCCAAACACGTTGAAAGCTGCCCTGGACGAGCCGTACGGTTTGCTGCCGCGCCGACCTCGGCACTGGACGGTCGCCGGGCTGGCTCTCACTGGCGGACAGAAGAGACGCACCAGGAGGCTGCTGAGTGGCGGACAGAAAAGTCGCACCCTCATCTTCCGGAACTGCACGGCGAAATGCGCGCGACAAGAAAAAGCAACGGTCGAAGCGCCATGCTTGCACACTGAGATGGGACGTGTCCATCCAGTCGTGACACCAAGTGCCTGACAAAGTCACCTCTGCACCATCTGCCTCCCAAGCATCTTGCCAGCGCTCCTGATAGCGCTCAGGCATCTTCTCTGAGGCATGCGTATTAGTGTCCCCGGCAAAAATGCAGCCCCACCGGCAAAGCTTCCAGGGCATTCCAAACTACTTCCATTTCCGAGGCTCGCTGCGCTGCAAACTCTGCGCTGGCGGTGCAGTGCGCAGTGGCAAGCGCCAAGCATGCTCCGTTTTTGGTTACCTGCACTTGAACATGCAGTAAGTGCCGGACGCCTGCAGCTGTCAATGGTACGACTCCCACACGAAGCCGCGTCACCGTAGCGTTGCGCAAGAGCATGCACACATCAAAGCCTTCCAGCGTGCTGTGGCCACGCTGCGCGGGACTCACTACATCGTAACCGAACTCGCGGCCCGCAGACAAGATAGCAGGAAGAGTGCTGGGCGTCACCTCTTGCATGCAAAACACATCATACTCGCCAATCCTGGCGCGAACATCTTGGCGCAAGGGCTGCTGGAACAAGTTCAAGCTGCCTACAGCAAGGTCAAAGACTTCTTCTGAGATAAGTCTCCGACCAGTGTCGCCTTCAAGCTGCCCTGCTGCCTGCTCCATGGCCACCTCCACATACACCGGAGGTACCTCCACACCGTGGCCACTGTGTCGGTCGTGCATGTTGCAACTTTCGACGCACGCGTCTGACCAGCTGGCAATTGTTGGTCATGAGCAATGCCTTTTGCTCTGTGCCTATGCGGCAGGGGTGCCACTCTGCTTGTGCCAAAAGTGCCTCCAAATCTTGCAACAGTGCCTTTTCTTGGCAAGTCAAATGAACAATTTTTCGCTTTCCGGCACCGTCTTTCACGTACGCCATGCGAGTGGGTAGGAAACACTCGTGCAAAATCTGCATCCACTGGCAAGGCTTGCTGGGAAAACTGCTCCCTGGCGGCCAGAAAAGGCGCACCAGGAGGCTCCTGCTGGGATGCTGCTGGCGCAGCTTCTGGTTGCAAACGCGCACGCTTGCGCGCAGGCTGCGCAGTCTCCTTGACACGGGATAGCTCCAAGTCTTCGGATCCGTCAGACTCTGCATCCGAGTGCAAGGGGGAGTCTGCGGCCGTTTTGCGGGCAGGAGCATTTTCAATGTCCTGCTGAGACCATTTCTCCGCTTTGCCGAAGCTCCAGTCCGTGACATATTCCTCGTGCACACGGGCAAATTCTTCAGCAGTGCGCACGCTCTCGGAACTAGGCAAACGCCACTCCTCCCTTGCAGGGTCCACGCGTGGCATCTGCGCGCCAAAATTGATGGAATGCAAGTGCATGATGCCGCCGGCACCCCACTCGAAGACGCCTTCTCCATCTTCGTACTTCAAGACATGCTTGTAGAAGAGTTCCATCTTGTAGCCGGTGTACCATGCTACCACCCCTGGATATTTCAACACCAAGCGTCTGTCCAGGGACAGCTTCCTTTCTGCCGGCTCTAGTGGGTCGGAGCGACCATGGCGTCGCCGAGTCACGGCGGCGTCGTACTTTTGCAAAATTTGCGCTAAGTCCTGCCAGTGGTAGATGGCAGTCGTCAAGGTCGTGAAGTGGCAAGGAATTTCTCCCCCTGCTTGCAAGCAACTCAGCGAGTTCTGAAGCTTTTCCAACAAGGCACGCAGCTCTGGGTCTTCGGCTGCAGCTGCATCCACAGCGCGGTTAGAAAGGACGCGCGCTGCGTCGCCCACGCGGTCAGAAAAAACGCGCGTAGACGCAGTCACGGCGCGGTCAGGAAAGACGCGCGCTGCGTCGCCCACACGGTCAGAAAACACACGCGCAGACGCATCCACAGCGCGGTCAGAAAAGACGCGCGCTGTGTCGCCGACGCGGTCAGAAAAGACACGCGCAGACGCAGTCTCGGTCACGGCGGAAGCTCCCAAAACAGCCTCAAGTGCATGCTCTGCAGCCACGCATTGCTCCTTCAGTGCCTGCTGCACAGGTGAGTCAGGCGCCAATGCCTCTTTCTCGGCGCTGACAGCTGTGCGCCACACCTCCAAAACTTGCTCTGCCTTCTGCTCGAGCGTCTCTTGTTCAATCTGCTCTACCAAAGCTTCAAGATCGCTCCTCTGCTGCAGCTTCTCTGGCGCCGAGCCAATCATGGCTTGCTCGAAAGCAGCAATCACCTTTGTGAACTGAGCTTTCCCCATCTTCATCAACTCTTCGTTGGTGTACGAAGCACTCGTGTTCAGGCCGATTTGGCGCTTCACAAAGTAAGTTCTTGAGCGTAGTGCCTTATTACGCAGGGCCGTGTTCAAGGCAAAAAAGTAAAAGCGCGGGTGCGTTTGGAAGCGACCGTCGGCTCGCAGCAGCATGTGTTTGATCCACTCCCAGAAAGAGAGCGGCTGCTGGTTCTCCGCTCGCTCCTGAACATGGGCCCAGTAGTCCCCCTGTCCCAGCGGAAAGAGTTTGAGGAACCCTGCAGCGATGTAGTACGGGTGATCCTCACGGATGAGCACGTTGCGAGACAGCACTGTGGGGGGATCCACAATGGGCAGGCCTGCCACACGACCTGCGCCGTGGCGCTGTAGACTGGCTGAGGCCAGCACATCTGAGCGATGTGCATCGCCCAAGGCATTCCAAAGATCCTCTTGCATCTCTTGCTGCGTTTGCTGCCCCGCCAAGTCTTCGGGAGACCAACAGCCTTCGGGAGTCAGCGGCTGCTCCTCCCAGGCCGACAGCTCTTGCACGGCTGTCAACTCATCGTGCAAAATTTGCTCAACTTGGTCGTGTCCCATGCTTTGCTGGTCTGTCAAAGGGCGGTCAGAAAAGACGCACCGCTGCTGCGAGACTAAGTACCCCACGAGAGTCGAGGTGACCAACTCATCTGGGCCGCAAAGTCCAGCTCGTCGAGCTTTTGTCTCAAGCTACACCAAGTTTTCTCCATGCGGTCAGCATCACTGACGCTCTCTGGCGGCTCGTGCAAAGCTCGTACTAGCGAGGCCAGCTGCAAAGACAAAGTGCTGGAAATCCACATCGCAAAGAGCCTCTTTTCGATCTGGGGCCAGATCTGCTGCTGCACTTCCTGCACCTCCAAGCCCTCCGGCTCTGCTCCCTCTTCAGTGTTGGAGTACTGCTCCAAGTTTGCACGGTTCACGAAGCCGCAGTATCCTTCGGGAGTCAGGCCACCCGGGCGCAACGCCGCGGAGCCTCCATCTTCGACGGGCCGGCACAGTCGGTTCAGGGCACGCTCGAGACGCCGGCGCGAGACCAGAAAAGGTACTCGCTGCTTCCTGTGCACATCCTTGCTGCAGCGGCGTATCAGGAGCATTTTCATGTCTCCAACTGCAGCAGGAATGTCTCGCACGAACTGCGGGCCGTGTTGAAAAAGGTTGCCCACGTGGCCTCGCAGCTCACACTGGCCCGTGCCGTACAGCGTAAAGATCCGCACCAAGTGCTGGATCGGGGACAGGATCTCTTCCTCGAAGAAAGTCAGGGCATCGATCTCCGGGAGTGTCTCTCCCGGATCTGCGTGGTTGGCCGCCGTCAAGCGGAACGGCTCCTTGGGCAACATCGCCTTGGCACGTTCCTTGGCTTCGTGCAAGCAGTTCTCACAGATTGGCTTGCCGGCTTCCAGCCAATCGGCCTCAGGTGCCCGACAGAAGTTGGTCTTCTGAAACGCTTGGGTCTCGAAGCCTCCGGGCAGGCCACTCTTGCCTTTGCCTGCGGCAATGCCGAACCAGCCTTCCTTGCAGTAATGGCAGTCCTGAAACTCCATGCTCAGCATGTAGGAGTCCACCTCATGCACACGGTGGAAAAACGGCATTGTGCGGGCTTCGGCGTCCATGCTGTTGCCGTACAACTGCCGTAAGCTCTTTGGCAGCCGAGGCCGCGGCAAGTGGTCCCCTAAAACTGTCTCACTGGCGTGCAGCTTTGGCTCATGCCATGCCTTTAATGGCATGTGTTCCACTTCGATGAGAAGCGGCTGCAGCGCCCTGCGAACACGCTCTTGGTCCACCAGGGACAAATGGCACCAAGTTCTCCGGAGGAAATCATAGCCGAAGCGAAAATCATCATCGGCTTTCTTGCCATGGCCGCTGAACAGCTCCTCGGCACAAGTAGCTCGCAGTGCCTGCAGCTCGGCCTTTCTTTGCTGAAGCATAGTCAAAACCTTTTCGACCAGAGCGGTTTCGGAGACACACAAGTCACGCTCCCAGCCTTGCACGAGTGCTTCTTGCTCCGGCGACAGATGCTGTCTGTATCTTTTGAGAAACATAGCACAAAAGGAAGAGCTTACATCAGCTCCCTGGTCAAGGCTTTGCAATGCCTTCACCAGGGAGCTCTTTTCTTGAGCTCGCAGCACGGCAGAGTAAGCTTGGACAAAAGCACTCAGCCTTGCAAAGCTTCGATGAAGGCCGGCCAGAAAAGGCGCAGCCTCCAACTTGGACTTGTCACAAAGCACAAACTCCCAGTCTTCTAAATGCTCTTTCTGGTCGGCATTCAACAACGCCACGTGCCTGTCGAAGAAATTCTTAGCTTGCTTCCAACGTGTGTCGGAATTCGCGCGGTTGCTGCTGACAACAGCTGACAAGCTTTGCTTCTGTAGCTGAGCAATTTCAACAGCATTCTGAGCGAAGAAGGCTTGCACTTCGACAAAGGCAGGAGCACGACGCGATGCTGCAGCTTCTTTTGCCGCAGCACTCACTTGACACAACTCAGCTTCCTTTGCAAGCAAAAAATCCTTTTCCGCAGACGCCAAGCGGTCGCTATAGCGCAGCAGGAAAACACGGCAAAAGCTCGACATTTGAAATTCCTGCATGTGTCGACAAAGCTGCCAGCAAGCTTGGCTTGCTTGAGTATCTTATCGCCTCTGCCGTCTCTGTCAAAAATGCCTCCACGCGGCAAAAGCAGCGTTGAAGGCCGGCCAGAAAAGGCGCAGCCTCCAACGTGGACTTGTCACAAAGCACAAACTCCCAGTCTTCCAAAATCTGCTGCTGAGCTGGCTCCAAGCTTGAAAGTTTTCGTCTGCAGAAATTTCTGGCTCGCTCCCACTCTGGTACCTGACTGCGCCGCTTGCTGTTGAGCAAAGCTGTAAGCGTCGGCTTCTTCATTTGCACAAGCTCCTGCGAGTAGGCTGCCAAAAACGCCACCGTCTTATCAAATGCGTCTGCCATGGCGTCCGGAGCGGTCAGAAAAGACGCGCTCCACCGTGCGGGATACACAAGGAAACGATGTCACTGGCATGTGTCTGTGGAAGTATATGCGTTCTGTGGGAACACAAACTAAAAAAAAAAACATCAAGAGGTTGTCCGCCTGAGCGTGATGCTGGTAGGTCGGCTGGTGACAAACAACAAACTAGAACATTAACATGTTCTCGGCCTGTGTGTGGTGCTGGTGGGAGTGCTGGTGAAAGTGTAGTGGTGGTAGTGGTGGTGGTGATGTGAGTTGCCGCTCCGCGATTGAAGCCGGGACATGAACAAACATGAACAGTGGTGGTGGTGATGCTAGTGATGCTGGTGACGAAAACCGGGACATTGAACAAACATGACATACGCGGAGCAACTGACAAGACAGAGCCGAAACGCCACACGGTCACAGCGACATTACCTCCCTATCTATCTATCTATCTGTCTATCTACCTATCTATCTGCCTGTCTACCTCTCTATCTATCTGTCTACTTGTCTCTCTATCTTTCCAGCTTTCTATATATCTATCTATCTATCTATCTGTCTGTCTGTCTATCTATCTAGAGCGCGACTAACTCAACAGGGCAGCGTAGGATGCCTTGCGCGTTGCCATTCCAATGCGTTTTACCACTGCCAAGCTGCATTCCATCTTAGAAATGCGCACCGCGCGCAAGCGCCACGCATTTTTTCCAAATTGGATGAAAGCCTTGCGCGTTGCCATTCCAATGTGTTTTACCACTGTCAAGCTACATTGCATCTTAAAAAACGCGCACCGCGCGCAGGCGCCACGCATTTTTCCAAGTTAGATAAAAGCCTTGCGCGTTGCCATTCCAATGCGTTTTACCGCTGTCAAGCTACATTGCATCTTAAAAACGCGCACCGCGCGCAGGCCGCGTGCGATTTTTGAAAGTTGGAGCTTCCAAAAGTAGCCCGACCCTCTCAGGTTTTTACGATTTTGACTTCCAAATGTGCACCGCGCGCAGGCCGCGTGCGATTTTTGAAAGTTGGAGCTTCCAAAAGTAGCCCGAGCATGTAGTGTTTTTACGATTTTGACTTCCAAATGTGCACCGCGCGCAGGCCGCGTGCGATTTTTTGCCAGCAATTCCGACCAAAGGCTCCGCACCCGCCGCTTTACCGAAGTAACTTCTGGGCCGTCTGGAGGCTCAAAACATTGAAAAATACAGCATTTCGCGACCTTTCTAACATTTCGCACACCATGCTTCATCTTTCTTCATCGCTTCTTCATCTTTCTTCATCGCTTCTTCATCTCTTCTTCTCTCTCTCTCTCTCGCTCTGCACTGCTCTGCTTGAGTTGTCGATATTGTCGGAAGTTAGACTTCTAAACTTCCTTCGATGACCTTTCTAGTAGAAACAAAGTCGAGGGTTCTGCGCGCTGCTCATTTGGAAAGGGACCAACTAGTTGCGTTTCACCAAGCCGGCACTGACCGCCCTCTGGTGGGTTCCTTTTGCCAACGTGGGTGGCAGGGTGCGTCCCTATTTGCGTGCCAAACGGCCCATGATTTCCAACACGATCAGATTGTCGTGATTTTTTTGTTTCTGACCCCTTAGTGGTCCAAATTGCCCCAACACGATGAGATGATCAGATTGTCGTGATTTTTTCTGACCCCTTAGTGGTCAGGTCCCCAAATCGGTGGATTTGCCATTGGTTCAAACCCCCAAAACGGGCACCGCGCCGCGCCGAGCGCTCAGTCGCGGAGGCAGCTGACACCATCGAGACCATCCCGTCCACCAACCCGTCGCCAGGACCTGCAGACCTCTCTGGGGGGGGGGGGGGGGTTCAGGGGGATCAAGCCGAAGCCTTGGTTGATTTCTTGGAAGGGGTTTGTCCCCTTCTAGTGAGGATTTGTCACTGGAGGGGAACGCCCCCTATGGATAGGACTTGTTTTTTTCCCTCACGCAAGGCCGCCATGGTGGGGAAGCCTTCGTAAGCCTTATTTGGGGTCCTTGGCCTATCTAAGTCTATCCAGAGATAAACCCCCACTAGCGGTGCGGGGGTTAGTGGCCCATGAGGACGGTCATCTAATTGAACGTCTCTTACAACTTTTTGGTTCTCAGGAAATTCCAAGAGTTTGGACAACAAAGAACTATAGGACCCGCCCCCCTCCCCCTGGTTTCCTCCAAAAAAAGGCCTCTCATTGGAGGAACCCAAGCGGGAGGGGTAAGGGAGGGGTAAAGGATTGGCGAGCCATAGCAAGTTGCCTCAACGGGCTCAATTAAAATTCAGTGTGTGGGTCAAACATAGGTACCCAAACTGGGTTGCCCTGAACCCTGGACTAAAACCTTTCTCCAAGTTGCTTAATTTCGAGCCATACCCATTTGGTTTCTTTGTGGGTTTCCCTTCACACGTCTTGGAACAGGAGCCACGACAATCAACGCTCACCAAACCCAGCGCTTCCCGGGAGGAACAAACATGGTGCCTTCGAAGTTGATTCGGATGGATTCGGATGGAATGCGTCGGAAGATGCGAGGAGCTGCGAAGGCGATGCACTTGGAGAACATGTCCTCGGAAGAGGGGGCCCGCGCCCTAGGAACCCCAGCGAAGCCCTCGCGGTCCCCTGTGCTCTATTAGGGAGCCTTACGCACCCCCCCTACAGGGATTCCCTCAGGAATTCCGCATGGGGCTCGCAACAGTGTGTCGATTGTTTGGGCAAAAATACTTTAGAGCCTCCGGCTCAGTCCGCCGACATTGTCCTCTCCCTTTTCTCCTTCTTCCTCTCTTCCTTGTCTCCCTCGTGTGTTCTGTCGTCCTCTCTCCCTCCCTCTGCTCCCATCCTCCCCATCCCCCCAAGCCTCTCACTCCCCACTCTCCCTCTCTCGTATGTATGCATGCATGTACATATGTATGTATGTATGTATGTATGTATGTATGTATGTATGTATGTATGTATGTATGTATGTATGTATGTATGTATGTATGTATGTATGTATGTATGTATGTATGTATGTATGTATGTATGTATGTATGTATGTATGTATGTATGTATGTATGTATGTATGTATGTATGTAATGTAATGTATGTATGTATGTATGTATGTATGTATGTGTGTGTATGTATGTATGTATGTATGTATGTATGTATGTATGTATGTATGTATGTATGTATGTATGTATGTATGTATGTATGTATGTATGTATGTAATGTATGTATGTATGTATGTATGTATGTATGTATGTATGTATGTATGTATGTATGTATGTATGTATGTATGTATGATTGTATGTATGTATGTATGTACTTTTTATGTATGTATGTATGTATGTATGTATGTATGTATGTATGTATGTATGTATGTATGTATGTATGTATGTATGTATGTATGTATGTATGTATGTATGTAATGTATGTATGTTATGTTATGTTATGTATGTATGTATGTATGTATGTAATGTATGTATGTATGTATGTATGTATGTATGTATGTATGTATGTATGTATGTATGTATGTATGTATGTATGTATGTATGGTATGTTATGTATGTTATGTATGTTATGTATGTTATGTATGTTATGTATGTATGTATGTATGTATGTATGTATGTATGTATGTATGTATGTATGTATGTATGTATGTATGTATGTATGTATGTATGTATGTATGTAATGTTATGTATGTATGTATGTATGTATGTATGTATGTATGTATGTATGTATGTATGTATGTATGTATGTAATGTATGTAATGTAATGTATGTATTGTAATGTATGTATGTATGTATGTATGTATGTATGTATGTATGTATGTATGTATGTATGTATGTAATGTATGTATGTATGTTTGTAATGTAATGTAATGTAATGTAATGTAATGTAATGTAATGTAATGTATGTATGTATGTATGTATGTAATGTATGTATGTATGTATGTATGTAATGTATGTATGTATGTATGTATGTATGTATGTATGTATGTATGTATGTATGTATGTATGTATGTATGTATGTATGTAATGTATGTTATGTATGTATGTATGTATGTATGTATGTATGTATGTATGTATGTATGTATGTATGTATGTATGTATGTTATGTAATGTATGTATGTATGTATGTATGTATGTATGTATGTATGTATGTATGTATGTATGTGGTGTAATGTAATTTGTTTGATGTAATGTAATGTAACTGTAACTGTAATGTTAAATTGTTAAATTTTTTTTGTTCTGTAATGTATGTATGTATGTATGTATGTATGTATGTATGTATGTATGTATGATATGTATGTATGTATGTATGTATGTATGTATGTATGTATGTATGTATGTATGTATGTTATGTATGTATGTATGTATGTATGCATGTATGTATGTACGTATGTATGTAATGTATGTATGTATGTAATGTATGTATGTATGTACGTATGTTGTATGTATATGTGTATGTATGTATGTATGTATGTATGTATGTATGTATGTATGTATGTATGTATGTATGTATGTATGTATGTATGTAATGTCTGTATGTATGTATGTATGTATGTAATGTATGTATGTATGTATGTATGTATGTAATGTATGTATGTATGTATGTATGTATGTATGTATGTATGTATGTATGTATGTATGTATGTATGTATGTATGTATGTATGTAATGTATGTATGTTTGTATGTATGTATGTATGTATGTATGTATGTATGTATGTATGTATGTATGTATGTAATGTATGTATGTATGTATGTATGTATGTATGTATGTATGTATGTATGTATGTATGTATGTATGTATGTAATGTATGTATGTATGTATGTATGTATGTATGCTATGTATGTATGTATGTATGTATGTATGTATGTATGTATGTAATGTATGTACTGTATGTATGTATGTATGTATGTATGTATGTATGTATGTATGTATGTATGTATGTATGTATGTATGTATGTATGTATGTATGTATGTATGTATGTATGTATGTAATGTATGTATGTATGTATGTATGTATGTATGTATGTATGTACGTATGTATGTATGTATGTAATGTAAGTAATGTATGTATGTATGTATGTATGTATGTATGTATGTATGTATGTATGTATGTAATG
Source organism: Effrenium voratum (assembly GCA_963377175.1). NCBI lineage: Eukaryota > Dinophyceae > Suessiales > Symbiodiniaceae > Effrenium > Effrenium voratum. The sequence goes on from CAUJNA010003250.1 coordinate 115,008, forward strand.
AATGTAATGTATGTATGTATGTATGTATGTATGTATGTATGTATGTATGTATGTATGTATGTATGTATGTATGTATGTATGTATGTATGTATGTATGTATGTATGTAGGTATGTAATGCATGTATGTATGTATGCATGCATGCATGTATGTATGTATGTATGTATGTATGTATGTAATGTATGTATGAAATGTATGTATGTATGCAGGCATGCATGTATGCATGTATGTATGTATCTATGAATGTATGTTATGTATGTATGTATGTAGGTATGCATGTATGTAATGTATGTATGTATGTATGTATGTGATGTATGCATGTATGTAATGCATGTGTGTATGTATGTATGTAATGTATGTGTGTATGTATGTATGTATGTATGTATGTATGTATGTAATGTATGTATGTATGTATGTATGTATGTATGTATGTATGTATGTATGTATGTATGTATGTATGTATGTATGTAATGTATGTGATGTATGTATGTATGTATGTATGTATGTAATGTAATGTAATGTAATGTAATGTAATGTAATGTAATGTAATGTAATGTAATGTTATGTATGTATGTAATGTATGTATGTATGTATGTATGTATGTATGTATGTATGTATGTATGTATGTATGTATGTATGTATGTATGTATGTATGTATGTAATGTAATGTAATGTAATGTATGTATGTATGTATGTATGTATGTATGTATGTATGTATGTAAGTAAGTAAGTAAGTAAGTAAGTAAGTAAGTAAGTAAGTAAGTAAGTAAGTAATGTAATGCATGTAATGTATGTACGTATGTATGTATGTGTGCATGCATGCATGCATGCATGCATGCTTACATACATGTATGCATGTATGTATGTACGTAATGTATGTATGTATGTAATGTCATGTAATGTCATGTAATGTAATGTAATGTAATGTACTGTAATGTATGTATGTATGTATGTATGTATGTATGTATGTATGTATCCTTGCACTTCCCCCTTGCTCCCCAGTATTTCCCGCAAAAAAAACACGGTTTTTCCAGCGTTTTCGCAAAGAGGACGTCCAAAAACATTGAGTTTTTCCAGATTTTCGGCAAAAGGATGCAGGAAGCCCAAGCCAGCAAAAAAGCCGGCAGGGGGAATCGAGCCTGGGACCCCTGTTTTGCGACACCGGCTCCCCGAAGACTACGTTTAGTGGAACGTCATCAAATTGCCGCGCGGTACGTGGGGGACCCCCCCCCCCCCAGAACCTACGTAATAGACGTCGGGCGGGGGGGGGTTAGGGGGGGGGTTATCCTCTATCCTCTAGTAAGTATCCGACACGCCGAGCAATGTCGGCGGACATGGTTGGCTTCAAAGGGAAACCAAAAGGAAACCGTTGCCATGTTGGGAGTCCCCCAAAAACAGACACCCAAACAGTCTCCTCAAACAGCCGCGTGTCTGTTTGGCTTCCAGCCAAAATAGGGCCCCACTTTGTGTTTCAACCGCCCTAGCAACCGGTTGCTACCAGAGTCATGGCCCAGGGTTTGAAAGTCGTCCCCCGCTTTCTGCTCGCCGTTCGGCGCTCTGCTTCCTTGAATCCACTCCGGTTCTTTGAAGCGTTTCAGCTCCCCGGGCCTTGATGCTAGATGGGTCCCCCCACCCTTCCCCTTGACCTCCAAAGCAAAAATTCGGCTCCAAAGCGCCAAGCTGAGCTCTTGGGACGTGGCCAATTGGAGCCTCAGGCTTGGGAGGGTTTTTTTCAATGCCGACATCCCGTGTCGGACTTGACTCAGGTGTTTTGGAAGTGCCCCCAGCTTCTCTCCAACGATCATGGGGGTTCCCCTTTTGCGGAAGTAGTCTTTCATCACCCTCTGATTGTCAGGGGGTAACCTTGCAAGGGCATTTTCCGTTCCCCCTTGGCTGGACCGTTCGCCTTTTGTTGGCCCTGAATCTTGGAGTCTTGATGTCCTCGCCCCGGAGTTGGGTGCTTTCCGCCCTGGGGATTTTTTCGACCTATCCCCGCAGTGGGTCCAGCGGGTTCTTTGTTGGGCGTGTCTTCTGCTCGAGGCCGCCCTTTGTGTTGTTGCGCTGAAGGGAAGCTCGGTCCCAATTTTGGGCGCCCCCCCACCCCTCCCGGTGAAGGTAGGATGTTTCATGGTAGTTTGGGCGGTTGGCCGTTTGGCGCCTAGGTGTCCTTTTTGGTTGATTTGGTTGAAAAATAGAGGGCGATTCCTGGTGCACCTGGTGGTTCAATCAATTGCCAGGGCCATCTATTTTCCGCAAAAGGACACCTATGGTTTGGCGCGTAAAAAATCAAGAAAAAAAGAAGAAGCCACAAGGCAACACCGTTCGGACATGGGTCCTCCACAAAAAGAGCTTGGAATAAGGGTACCAACTTTTTTCTGTAGTCTATGTTAGTAGGGGAACCCTCCCCCCCCCCCTAAGACCCTTAAAACCCCTAAACCCGAAGAGAAGTGATAGGGTGGCCTTGGGGTGGAGGGGTGAAAGGGCCTGGGCCCCGGACCTAGCCACCGTTACATGGGTAGCCAAGGACGCCGAGCTTCAGACGCCCTCCGGCACGGCGCGGCCTCGATCTCGAGCGGTTCTTTGGGCTGTCGGTTTGTCGTCTTCGTTTTCGGTCGCTACGAAAACTGGTCGCGGGGTGTTTCGCTTCGAAAAACCGAGGGGTTTGACAAGGTCACGCCTTTGGGCCTTTGGGTGGGCTCACAGAAAGCCGAGGTCCAACTACCACGGTCCACTTTTTTGCCTGAAGAAGGTGCTGCTTCAAGGATGCCTCAAATCCACCCCAAAGAACCCAGCGGGCTTGAACAAGAGTTCTCTTTGGTATGGTTTCTCTCATTTCGGGGGCAGGGCCCTCACTTATTTTGTTTTACTTAAAACAAATCAAACAAACAACACCAAAAAAACATGTTTTGCAGAGATGCCATTGGCCAGACAGCCATGGTGTTCTCATGTGTGTTTTCACAGTTAGCGTTTCTCAGCAACCGCTATGGGGTCAATCCGATCGATCCCAGGGAGCCAAAAGGAAACGAATCATGTCAGCCCCCCCCCCCCCCCTGTCGCTTGCGGGGAAAAAGCAGATAGGCTTTCTGGTTGCTTTCAAGGATTCTAGACACCAGAGCCCCCCCGCCCCAAGTAAAACAAGCCTTCTCAGGAGCCGCTTTTCGATCCGTCCGATCGGGATAGAGCAACCACCCACAAAGTGAGACAGATGCTCTGGTTGAAAGGATTCGTTGTTTGCCACTGGTATGGTCTCCCTTGTTTCTGTTTGAATGGATTCTCTTGGCAGAATGGCAAGGCAAGCTCCAGCCGATTTTCAGGCCAACCAAGCCTAAGCCGCGTCTACACCCTTCACTTACAGCTACCATTCCCAGTTGCCCAGTGGGAAGGGTTCCCCTTTAAACTCAACCAACAAAAAAGGGCCTATTTTTCCCATGGCCACTGGGCATCTGAGCATTAACTTTGTGGTTTGGAGATTTAACCCCCGGGTTCTTTTTGAGAATAAATGGGAAGCTCCCCCCCCCCAACATGGTTGCTGTTGGGAAACATTTTGCATTTTTGCTTATTGTGGTTTAGTGGGAACTCCACACTTAACTGCTTTTAAATTCTCATGTTGCTCCACTTCCAACGTCAACCAATCCAAAGGCTACCCTGGGTTGGTGGTTTGAACCTCCGGTTCTTGTAGAGGGGTATACAAATGGGACCCTTCACCTTCCCCCCAGGCTCCAGCTCCAAACCGACCTTTTTCCAGGACTCTGATGTCTCAAATTCTTGGGTGACCTGCAAAATCTGGGTGTCCGTCTTTTGTCTCCTTCTTTTCCCTTTTGAAAGTTTCAGTACCAAAGCCCAGCCCTCCTGCCCACCCGCCGAGGGCCCTTTGAACCACCCCCTCGGTGCGCCAGGTCACTACTTCGGCAGAGCTGGGCCATGAGCTGCCGTCCCTGGGTACAGGAGCCCAGTCCGAGCCAGAGCCGAGGTCGGCTCCCTCTCTGTGCTTCCAGTCCTGCCTTCTCCTTCTTCTTGCTGACCCCGGATTACTAAACCTGTTTATCAATATGGGGGTGTTGCTGGTTTTAGTGAGGATGTATAACTTTTGGAGGGGAACTGCCTTTTGCCCTTAAAGGGAAGCTCCAACTCATTCATGTCGATACGGGGCTGGGGGCTCCAAAAGTGAGGAATCCCCACAAAAAGGGGACACCCCCCTATGAATCAACCAGAGGTTTATTAGCACATTAAAGGGCAGCTCCAACTCACTCCCTGAGCTTCTGGCTTGTCAGGGACTGGGACTTCCGAGTGACTCGGGGTTTGGTGTTGCCATGAGAAAGTTGGAAACAAGAGGTGTTCAGACTTCTGGCCAAAGCTGGGTGAGTTATAAGGACGACCGAATTCACCCCAAATGGTGGTTTATGTGGGGAATCGCCCCCCCCAACCACAGCAAGTTTCAGGTTGGTGAAATATTCTATTTCACCCAGAAATCAAGTCCAGAAGTTGTTTGTCACAGCCCTTCAGAGGTGAGATCTCCCACCAATTTGGTACGTAACCTGGTTGGTTGCGCGCTCAACGGAAGCCACAAGCAAATTGAGCAACTCTTGATCTGCGAAAGGAAAAAAAAAGGAAGAAAGACAAGACAGGTGAACTTTGTTGCCTACCGGGGAAGGGCAGCTCCGAAAAGATAGGGAACCGTCCTGAGCAGAGTTCTTTGGCTTGTTCTCTGAGGTCATGAACTGGTTGCTCAAGAACCCATTGTTAGTTTCACAGTTGTTTTTTTGTTGGGGGGAAGGGGGGCGGGTGGCTACGTGGTTTTGGCTTTCCGCATCCTCGGCATCCTCGCTGGAGGCACCCCTGCGTAACATCACCAGCTGTCTTGTCCCTCGGCGAGGGGCTGTTTGTTTGAGTATTGCATCGTTTTTCCCCCTTCTTTGCAGGGCCGTTGTTCGGCTTTGCGATGACCTTAAAGGGCAACACCCAATCCCAACCCTGAATGAACCCAAAGCAATCCAAAGCCCACCCTAGAACTAAAAAACAACCGTCGACTTGTTGCGGTTTTCTCAAATTTCGTCCGAAGGACTATGTGGAGGCAATGTAAAAGCAAACGCTCCGCATCATTTCCCAAAAATTCTTGTTTGGGGCGGGTTGTTGATGACTTCAACTTCTCCATTGTTTTGTGCTTATTTGTCCGCTCTTACGGGGGGCTCTTACCCCCCCCCGAAAGTTAAAAGGCAAAACCTGCCCCTCAGCAAAACCAACGGCCACCCCAAACTATCGCAGTTTTCGTGACCTGTCGACCCTAACAGGGGGGGCGGGGGGAAGTGGTGGGTTGTCCTTTCGGTTTCTTCAAAAAAGCGAAAAGCCACAGGGATCTCTGTCCTGGATTCCTTTCTGCTGGAACATGTTTTGCCCTTTTAGAAAAGCACCCGACAGGTCTCACTCCCTTCTGGATGACGTCATCTATTTTGAGAGGGAACTGCAACAACCTTCTCGACTTGCTGTTTTTTTTTGAATGGGCATGTGAAAAGAAAAAGCCGGAGCAATGGCTTCCATTTGGTTAAGACTAGTCTTGTTATTTTCCCTGCTTGGTTTTAAAGGGAACCCTACCTTTGTTTTTTCCCAGCAGAACCGCAAATGGAAGCTATCCATTTTTGGTTCAGCCAGAGATTGCGCAGTCCTTGCCGGCCTGGCGCCTCAGGCTCGGCCGGGCATGCCACAGGTGCGAAGGGTGCGGACGGTTTCGCGCTTTTGCGAACCGGTAGAATCGGAGAGATCTGCGACGTGAAGTGTTGCGAATGGCCTCTCCCTATGGATTTTGGTTAGGGGAATCCGGTTTCAGTCGGAGCCGAGCTTTCCCAGCGAATCGTCCGGTTCCTTGGGCGCGTTTTTCTTCTTTTTTTTTTTTTTGGGGGGGGGGGAGTAAGTTTCCAAAACAACCATTAGAAGTTCGCGCACATATCTATATATTGTATATAACCTTCATATTCCTCGCCTTGCGTTTGGCGGGGGGCTTGTATTTTTGTAGAGGCTGCCTGACTTTTTGGCGGGGGCCACTGTCATTTTGGTGTTTGACATATTTGCGTATTGAGTGACATGCAGTGAGGTTCAAACCATGGATGGAACAAATACAACATCATTCAAAGCATGTCAGAACTGATTACAAATCCAGGTAGGGATCCACTGACAATGCAGATTTGGTTTGAAATTATGTGGGGAACCCTGGTAAAACCTCAAGATCCTGAGATGTGTGGCTTTTTCTTCACGCCATGCACCGTGCACTGTGCTACGCTGCACAGCAGCCTCATGGCTGGGAAGATGAGTTCGGCCGAGCATCTGGCATGTTTGATTCGAGCAGCCGGCATGCTGTGAGTACCCCCTCAAAAATGGGTTCAGCTGGTGCCCTGCCTGTTGTGCATGAACTGAACTGAGTGTGCCCGGTGCTTTCCTCTCAAGTCGGCAATTTTGATTTGTGGTGTCCGCCCATGGAGCCCCAGAGCCGGTGGCCATCCCGGCCTGAACAGCGCAAGATGAGGGAAAGCCGCGTGCAGTACATGCAGGCACTGGGGTTGCCCCTCTCATCACATCACATGACATGTTCGAATTGTCAGACTTGGGTGCTCTGCTCTCCAGGTGTTCTATGACAGGTTCTTTGAGAACTCCAGCTACCGCTTGGATCGCATCAACCAGATCGCTATGCGGCAGGGCCTCACTGCAGAAAGGGTACATCGGGCCCTGGAACAACAAAAGGCCTGCACCCAGGTTTATGGCCGCAGTGTTTCAAAAACACAGTACTCATTGGTAAATGGAACCCCACCTCTTTAATCTCCCATCAGGTTCCTGTCACCTTCTCGTTCTTGAACCTCTACCGGGGTGCCATCACATCAGATGAGGTGCCTGTCACATCACAGCTGCTCGTGAATTCGCATGCCTGGCTTGCAGGTGGAGGACCCGGTGAACTTTCGGTTCATGATGCGGTTTCTGACCTTCTTTGGGCCGAAGAATCCATCAAGCCGTGATGTGCAGGCATCTTGACATTGCACTTTCATTGACTGAAGGAAATCATTTTTGGGGCTGATGGTGTGTGAAACTGTCTGCTGGCACTGACTCACTGCAGGCGACCTTGGCAGCAGTTGCTGCCAAGCATTGCCTCCTGAGCACGAAGGCCACGAGGCAACACGTGCTGGCAGGGGGCTCAAGTGCATCGGCCCTGCATTGAACGTGAAATTGGTTGAGCTGTCAGGCTTGGGCAAAGGTGGAAGGCGATTTGCACAGAGCCTTCGCCTCATACCTGTTTGATCGCAGCCGCCGCAACGCTGATGCGAGGTGCCCCGAGTTGGTTTGAAACAAGAATTGAGTTGGCCCTATTGGCAGGTACCAGTCATCAAACATGGCTCAGATCAAAGACTTGATGCGGGAACTCAGAAAGGACAGATTTGAATCTAGAAACAACCCTCGACCTGACGAATTGCTTTGCAGGAGGTGAATGGCATGGACAAGCTCAAAGTGATGACCAGACCCCAAAGCACTGATGAGATGGAGACGCTGCCGATGCACATGCATTCAGCACTTTCAGGACAGAGCCTATTGGTTTGTCGTGCTGAAGTTGCAATTCTTTCCCACCTTGATGTTTCTTTCAAACACTGTCCAGTTAATAATCAACCTCTGTCTCCTGTGCACAAGCCGTTCCAAAACCCTTGCTCATCACTTCAGATTCAATAGGGAGACTTGGACCAGTCTCAGCCCCAATGTCAACTCCACTTGTTTGGAGGAAGCCCAATCAACTTAGTTCCCAACAGTTTGGAGACTAGTGAAGAAGGCCTTTTTTGCATGGAGCCCTTTTTGCATTCTTGGGTGTTGTATTGAACCCTTGGCCCAACAAACATAGGGCCTTGCAGTCACAAAGAAAAATGGGTGGGCCCCAGCATGCCTTCAGAGGGTGGTTGGCCTTATCTGACATCCTGCCAAAGCCACTGCAGGCCGCAAGCTAGGTCCTTTAGTGTGCCTTGACACCAGAGCCTTCAAGCCATGTCGGAGCGGTGGTTCATTCCCGAAGAGTACCCGAACATTGAGGTCATCTTCACCGGCGAGAATGGCCAGGTCAGGGTTGATCTTACCAAGGAAACCTTTAGTGTGAGGGAGGCGCATGTCCTGGAGTACACAGCTGAGGTTGTTGATTTTGCTTTGAATTTGACTCGCCAGACCCGGGAAGAAATGCATCAAGAGCTTGTGGATTGGGCCAACGATCGGCCTATTGTGCAGAGGTCGCAGGGGTCTGCTGTCACAGATGAGGAGGTGCGCAACAAGAAAGCTCGGAAGGGGTCAGAATGACACTGAGCTGGCCTAAAGGGCAACACATGTTGGATGAGCCATGGAAAAAATGAGGCGCGGCACTACCCTCAATCATGGACATGTCCTTTCATCCTTTCAAAAATGACTACAAGACAAGAACCTGCCTACTACAATCAAGTATCTATGAGTCCAGTGTTCAGGTTGCACGCCCCAATTTGCAACTCCCTGCCCTAATATGATTTCCATGGCAGAAGCCCACCCCTACCTTGACTGCAGCACTCAAACATCATGCCTGATACGGTTTAAACAATTTCCTGTGTTGCTGCCACCCTGATTGGACAGGTCCTATTTGACCAAACTATTTTGCTGACAAGTGGGCAACCTAGGGACCCTGGCTTCCAGCCCCCCCCCCCTCCAGGAATGGTCCTGAACAGTCCCATCGATCTCGGTCTGAAGGTCTCTCTTCTCACCTGCGCAGGCTGTTTCTGAGTTTGCATCCAGACACCCCAGTCCCCAAACTCGGCTCACTCAGACCTTTGCATCAGGGCTCCACATGTTGATGCAGTGGGACCACCTTGAGAAATGTTTTGCAAAATTTGCTGTTTTGGTAAGTTTCACGGGAGAAGAATTGACAAACCTCACTTCCTAACCCCTTACATCCGCAATTCCTGACTATCGAGTCCCTAGACAGACCTGATTGCAGGAGACTCCGACCATGATGACCCCCGGCACCTTCCAGAGAAGCCCACGGATGAGAAGCACACAGCTGAGGAGGCAACGGACATGGAAGGGGGAGAGGAGGAATCACCAACAGAACCAGACGACTGTGTGGACATCATAATGTGCCACCCGGGGGGTCCAGTCGAACCCATGGATTCCAAAGCAGCAGCAGCAGCCACAACACCGTGTGCCACTGGAGCGCCTGCCAGCCAGCCTGAAGCCAGTGCTTCCCAGGCCTTTGAGCTACTGCAGCCCAGTGCTTTTGTAGCCCCTGCATCGCAACCTGAGCAACTGCAAACGGCCTTGAGTGCCCCTGACCACACCTCCAGTGCCCATGCTCCAACAGGCTCCACCGCCACGGACAAAATGGCCTCCAGCACCCATGACCAAACGGCATCCAGTGCCCCACCAGCTGGCTCAAAGCCTGTTACACCTGTGCAGGCTAGTGACATTGAGGCTGACAGTGCAAGGCAGCCTCCGGGCAAGGTGAGGCTTGCGTTCCAGGCACAGGGGGAGGCGCACAGAGGGTCATCCACTGTTGCATCCCTGTCAGGACGACCTTGGTGGCGCGTTCCCTGTGGTGGATGTACCTGAGCTTCTGAAAGAGGCCGCTGAGAAGGTGGCAGAGAGCTTGGGGGAAAGCACAAGCGAAGAGATCCTTGAGGCACGCAAAGTCCACATGTGATGCCAGGCAGTGTCAGTCTCGTTTGCCAGGCGCAGCGCAAAATGAGAAATGCAGCCACGGCTTTTGAGCCGCTTGCTCAGCCTGAGCCAGCCCCTGGTCGAGGGCGTGGAGGGCGCGCAGGGCGTGGGGGGCGCAAAGGTAAAGGGCGCGGAAGGGGCAAAAACAAGTCTTCTGACCAGGAGGCCGAGCACAATAGCGACCCCCTGACAGAAGATTCAGACCTTGCTTCAGGGCCATCGGAGGTGGAAGCACAGCCCACCCTTGAGGAGCAGCTGGCCCCTGTTCAACAGGCCATGGAACAGAAACGCAAGCGCAAAGGTCCGGCTCAGCCCACCAGTGTACCACCTTCCAACAATTTCAGTCGAGACCTTCAGGGGCAAGTCACAGAAGCGCAGCAAGCAGCTGCAAATCTCGAAGCCGCAATGTCGGCCCACCAATCTGCAAGTGAGTTGGAGGCAGCTTCTGGAAGCAAACAGCAAACAGTGGGCAAGGAGGAAAAGGTGAGCCAAGACAAGCAGGCCTGGGACCCACTGTGGTTTTAGTTCACTTAGGGGAGAAAAACTGCCTGCACCTTCAGTAAAACTGACAAAGACATTGTGCCGTTTAGCCGATTCCCGACTTTGCCCAACATGCATGTCAATCTCAGACACCCTGCGCAGGAGAAACTTGAGGGAGCCATTCAGCCTGACAAGAAGGCCAGGGGGCTCTTGAATGTGATTTTCCTATAAACAAGTTTCCCTTTTCGGGCTGGCCATTAACAAATTAAAGGAATGTCATTTGAAAGGTCAAATACTTGAGCCATGCTTGCATGACATCCATGGTGGCACTTTTCCTGACCGTTTGTCCGAGACTTGTTCCAGGCAAAAAGCAAGAAGGGGGCCAAGAGAGACATTGGCCAAGACATGACCGCCTGGGACCTGGATAATGACCATTGGGGCTTGCTTGTTGGTGGGTGGCCCTGATGTGGCCTTTTTAACCAAGAAGATGACATGCTAAAGCAATTGACTGGGGAGCTTTCAAAGCGGAGTGTTTTGACAGGGTTCAAGGGCTTGTAGCGTGCTTACATCATCCATTGGATCAGCTTTGGTCGCTGTGAAGTCACTGCACTCAGGAGAAAGAGAAAAGGTTGAAGCGATCAACGGGACACATCAGCGAGCAATTTGCCTGGGACCTACCATCATGCCTATTGCAATTGGACCGGATGTTGTGATTTTGTTGTTGTTTCCCCAAGACCCTCAAACAGAACCCGTGCAAACCCTTCATAGAGACTTTGAAGTAATTTGCTCACTGATGGAGCTGATCAAACTTGACTGAGACTCTGCCCAGGGGAAGCCTGATGAGAAGGCAAAGCAGGGTGCAAACACGGAGGCCAGCGGTTGTGCCAGGGATCTATTATTCTTTGGAGGGTTCATGGGCAATCCAGCGACATCTCCCAGCCTTCAGGAGTCCAGGAAACGAGGCAAGTCCACGGAAGACACCTCTGGTGACCTGACAGCCCGGGACTTGGTGTCATATGTCAGACACTGACCATGAGTGAAAGACACAACCTGAAAGCAAAACCCCACAGCCTTCAGTGAGAGGGGGGGGGGTGTCTGGCCAACATAGCTTTAACATTGATAAATTCTGACTGACTTTGTGCTCAAATCGAGTTGCCCAGGTGAAGCCGGATGAGAAGCAACCATGCATTGACACAAAGGCCAGGGACTAGCCACGATGCAGCTGTTCTGCTTTCTCTCGGCTCCCAAATAAATCAAGGTCCAATTTCCTATTAGGGGTTCGAATGCTTGAGGATTCTCAACATCATCATGTGATACTGTGCCTGTGACTCAATGCAGCAACTTGTCCCAGGAGAAAGAGAAGAAGCGGGCCAAGTTGACTGGCAAAGGCAAGATGGCCTGGGACCAAGTCTGATGCCAGTGGCCCCTGCGTTGCCCATGTTTTCCCAATAACTGTCTAACATCGCCCCAAGCACACCTTGAAAGCTTCAATTTCCAACAATGGAGTGGTTCTTGACTACATCATTGTCCAAGCCCATTTGCGCCCTCAATTGCAACCGGATGAGAAAGCAAAGGCACGTCGGACACCCGTGCAGCTTTAAACATAGTCCCCTGCCAATGCAGTGATGTTCCAGGTGAAAACAAATGGCTGGGCTCAACCCAGAGCAGATGATGGCCTGGGACCAAACATGACATCCCCTTGGAGGCCCTGTTTGTTTTTGCACAAAACCCTTAAAGAGAACCCTGAACCACATCTCTTCAAATTGACTTAGGGGAATCATGGCTGTTTGCCCACATTGACCTGACTTTGCAACAAAATCCAGATACTTTGCCCAGGTGAAGCCGGCTGACAAAGAAAAAGGGGAAGCCATGTGCCTTGCTGCGAAGGACAGGAATTTGCCATGATGCCACCCGGTTGTTTTCACCCTTTTTGAAATCATCTGCCAGTGATTGTCATTTAAAGCTCCATTTCGGGCCATGTTGACTAGCCATCACATTAATGAGGCAATTCCGACACATGGGCAACTATCATCAGTGGCCAGTGGTTTCTCAATCTGGGCCAAGGGAGTGGTCTTTTTGATATTATTTGTTGGATGTGTGGAACTCATTTAGAAAATAGGGTTCAACTGACCCAACCTTGCAGCCCACGAATGAGGTCCGGCACTTGGATATTGGCATACGGGCCACACACCACTCAATCTGGACAAATGTGCAAATTCGAGCATTGACTCATCATAGCATAAAATGGGTGTGAGGTGCCCAAATTGATCGAATTCAGAAGCATTAACAGGTCATCATCAGCATAGGCGCACAGGCCTTTTGACATTGCTCAGTCTGGATCACGGGCCATGGCCTTGAGATTCATTGCTTGGCTGGTGGTTCAATAAATTGATTTGGAAATTCATGTATGGGGAGCCCAGTGACCCAGACCTGAAATGCATGATGCAGGTCCAACATGTGGACAATTATCTTCATTGCCCATTGGCAATGTTGGCGGCTAGTAGCCATTCGACTCATCATGTGAGGGGAAGCCCCAACTGACCCAGACCTTGCCATGTGATTGATTTTGATGTGTTCTTTCATGAGGCTTTTGACCGCAAACATTGCAATGATCTACAGCATGCATTCAAGTGTAAATACTTCCAGTCTCCTCCCATCACCTGATGACAACATCCACTGCGAGGAATCTTGTTCTCAAAGCACTCCAAATCTGATGGCCACGATAGGTCGAAGGGATGGCGGTCCCAATGAATGCTTGATCTCATACTCGACCACATCCAGGTCCAAACAGCTCAGGGCATATTGCATATACTTTCTCTCCACCGGGCCAATGCGAGTGGCGTTCCTTGTCAATGCCCTCATCCTTGTTGGGGTAGCCACTGGGCTCATAAGTCCAATATAGCGCAATGAACAAGAACTTAAGCATGTAGGCCAAAATCTTGCATGTAAATATTGACATAGCCCAAGCAGCCACTGATGGATCGTGTAGTAATGGCCACTGCTTGTAGCACATTATTGTCATGCCATGGTGGCCCAAAATAAACTTGTATTTGCTCATTGCACGGCTTTCTCCAGGAGTCTGGCAGCAAGGAGGCCAGGGGAGACGTGATGGTCCGGGACCTATCATGACACCATTGTGCACTTGAGCCTTGAATGGCCTCTTAAATGGAACTCCATGCACTTAGATAGGGGCTTATGGGGGATCAAGACTAAAAGAGTAGTACATCATTCTTGCCCATGTTGAGTGTCAAACCTGATTTGAAATTCTGACTGTCAAACCTCAGGATGAGAAGGCAGAAGCTCATGGCCGCGATGTGAAGGCCATGGATTTGCTGCCACTGATTTGTGAACCCACAAACTCTGCCCAATAAAAACCCATTCATTAAACAAAACAAAGGCCATGGGCTTGCCTGAAAACATCCAACAGCCCTTTAGATTGGCAGTTTCTAATCAATTGATTGACATCCATGCGCCTTCTCCAGACTGTTCACTGCCATTGTTGTCAGGTGCAGGGCAAAGCAGGTGCCAAGAAAGGCAGCAAATCGGACAAGAGGGCCTGGGGCCTATTCTGCCAGTGTGACATTGGATGTAAGCCTTGCTTGATTGGGCTCTTAAATCGAACTCTAAAAGGGTAGTACATCATTCTTGCCCATGTTGAGTGTCAAACCCGATTTGCAATTCTGACTGTCAAACCTCAGGATGAGAAGGCAGAAGCTCATGGCCGCGATGTGAAGGCCATGGATTTGCTGCCACTGATCTGTGAACCCACAAACTCTGCCCAGGGAAAACCCATTGATGACAAAACCCAAGGCCAGGGACCTGCCTGAAAACATCCAACAGCCCTTAGATTGGCAGTTTCTAATCGATTGGCAGTTTCTAATCGATTGGCAGTTTCTAATCGGTTGGTAGGTTGACATCCATGCTCCTTCTCCAGACTGTTCACTGCCACTGTTGTCAGGTGCAGAGCAAACCGGATGCCAAGCAAGACAGCAAATCAGACAAGATGGCCTGGGGCCTATTCTGCCAGTGCGACATTGGATGTAAGCCTTGATTGGGCTCTTAAATTGAACTCCATGCACTTAGAAAGGGGCTTATGGGGGATCAATGCTAAAAGAGTAGTACATCACTCTTGTCCATGTTGAGTGTCAACCCGATTTGGAATTCTGACTGTCAAACCTCAGGATGAGAAGGCAGAAGCTCATGGCTGTGATGTGAAGGCCATGGATTTGCTGCCACTGATTTGTGAACCCACAAACTCTGCCCAGGGAAACACCATTGATGACAAAACCAAGGTAAATATTGACATCCATGCGCCCTTTCGAGGCTCTTCAGAGCAAACTGGAGGTCAAGGAAGACATCGCAACAGATACGATGGCCTGGGACCTATCAAAACAGTGTGACACCCATTGTGACCCTTGGAGGGACCATTTTAATCTTGCCTGAATATTTTGAAAGGGGCTTACACACATTTGCCCATGTTTGTGCATCATACCCAGTCTGAAACAAACCTGCCAAAGCCCAGGAGATTTCGGATGAAAAGGGCAAGGCTGAGAAGGCCATGGATTTGCCATGCCACTGATCTGTGAAACCAGAAACTTTGCCCAGGAGAAAGCAATTGATGATGAGAGCAAGGCTGGGGACTTGCCTGGAACCTTCAGGGGCCCTTCATTGGACAAAAACTGTTTGGGACTGGCGTGGGCCTATTTGACATGTGCATCTGGCTGCTGATTTCAAGTTGGCCTCATAATTTGGGGGTCAAATCAAAGTCATTTAGTGAGCTGAGATCAAATACCAATGAGACCAAAGCTGTTTGCCTGATTTCAGTGTTGAATCAACGTGGCTGTGGACACCTGCTGTTTCATATTGTGGTTTCCGTTTGGGGACATCCATCAAAAAACATATCGTGTTCCATCGCAGTGTTCATTCGTGACCCGAGCCAGGCGAAACGAGAAAGCAAGAAGGCGGGGCGGAAGCCCTGCCTGATTGTCCTCAATTGCCCTGCTGCCAGGAAAAGTACTCGGCGTCGATCACCATCCTGCGGAGGGTGGCAGAGCAGGATAAGCGGATGGTGGTCCCTGGTGAGGACATCTTGGCCCGGGTGGGGTCTTGGACCTTGAAGGGTGGATGCCCACAAGAAGCCAACGTGGGTGTCCAGCCTTGAGCTCAGGGGCGCAGGCTTGGCTGCAACAACCAGTTTAATCGCCTTTGTTCATTCACAGGCAGTGGAAGTAGGGCCAACATCCCTTAAAGCAGAAATTTCAGTTGAGGGTTCAATCAGAATCGG
Source organism: Effrenium voratum (assembly GCA_963377175.1). NCBI lineage: Eukaryota > Dinophyceae > Suessiales > Symbiodiniaceae > Effrenium > Effrenium voratum. The sequence goes on from CAUJNA010003250.1 coordinate 130,463, forward strand.
GTTTCAAACTAGTATGTTTGGCACAGCCTGTTTCCAACGGTGCAACTTGGTGCAACTCGGCAGTTTTTGAAGGGAGGGGTCTGGTAACTGAGGGATCCGTTTGAGGGAAGAAGCTGTTTGCGCAAACGATCCACGGTGGCACCAGCAGCTGCAAGTCATCTGTCAGAGATGGTCCCCTCCTCCTCAATCACTGACAGCGCTGTGTCCACAGTAAACGCCTAGACCGATCGTAGGCGATGGGCCGTTCTTGTTTTTGTCCACGTGGAACTGGGCAGAGTAGATCCGGTTGCACTGCAACCTCATTGCTCATTCCTCGGCTGCTCGGCCGCTCGGCTGCTTGACTGCCCCGCTGCTCAGCTGCCTGCTTGGCTGCTTATATCCAGCATCCAGGTCCGCTGCTCAAACGACTATTAAAATTTAGTAGGGGAAATCGTCCTACCCCAAATCGAATTCTGATTGATTTGCCACCCCGTAAGACACCACCATTAGCCCCAGTGCAATGGTGCTCCAGAGCAACCTGAATTGGACCTATAAAACAGTTGAGGTTAGGTGTCAGACTGCCTTCAAAAAGCACAGGTGAAACTTATTGGGCATGGAAGCCAGGGGGCGCACCCAGTAATTTGTTTTGCAAGCACCTCACTTCATGGGTTTGCAAGAAAGAAGTCCAGATTCCGACTGCCACCCAAAAAGGGAGTGAGGTGCAAACCCCAACCACGAAAGCCGAAACCAATTTCACTGATGGGGCAAGTTGTTTTCAGGGGGTCCCTTTGCAGAGCCTTAGGCCTCCATTTGGCATGCAATGTTCAAAACATTGATCCCTGACGTTCATGTTTGGGGCTTCTGTGAAAGACCACTTTCCCAGTGAGGCCACTTTAAATGAGGGACCTAGTTGGACTGTGTTGGACTGTTTGTAAATCCTTGAACCATGACCTGGCTAATGATTTCAATGACAGGAAGGCGCCGCAAAAACGTGGGACTCTCCATGCAGGCACTAATCTACACACCCTGGCCTGATTTAAGAAGTGGAGTTGACAAGGGGCATTTCAATATGTCATCTTATTTCCTAGGTCCTGAGGGCTGTTGAGAACTTGCATTATAGGTTCCCCTACCAAAAACCTGGCGCCCAAGCCTCCCCAACCCTCCCCAAGCCTGTGCTCACCCAGTGCCTTTGAGGCTGCGAGGGATCTTCTACGTGGCGACAGCTCCTCAACAGCATGTGCTGGATAGCATCAATCGGATGCACGAGACCCGCTTCAAGGCCCTGAAGTGTGTCTGTCTAGTTGCCAGAGTTGGGCATTGTACTTCGCAGGCGGACAAAAAGCTTGGTGTAACAGTGAGCTGGGGTGCTGTTGGAGGAGCCTGGCGGGCGTGACAGCCTCAGGATGATACTCTCAGTTGTGCAGCTGATTCTCGTAGATCCTGGTAGGTTTAACCTTGCCCTCCAGCTGGGCTTGTGGAATGCTCTTGGGCCAATTCCTGCCGAGAGGTGTCGCACTCAGCAAATTTCAGTTGCACAAATATTACTGCTGACAGGAAAGATTGGGTACCGGACCAGGCCGTGCATTGGTGATGTCAACATTAAATTGATATATGTCTTCAAACACCTGCCAGGCAAGGGCGCCAGGTGGTGTGTGGATACCACCTTCGTAAAAGAAAGGCCCGGTCTCATGCCCGTTGACCACACAGTTGAACTTTACTGTCCCTCAAGCAATCAGCCATGTTCACTTCCTGACCGGTTTTAAGTTTTAACTGATTGTCAAAAGGGTGGTTTCATGATGTGGAATGTGCACCAGTCTTCAAGCAACTCAGCCTCGCGTGTTTTTTACTCGAGAACCATGGCACAGAGACATCACGAGACATTCATGGCTTGAGAAAGCTTGGTGCAATAAGTTTCAGCATTCAGCATTACCCACTCTGTGTCTTAGTCAGTGACGAGCCATGATGGATCCAATGGTTCAACCTGCCTGGACACGTTGGCCATTGGCCTTGACGAGACATCAAAGGGCTGTGCTTGGAATGCTGGCAGTGCCAGTTGTGCTGTGGCTTGACAATGATTATGGCAACATCATCCAAAACTGCATTGGACCTGCCTTTAACTGCCCTAATTGTTCTGAGGATTCATTGCTTGGACTTCCTGGCCCAGATTTCCCACTCCCATCCTGGTCCTGCCAGTGCTCGTGCCAGGGCCTCAAGAAGCCAGTATGTCAATCTCAGCCAGTTTACTGTGTCTCCTTCAACTTTTTGGGGAAACCTGACTCTCCATGCTGGCAATGAGGACCTGTTGAATTTTGACATGTTCTCTGGCGCCTCGAAAGTCATCTGCAACAGCTTCCGTGCTGCTCTCAGTGCATGGCTGTGGGTTTCCGCAGAGCCACACCGCCTGGCACGTGAGGCAGTCTGGGAATGCGGTCGCTGGAATCTCAGAACTATTAACTCAATTCATTATTTCTGTCCAGTCTGAACTTGGCCATGCCAGAAAGGAAATATGTTGTCTGTGAGGCAGCACTTTGATGTACTGAATCACCCAGAGGACAATATTCTGGAAACGTACAATGCTCAGAATGCAGTGACTGGTCAATGGTCAGTTCATGCAACAGCCTAAGTCAGGTCCGGTTTCTTGAAGCTTCTACAAGGAGTTCTTCGCACAAAAGAGGATGGGCACATAAGCTGTGGAATACCTTGCAATTCATTTGTTTTCCTAAACAGCCACACCAGTGGGCGTACACGGAGCAATCCCTTGGGCCGGGAAGATGAACGTGACTATGTCCTCACAGCCAACCGGAGTCTTGTCTCTAATCACTGGGGAAGAACATTGACTGTCTGATTGTGTTAAGCCCTAAGGATTGTGGCCCGAGCTTCTCTGGCACTATGTGTGGCGCTTGCACGATCTGTGTTCTTCCAGGTAGAACAGCCATCCTCTACGAAGTTATTCTTCATGCCCTATATGGAACACATCAGGGGCATCTGTGACGACTTGGGGGTGAATTTCAGCGAGGTATTTATGTGCAAGCCTTAAATGCTTGTCAGTGTTGCTACTTGTGACCTGATTCTGAACCAGGTGGCTTGGCTTGTTCGGCCATTTCTGTCCGAAGCCGACTCGACTCTGGGGAACATCGTGCAATGCTCAGCAAGTCATGTGACACTGTTGCTGTGTTCCACTTGTGCTGCAGGCCATGGGCCCGGCAGTTTGCTGCCCGGCTCACCAAACTGAAGCGCCAGCAGTTGAAGCTTTCCAGTGAGGGTGTCACAGTCAAGAAGAAAAACGACAGTGGCAAAACCGTGTCAGTGTGTGGAGCTGAGTGTGTTGCAGCACTTATTCAGACTGTGACTGTCACATTGGGCCAATGGTTTTGTGCTGGCACCCAAGGTCAGGTGGCAAACGGTTGAGATCCACAGGTGTTTATCCAAGCAAATTTGGGCGCCTGGTCGCGCGACTACACATCGCAAAGCAGGCTTGGTGCTCAGCCTGTGGACCATCTTATCCGACAACCCCCTATATCCAGGACTTCAAGCCTGGCATGTTGAACGCGACCCTCAAGCATGCAGTTTCCACAGCCTCACACCACGTCAGGAACTCAGACCATTGACCCCAATCTTGTCTAATCCACTGTCCCAGGTGGCCCGACCGCCGCCACTTGAGTGGCAACATGCCCAGCTTGATGAGCTCAAGTTGTTTTTACAGGATAGGGTAATGGATGGAAGCTATAAGCCCATCCTCACTTCAGGCTTGTTCTGACAGCAGCAAATTCGTCACTGTCCTTAGAGACAATAATTCGAAACCAGCTGGGTGCTTGAACGGACCAAACATTGTGTGGTTGTGGCTGCACTAACTTCCTGGTGCACTGGCTATATCTTATTGGTGCAGGCCATGCCTGGTCCACATTTTGCAATTTGGGTGCTGGGCTCAGCACTTACAATTCATTCTGAATCGGGCCGTTGCAGTTACTATGTCAAACTATGTCAGGTGTGGACTTCAGCCTCTGAAGATATGCTGAGAATAGTGGTGCTGTGACCGGCTGTGTCACTGGGGGTGATCAGGCTTCAACCGTTTTTTTCTCATTTTTTGGAGCGTGAGTTTAGCGTGAGTTTAGCGTGAGTGCCCCCGTGTGTTGGCGGGAACGACCCTTGTTTGGCAGCAACCACCGTGAAATGTGCGTAAGGATAGCGTGAGTCTGGGGAGGGGCTAATGTTCTTCTCATTTTTGGGAGCGTGAGTTTAGCGTGAGTTTAGCGTGAGTGCCCCCGTGTGTTGGCGGGAACGACCCTGGTTTGGCAGCAACCACCGTGAAATGTGCGTAAGGATAGCGTGAGCCTGGGGGGGCTAAAGTTTGTTCATTTTGGGGAGCTTGAGTTTAGCTGAGTTTAGGGTGATCGCCCCTGTTTGTGGGGGCAGGAACGACCAGGGTTTGGCATCAACCACTGTGAAATGTGCGTACAAAAAGCATTTTTCTGGGGCGGCGGGTGCTTCACATTGCATGCTGTATTTAAAATTCTGACGGTTATTACCCTGTCCTTTGGCCTGCTGGCAGTGTGAGTTGAGTGTGATTGCTCCTGTGTTGATAAAACAGACAAATACATTTTAACTATTTGTTGAAGCCTGACTCTGGGCTTGCCTGGCCATTGTCTTCAATGGCTGTCAGGCATGAGTTATGTCCTGTGGACAAAGCGTGCGACTAGATAAGTGAGGATCGTCAGAGTTGGCAAGGTGCGACAAACAAGTGCCATCATGATGATTTGCAGTTGATGTTGAACCATATTGGCCATGACCTTGAATACATTGGGTGTTTGCGTGCTGGCTGCCAGCTGGATTTGACCTGGCCACTTACGTGCTTGCTGCTTCGCAATGGGGGATGATTTGAAAGAAATGTTGGAGAAGGACAAGCAAGACAGACTGCGAAGGATGAAGTGGGGATCCAAGTTGCACGCACATGGTCAAGCAGTAAACTTGATTCCAACTGCCTTTGTCCATTTACAGCCTTGCTCAGGTCAGTGACATCTACGATTTCAATAGGACTGTGTAAATTTGGTGCACATGAGGGGGGTGTGTGATACACAAACTGCAGGATCCGCCTCTGACACCTCGACCCAGCCAGGGAATGACTCGCAAGTGCAGGCTGCCATCAGTGGCATCGCAACTGCATCTGCAAACGTCACACCCAGCAAGGCCACTGGTGAACGTGAGAACAGCAGCAAGAAAAAGTCGGGCAAGGGCAGCAAAAAAAAAGCTGCTTGCAAATCCAAGTCGAAGGCCAAAAAAAAGAAGAACAGCAAAGCACCGGCCAATGTGTCAACTGGGAAGGACGTGCCTCCTCGGGCAGTTGCAACACCCCAGGCAAAACCACCACCTGCACAAACTGCAGCTGGTGCAACACAGCAAGACCTGTTCTTGAGGGCGCAGTCTGTCGAGTTACTGAAGATGCCCCAGGTCCCTGAGGCAACCACCCAGCTTGATGTGCAAAGCATCGATTGGCAGTTGCACTTGCAGCGGGGGCAAACTCTTGAATATATCACAGGTGGTGCAGCTTTGGGCCATCAGCCACTCCAGGTGATGGCCCCAATCACGATTGAAAGCAGCCTTGAACAGCAACAGCAACAAAGCAATCAGGGTGTTGCACAACTGGCCCCGCAGGCCACCATGGCAGAACCGGTGCAGCCAGCCACAGGCAATGAGCAACCGGCCACCAGCAATGGGCAACCAACCCAGCAGGCCACTCCAGCTTCAGGCAATGGGCAACCGGCCCAGCAGGCCACAGCCAATGGGCAACCAACCCACTTGGTCCAGCAAGCCACAAGCAATGGGCAACTAGCCCAGCAGCAAGCCACAGGCAAAGGGCAACTGGCCCAGCAAACCACTGAGCTGGCACAGCAAGCTACAGGCAATCATGAGCAAACAGCCACCAGCAATGGGCAACTGGCCCAGCACGTCACCGGCAATGGGCAACCGGCCCAGCAGGCCACCCAGCAAGCCACTGGCAATGGCCAACCGGCCCAGCAGCCACCGGCGCATCAAGTCACAGGCAATGGGCAACCAGCCCATCCGGCACAGCAAGCCACAGGCAATGGCCAACCGACCCATCAGCCACCGAGGCAGCAACTGACAGGCAATGGGCAACCAGCCCAGCAGCAAGCCACTGGCAATGAGCAACTGTCCCAACACGCACTGGCGCAGCAAGCCACGACAGGCAATGGGCAACCTGCCCAGCAACCGCCGGCGCAGCAAGCCACAGGCAATGGGCAACAGGCCCAGCAGGCCATCACAGAACCAGCGCAAGCCACAGGCAATGGGCAACTGGCCCATCAGCCAACGGCGCAAGCCACAGGCAATGGGCAGCCAGCCCAGCAGCCGCCGTCGCAGCAAGCCGGAGGCAATGTGCAACTGGCCCAGCAGGCCACCACAGAACCGGTGCAGCATGTGACAGGCAATGGGCAACCGGCCCATCAGCCAACGGCGCAAGCCACAGGCAATGGGCAACCGGCCGAGCAGCCACCGGTGCAGCAAGCCACAGGCAATGGGCAACCGCCCCAGCAGGCACCGGCGCAGCAAGCCACTGGCAATGGGCAACCAGACCAGAAGCCACTGGCGCAGCAAGCCACAGGCAATGGGCAACTGGCCCAGCAGGCCACTGCAAACCAACCCCACATGCCACCGGTGCAGCAAGCCACAAGCAATGGGCAACCTGCCCAGCAGGCACTGGCGCAGCAAGCCACAAGCAATGGGCAACCGCCCCAGCAGGCACCGCTGCAGCAAGCCACAAGCAACGGGCAGCCTGCCCAGGGCACTGGCAACGGGCAACTGGCCCAGGAAGCCACTAGCAATGGGCAACTGCCCCAACACGCACCAGCACAGCAAGCCACAAGCAATGGGCAACATGCCCAGGACAGCCAACAAGCCACTGGCAATGGGCAACCGCCCCAGCACGCACCGGCGCAGCAAGCCGCAGGCAATGGGCAACCGGCCCAGGACACTGGCAATGGGCAACCGCCCCAGCAGCAAGCCACAGGCAACACTGGCAATGGGCAACCGCCCCAGCAGGCACCGGCGCAGCAAGCCACAGGCAGCGAGCAACTGCCCCAGCAGGCACTGGCACAGCAAGCCACAGGCAATGGGCAACCGTCCCAAAACACTGGCAATGGGCAACCGCCCCAGCAGGCACCGGCGCAGCAAGCCACAGGCAACACTGGCAATGGGCAAACGCCACAGCAGGCACCGGCGCAGCAGGCCACAGGCAATGGGCAAACGCCCCAGCAGGCACCGGCACAGCAAGCCGCAGGCAATGAACAACCGGCCCAGGACACTGGCAATGGGCAACCGCCGCAGCAGGCACCGGTGCAGCAAGCCACAGGCAACACTGGCAATGGGCAACCGCCCCAGCAGGCACCGGCGCAGCAAGCCACAGGTGATGGGCAACCGCCCCAGCAAGCACCGGCGCAGCACACCACAGGCAATGGGCAACCAGCCCAGGACACTGGCAATGGGCAACCGCCCCAGCAGGCACCGGCGCAGCAAGCCACAGGCAATGGGCAACTGCCCCAGGAAGCCACTGGCAATGGGCAGCCAGCCCAGCAGCCACCGGCGCAGCAAGCCACAGGCAACACTGGCAATGGGCAACCGCCCCAGCAGGCACCGGCGCAGCAAGCCACAGGCAACGGGCAACTGCCCCAGCAGGCATCGGCACAGCAAGCCACAGGCAATGGGCAACCGTCCCAGGACACTGGCAATGGGCAACCGCCCCAACAGGCACCAGCGCAGCAAGCCACAGGCAATGGGCAACCGGCCCAGGAAGCCACTGGCAACGGGCAACCGCCCCAGCAGCCGCAGCAGCTTGAGGGTGAGGAGTTCAAAATTGCACAAGAAGCGCGCAAGCGCAAGAACCATGCCAGGTATATGCGCTTCTACAGGTCATTGACGGGCGTCAGGAGCGGGGCATGTAAGAGTGGTTCAACTCTTGACGGGGCAGGGTTTTGATTTTGCAAAGCCAATTTTCTGACTCAGGGATTGTTGGTGCTTTAAATTGAAGTGGTTTGACTTTGACTGCGATGAGGACACCAAGTGAGATCACAGCGCTGGCCGACAAGACCAAAAAGCAATCTGGTGCCGAGCTTGGACCATTGTTCATGTCGAACTTTGTGACAGTTTGCACTGAGTGGGCTTTGAAGTAGCAAACACGATGGCGTCAAATCAAACGTGACCGCTGGCCTCGCACTTTTCCAAAGTCCAGGGTCGTCTTGCTGATATTGCGGCCTCGGAGAGTGGTTTCGGAAAGTCCCTCCACTCACTGTTTTAGAATCTGCAAAGTTCCTGATTTTGCAGTCCATGTGAACTCTTGGAGCCAAGTCCTATTTCTGCAATCATAGTTTCTCAACAGGGACCGAACAGGCAACTTCACATGTCTGTACCTGGTTTCCATGAACTGGTGAGCACATGAATGAAAACCAGCTACCGACACCTGACCTGGAGTGGCATGGGGTTGAACCTTGAAGGGAAACACAGCCACACACTTTTGATTGTTGTTGACGTGGACTCACTTGGCCTGAATAATTTAAGTGATTTGTGATTTGGTACCAATTTGATCTCAATTCCCATAGACTCAAGCCTCACAGACATGGGTGCATGGCAGTTTCATGCAGTTTCCTTTTCTCATGGCCACTTGGGGAACATGAGCTCTGATTGAGGGATGGTTTGGCAGAGGTGTATTTAGGGAACTTTCAATCTGTGGAACTTAAAAGGTCAACCCGTTTGCAGAAAGGTCTTCCACTCACCAAACTTGAGCCGGTGCAAGGGTTGGCCAGTCTTAAGAACTTGAGTTGAATCTACAACTGCCATCAACTTCAAGAAGACACACAATTCCATTGTTGATCTCAGGGGGCAAAGAAGGATGCCTTCTCAAACCTGAGCCCATGCTCTCATTTCATGCTTGTCCAATCCCAAACCCATTTATTTAGTGGGAGTCACATTGCTGCTACAGGGGGGGCTTTGAGTGTGACACAGTTTTCACTGAGACCCTGAGAACAAAACAATCAGCTGCCCACACTTGAGCCCTCTGTTCCCAGCTCCATCCCTGGCCCTGAACCTTCCACCAACCCACTGAGCATATCGGGCGGGCCAGTAGCACATCAGCCAAGAGGTGTGCTCCTAGCTGTGAATCCGGCTTGGGTCCAACTTCATTATGCCAAGATTTCATGGCCAGTATATGGACACAGGGGATCAGGCTCTACCCTTTCAACTCCAATCAGCTTTGGGAACGAGCATGTCAACCTGAGGATGTTTTGGGGCAGGGCTTCCTTTAAGCGGATGTCATTGTTGGCATTTGTCTTCAATCTTCAAGTAGTCCACTTGCATTGATCGAAGGTAGTCACTATGTTGGTCCAACCACTTGGGTGACTTTTCAGGGATTGGGTAAACTGACACACACCTGGCCACCGGCGCGGAGCGTACTGAAAGCCAGTATGCGTACGAAATGAGACCAAGTCACTGTGCCAGCCATGGTTGCTGCTATCTGTTCAAACGAACGAGTCATGAGGCACAAGTGATTGGCAAGTGGCTTGCGCGCGCCTTCAGCTATTTGCCATGGGCATGTCAGCCTGTGAATTCGCGCACGCGTGCGTGCACCTATTTCGCGCTCGCGTGTTTGACTGTTCCGTGGGACGCCGCCCCGTGCGTTCCAGCACATATGCACACACGCCAAAATTGGGGAACCCTGGAAAACACACTTGCCCTTAATAAGACCAGCTTGTTTGTTTGAACTCAGACTGTGTGGATCCCTGACTTGCTGGTGGGAAACCCGGGATGCTTTAAAACTGCAAATTTGCGGGTTTACTTGATCCGGCAAGTGATCTTGGGCTGGTGCCTCGTGCGTGCCAAGGTGCAGACCGATCCCGCTGGATGAGTGAGCTGTATGAATCTTGGCTTGGGGCCAGTGAGGACTGGACACGAACATCGGTTCTCACAAGGATTCGGGACAAAGATGGCACCATCACAAGAGGTGTGAAAAGGTGGATGACGAAAATCCAGCTCGAAAACAAGCTGGGCTCCTCCGTTGCCATGGCCATTGTTGACCACAAGCAGCAGCATGTTGCCTCAGAGATTCGCTACCACCCAGACGCCCCGGGATGCGAGGTGCCTTGTGGGCGGTTTTGAGTTTTCGTTGCACCAACACACCCCAAGAAAATTTGTGGATAACAACCAACTGCAGGACCATTTGCAGCTTCTTGCCATGCCCACTAACGAGACCAATTCTACCCTGGATTGGGGCTCTATTATGAGGGGCCAAAATTGAATGGGTCGAAATAGATTGGATTGGTCCTTTGGGGGCAGGAGTCTCGGCAGTACTTTGTGCTGGATGAGGATGCCACTGAAGAAAGAACAGAGACCTGGGTTGAGAAGCTGTTTTCGGCCCGTGATGACTCAACCTCAAGCAGTTCCAGGTCCAGCACGGAGTCGGACAAGAAGAAGAAAAAGAAGAAGGAAAAAAAGGCAGCTAAAAAGGACACAAAGACAAAGGAGAAACCGGAGGCAAAGGAGACAAAGAAGGCAAGTGCTGAAGGTAAGGGCAAACGGAAAAGTGGAAAGGGCGCTGAGGGCTCCAAGAAGAAGGCCTGGGTTGGGGCTTGACTGCGTGAGTGTACTAACAATTCAAGAACACAGTGGTCCAAGTTGTCCCAAAAGAAACTCGCTGATTTGCATGTGGCATCCCACCGTCGGGGTATGAGACTGTCATGAGATCCAATGGGGAAGCACTGATCATGGGTAACCCTCAGTACTACTTTGTGGGATTCAGGATCCGCAGCAGCAATTTGCCTGTAGCAGCATTCAGTCAGCTGCCAAACTCCCTGTGAAGGGGCACTGAGTACTTCAGCATGAGGGCCATCGATCCTTTGAAGCCACCGGATGAGTCCGTCAGGGTTGCCTGGTCTGGCATGCCCAGCGCAGCCAAATCTTGGCAGTCAGGCGGAGCTCGTGCTTGGTCCAGTCTCATTTAGTGTCACAGGCACTGATGCGCAAGCCGACCCCGAAATAAACTAATTTGAGGGGTGGAACGCCCCATCTCCAAAATAAACCAATTTGAGGGGTGGAACTCCCCTTCTACCTTGAAACCAATCCAAACTCCCCTGCAAAAGAGCTTTTATAGGAATGGGGTTTGTTCCCATTGAGGATTTCCACTCCATGAAAACACCCTCCTAAAACCTGGGGGCTGGCACAGGAGAAGATGAGTGAGGAGGACAAAGCTCGTGGAGAGCTGATTAAACAGGCCAAGAAGGCGTGGCCAAGATTGAATGCAGTTTCCTCATCCACCCAACAAGACTCCAGAACTTTGCATCCAAAAAAAGATCCTTCTGACAAGTAATTCACTCTCCCAATTAAGGGGGGGGTGTGCGTGCCAACATTGACTGACATTGCGCCCATCTCCGGAATGCGAAAGCACATGTGCTGATTTTGTTTTGGGTCAAGGGTCTCAGTGCTGTGCCACTCCACCTAAAGATGTTCAATGCAAGAAACTTATTCACGGGGCCAAGATTCCTCCCAACTGAAATCAACTTCTTCAATTGGCCATGACATGTCTCCCATCCAAGTTCATGTGGAGTCCCCTGCTTAGTGACCATGAGTCGCACACCTTCAAGCTTCAAAACTTTTGGGATTTGGAGCAACCCACCTTCTAGACCATGAGCATTGAATTGTTTGACTACGAGATTTATCCAACCACACAATTCTGGGAATTGGAGCTGTTCACAGTTTTGCCCGTGAGATTTATCCCTTGAATGTTTTCCACCCTCGTAAGATCTTCAATTCCAGGATTTTGGAGCAATCTGACCACATTTAGATCTTCGGGACTTCCATCAACATTCCGAACAATCCACCTAGTTGACCCCGGGGTTTCTTCCACCTAAGATCGTCAAGGATTCTGACATAAACTTGAAAAGGAGCCCTCTGGTTTAAACCCTGACTTGGTGTTTGGCCTGCCCAGCTTGGCCAGAAACTGGACCTGGCCGGTCGCAAGATCAAAGAAGCTTCTGCGGTGAAGCAGTGGCCCGCTGAAGACTTTGGGATGTCTTGGCCCCAGCTATTGCCATGTCCATAATTGATCTAGAGCATGAGCCAACCTCAGGGGCATCAACATGCGGGAAGCCCTGGTGCGGGATGTGGAGGATACTGTGGCCAAGATGCAGGCTTGCAGATCGCAGCTGCAAAGCTCCATGGACAAGGATGAGGCAGAAATGGTCATGCAATTCCATAACAATTTTTGACATGTGGGGATGCACCATGTGTGAGAGCCTGCATGTGAGTCATGTTGGCTGATTTCCTGAAAGGACGATCATATCCGCACTCACTCGACTGCATTTGATGAAATCCTGACGCAGCTGGATGAGATGGTGCAGCCTTTGGTGAAGAAGCGCCGTAAGATGGCAGGGGCAAAGAAGTAGTCAGCACTGGCTTTATGGGGCACTCGGGCTGGAGGCACATGCATGTGGCTTTTTGATCACCTATGTCCCAGCTCAGCTAAATCAAAACCATTAAATTCTGGGGTCACCCTGCCATCTGGTGTTGCCTGGCCTCCTTGGTGTCTTCCGGCTGGAGTGCTCCTGCAGTGGCAGTGTGATGGGGTACCCTCTTTCCAACAATCATGGAAGTGCACAAAGGGGTTCCCCAAAAGGAAAATAGTCTTCCAAAGCTCTGGTCAACTTCCATGATTGTTGGAGCGGGAGAGGGTAGTAGCTGGATGGGAACGAGGGAAAAGCTGGAAGAACGAGCCAATGTCCAGGAGCACAGCTGCCCTGGACTTGGAAAATAGGTTCACATGGGCAGTTGGGGGATTCATGCAAATTCTTGGAGAGATTCCCTTTAAACTTCAAGCCCTGACAGTTTGTAATAGCCTGCAGCTGTAGAGGGTTAAACTCTGGCACACTTGAGGGGAATGTGTCGAATGACCATTGGTGACGAAAATGAAAACTGAATTCAATTTGGAAGCCGTTTGTCAAGACTTCTGTCAATTGTGATTTGAGGAATTGAGCACATGAAGGGCCCCTGTCCAGAATGGTTTCTAACATCAGAGCAAATGTCAGCTCAACATCCTGGCATTGTGACCGAACTGGGAAATCCCATTTATATTTGGTAGACACCACTTACTGGAAAATTAGCAGGATCCTTGAAACACCAAGTCAGAACTTTCTTACAATTCATTGTTGACCGCAACCAGCTCTCCTGTGTTTGCCATCCTGGGGATGTCCTAGCAGCTGGGGACCGCTGCATGTGGGGCAATGGCAGATTCAATTTCATGGCAAAATAGCCACTTATGTGCCTGGGACATCCTAGGCTTTCGATGATGCTGGAGAAAAAGAACCAAGTCCTCTTAGACAGACTGGGAATTGGAGCCATGATTCACCATGTCGATTAGATGTTCAACAATTCGGGGGCAATCAGACTTGTTTGGCCACAATGTTTCAAGACTTCCCCACCTAAGATCTTCGAGAATTCGGACAAACTGGGTGTTGTTTGGGGCTGCAGCACGTTGTCTTTACATTGAATGGTGACTCCCGGTGTTGAAGGCTAGACGCTTTTCAAGAGTCATACCCAATCCAAATCCGCACAGTTTTCAGCCCCTGAATGCATTCCATGGCACCAACCCTAACCAACCCTTCCTCTTTGCGTTTCAAACCTGCAAACCCAACAAGTTGCCAACCCCTAAATGCAGCGCACGGTGTCCCAACCAACCCCCCCTATAAGTTTCAATCCCTCAACCCAAAAAAATCCCAGAAAGTTTCCAACCTCAGACACTTTAAACATTTATAGCTTCAACCTACTGGCTAAACAAATCCCAGGCAGTTTTGATGCCAACCGCAACCAATCCCACCCCAAGAGGTTTCAACCCCTGACTGTACAGATTTAAACATTGCAACAAGTTTCCAACCTCAGACAGTTTAACCGTCACACTTCCTAAACAGGTCCCGGAAAGTTGTCAACCCTGAATGCAAGGTGTCAACCCCAAACAACCCCCCCCCCATAAGTTTCGAACCCTCAACCCCAAACAACTCGCAAACAGTTTCCAGATTCAGGCACTTGAGACATGTGACACACACACGCACACACAGACAGCCACGTGCATAGACTGGATCTCTTGCCATCAATTGGGACGGTGTTCTCGTAGCCGCTCACAGTGTGCCCCATCGTGCGGGTGCGAAGGCCAAATCACGCCACCTCCTCCTGGGCCTTGTGGACTGATATCGATCGGTCTTCCCAGCTCAAAAGGCACTCACCGCGTTCGTGCACCTTGTGCTGGCCCAAATCCACCTGCAGCTGCGATCCTTGTACCGATGCAATTCCACCGTGCAGCTGCAAATGCCTCGTCCATCATGCTTATCCACACACACACACCCACACACTTGCACACTGAGACTCCCGAGGAAGGGTGCCAAGCAAGTTTGAGGCAACCACAAAATGGATTCACACTTCATGATTTCAAGTCAAAGTGGATTCCTTCGAAACTGTTAAAATCCGACAAGAAGCACACCCTTCAAGCAAAGAACACAGAGCCAAAGGGCCAATGTATAAACACCGGCGCCTTGTTTAACCCCCTTCCCCCCCCAAATGACTGGGGATGAATGCCGTTTTTGATTGTGTGTGGCTAGTTGTCGGTTCCCCCGAAATCACATGGCAGGTGATGCGCCAGCAGAGGACAAGCAGCCCTGGCTACAGAACATGCTGGAGAAGATTGGTGATGGAGCCGGCCTCTTAGCCTTTGCCAAAACTTCCCTCGAAAAACGACAAGCCCATTTGTCATCATTGGATGGGGTTAGCACTGAGCACCTTCGTAAGCATTTAAAACCAGCCAGTCTGGCGATCATGTTTAGCAATTTGCTATCATTTTGGAGTGGCCTGTCCTTGTGGGAACCAAGCAAATGCCCAGGCATCCTCGATCGGTGCCATGATGCGGGAGACGCAGACTGTCCAAGAGGCGCCATGCCATGCAATGTGGCCACTGGTGTTGTGCTGTTGCATGAACCGTGAGAAATCATTACTGCCACTGTTGCTGGCCCATTGGCCCCTTCCAAAGCAAAAAAAAACTGTCACTTGATTTTGCCCAGTGGTAAATGGAAGTGCAATGTGTGCTGCTGCTTGATGAGTGATTGAAAATCTAAGGAGGCATGTGGCCATGTGCGGGAAATCACAAACAAGCTAGCCAACTTCAAGAGGCTCGGCAATGCGACGCGCGACTTCAGCAGGCATGTGCCCACACCCGTGGCCCCTTGCCAAATTTGATGGTGACCTGGAGACCCACCTGCCACTTAATGATTAAACGATTCATTCAAAAGTGGGACATGCTTTTGTTCAGGGCTGCCGAACCAGCAATCAACCAGCAATGGTGCTGCAAGCTTCTTTTGTGTGGCATGGGCCACTGGTTAATAAACAGGAATGCCCTACTACCAACCCGGGTCCTTCATTGATGGCCTTATTCCCTTACCATATTTTCTGAGAATGATTGAGGAAATCGAATATGTGACTATTCCGATGAGTTCAGGGACCACCTCGCAGAAGTGGGTGTACTGGGATTGTCCGATGCTTTGTCCACGGAATGTCCTGCAGTTCCTCTTTGACGAGTCGGGCCTCTCTATTGATGATGAGACTGTGCGGCAGTATTGGTGCCATGCTCGTGAAGCTGGTTTGCCTTGGGCCTGTGCACAGCCTGATGAGGAGTCATGCATACCACTGAAGCTGTTTGGTGATGATGATGCCTGGTCCAAATAGTCATTTTAGCTGTCCGATTTCCAGCAGTTAAGATTCCTAATTGGCACTTTTCGGGAAGCCCGGAATGGAACATGGTTTGTGTGACTTGTTGGCATGCAGGCTCGCATTGGCCCCCCTGGTGGCGAGAAAGTATATGCAATATTTCTGAGTTGCCCTCTGTTTCGACCTAGATGTGGTAGACAGAGCCGCTGGCTTCTTTGGAGTATGAGATCAAGCATTTACTTGGGACCGCCATCACTTCGACCTATCTTGGCCAAGATTGTGGCATCACTTTGGGAGTGCTTTGAGAACAAGCTTCCTCGCAGTGGGTGTTACTTTCAGGTGACTGAGATTGGAGGAGACTGGAAGTATTTACGCGAACTGTTTGAGTTTCAATCTCATTGGCGTGGCCATCACATCTGCCATTTCTGCAATGTGACCAAATTGGGCTACTTGAAATTGCATGACCCCACAGCCTGGCATTCGACCGCCAACTTCATTTCAACTCAGCTGCCAGATAATCCGGTGCCTCTTATTCTACTACCTGGATTCGATATATCCATGGTACAACTCTGTCAACTTCATCACTTGAATTTGGGGCTGTTGTGGACGGCTAACGGCTCGACCCTGGTCTACCTACTTGAGGGTGGCTATTTTGGTGACCCCACACTACCATTCAAGACCCTCCTCGAGCAGAGCTACACCGATTTTTTGCAATGGTCGTCGCAGTTCAAAGTGCGACATAGTCAACGCAAATTTACAAGTGGTTTGGTTCTGAAAAAGGACTCGGGTGCGTACATGACTGCAAAAGGTCATAATAGCCGTGTGATCACGCAGTGGCTCGCTGACTGTGCTCTGAAGGCGTGGGAAGGTCACCTGGGGGCTCCATCGCGCAATTTTGGAAAATGGCTACTTGCCCAAGGTGGCGCACCGGCCATTGATGATTTTCTTGCACCCACTGCGCTGGCAATGTTGCTTGATCTTGGCACCTTTTGGGTTTTTGGGTATGAGTTGTTGTTGTGCTTGTTTTTTTTTTTTTTTTAATTTGACTGTTGCCACCTCAGGTCTTTTAAGTGGGCTTTTGGCGGCCACTCCAAAATAGCTTTGCGAAACAACACATTGACTGTCGGTGTTGGCTAAGGGCATCAATCAGTCGCTTCTTCAGCATCTCGGAAAGATGCCCGCGGTTTCTGGTTGATTCAGCTGGACCGGAGACACATTACTGCAGCTGGTGTGTGGTACTTTTATGTGTTTCAAGTTTTTGCCCGGCGCCCAACAATTTATTCTCCCACTTTCACTGCATTTGAGGATGGCCTCTTTGGCAAACGGCATGTTTGAACACGGCCGAACGTTTCTTCGGATGCATGTGGTGCTCGCGAGACTTTCCACAAGGACTGTGCTTCAAATTTGAAGTGACACAATTGCGTGCTTGGAATAGTGACTGGCTGCAGGAAGTGCCGGAAGTGGTGGATCGTAAAGCCGAAGTTCCATCTCTTCTGGGAGTCCCTTCAAAGGGTGAAACGGCACAGACACTTGAATGATTTAGTTGGGGTGATTGTGTGGTGGGTGCATTTGCTAAAATCTAAGGACACAACCAGAGGTTTGTGCACGGATTCATCGATGAGGATGCTATGGGTTGGTTGGCAGGCCTGAAAGTTCATCCCCGCCGTTATGAATACTCTGTTTTGAAGAGGGCAGGGTGGCGACTTCGGGCCAATGCCTTGCGATGGGCCCGCATCAAAGAACACATGCGCAGGCAGTGACATATTGGATGCGGCTCAAAAAACCTGTACTAAAATGGCATCATGGCATGAATGAGTCAGATGGCAAAAACCTGAAAAAAACCTACCACTTTAATTTGAGCCACACCCAAATGAGTCACTGCTGAGTTCGTGTGTAACGCGAGTTGGGTGAACATCATCCTGAGCGCTGTCAAAAAATGCGAAGAAGCTGCGGAAACCATGGCTGGCCACAATAAATTATTGAAATACGTGAAATGACGACTTTTTGGGGTGCCTTCTAAACGGGGGCTCGACGTAACCAATTACAACGACCTGTCATTGGCGGGGTGTATGTTGCACGACTAGGCTTTGGCGGGTGGCTGGAATCTGAAGGTATATATATATATATACAAATATTGGTTGTGTAGGGGCATTCCGGGCAAAAAAGGGATGCCAACGAATCTTTCAGCCTTGTGAACGGGTTCGGCTCAGATCCTTTTCGCGCCGGGGCGAAACCAAGGGTTGATCCTGTCCGGGGAGCCGAGTCTCATGTTGACAGGCTTGCTGGCTCGATGGCTGAGAAATGGAGTCGAGAAAAGCCATCCAACTGGTGGTTCCTTTCGGGCACCCAACTGGGTTCATTCCCTCATTGCTTTCCTGCAGATGGCCATAGGAAAATAATGTGATCGCAAAAAGTGCACAAGTTGTGGGGAATATCTTCGTGAGGACTGCCTTAAACCCACCCTGAACCCTTGCACCCCCAACCTAAAGACGCCGCAGTTTCCTTTGGCTTTTAAGTGTGTTGCAGCAACATGGTTGGTGCTTACTAGTTTGTTTCCGCGTTTTGGTTTTGATGCTTAAGAAGTCATTTTTGGATGCCTTAATTACCCCAATTTACCCCGCAGCCTGGGCCCGCAGCCTCATTTACACGCCTTTGTTCGTCAAGACCTCGCGTTCTGTTGGGTAATTTTCCGAAGCCCTGTGCGAAGTCGTTCGATTAAGTCTCATGATCCTTTTGATGCTGCGGATGGACGAAATCCATTTCGCCCCAAGAAATCCTTATTTCCAGCAGCCTCATCTACCTTCTTGCAGTCGCGGCTTTGTCCTCCATGCACTTCTCCATTGAGTCCAAGAACTTAAGTGCAGCTTTTCGCCCATGGACAGTCCCCTATTAATAAACTGGGGCTGATCAATCTGGAGTCAGCACTGGAGAAGAACACTAGGGTCTACTCTTTAAACCACCCCCCGAAAGGGTATAAAAGCAAGGCCCCATTTTTTTGGTAAGTACAACAAGGCCTTCTTGGCACTTTCCTGTTTTTCATGCTGAGGATGCTGGAAATGCAAGGGATGCAACCACACAACTTACAGGAAGAGACCCAATCTTCGCGCTCAAGATTTTAAGACTTTCAGACACGCAACATTGACCAAGCACAGAAAATACCAGAGATGTGGGGAATGCTGGGAATGGAGCCGGCTAGCCACAAAAAAGTGCAAAATACCAGGTTGTTCAATATTTTCCAAAAGCAACCATCAAAAACCGATACTACCTGGATCATCCATCGCTACTTTTATTTCTGCCTCCCCCCCTGTTCGATACATAAATGGGAAAATGGTAGCACTTTTCTACCTTCTTTTGCTTGCGAGCGTTTTTTTCCGATTCGAGCATTAATTTTGTTCGGCCACATTGTTCCATCAAGACAGCAGGTGTTGGTTTTCCAAAACGAGCGCAAAACGCGCAAACGAGCGCAAAATAAGCGCAAAAAGGGCGCAAATTTGCGCAAAAAAGTGCAAAAGGGCGCAAATTCCAAAAAAGGTACGAATTCGACACTCGTCCGGTCGACTCATTCGATCCCTCGAGCATTTTTTTCCCAAACGAGCACTTTTTCTGTGGACGTTGTGGCCGGGGCAGAAATATTTCGTAGCACAATTTTAGGTAGCGTTGGATGACCCTGGTAGCAACCCCCTCAAATACCCTAAAAATCGACTTCCAAAAGCACGATAATGCAGGGGATGTTTCGCAGTAACTGCTCCGTACAGGTGGGGAATTGCAAAAAACACTCTTTTTTGCAAATTTCTAGAGTTCCTCAAAGTATCACTGCATTTGGCCCCACCCAAACCCCTAACATGCCAATTCCAACATCGCTTGAACAGCAAAACACAACTAGTATCTGCAAAAAGAGAGACAAATTCATGGCAACAAGATAATCCGGATGATGCTGAGGATGCAGATCCTGCGCGTCCGAGGGAAATCCCCCCCCTAGAGACCTAAAGACCCAAAAACTCTTGAGAAATACAGGTTTTGGACACCCAGCACAGCATGTGCAAAGAATAGCAGTCCCAAAAGCCTTCGGCTTTGATAAGAGATCCCGAAAAAAGACCAAGTTGCGGACTGCCATCTACACGCTCGACTGGCGTCGGCGGATTGGCGTTCTTCAACAGGTTGGGGTGCTGGTATTAGTCCGTGACATACTCCATAGTTTTTTATTTCGCAAGATCTGTCTTTGTTTTGTTGGCGGCTCCCAGCCATGCGGTTCCTAAGCTTTTTAGCCTTTTAGTGTTTAGTGGGGGGTTTTCCCATGTAGCCCACGAAACGTTCGTCACTTTTACCGGGGCATTTGAATACGGGCAGCTCGGTTTTTGTGTCGCGCCTGGCAGGCGACTGCAAGAGGTGCTGCTTCTATCCCAAGGGCCGGTGCCAGAATGGCTATGAGTGCAGGCCGGCGGTTGGACCGGGAGAGATGCGCGAGATGCCTGTTTCTCGGGGGAAAAATATAGGGTAACCTCAAAATGGAACCCTGGTAAGTGGCAACATAGACTAAAACCTGCGGAAACCTGGTGGTTTAATTTTGACCCACACGCATATGGCAGTTGTTGTCAAAACCGTTTTGGATCCCATTTTGGTTGGTAGGTGGATTCACCACCCAGTTAGAACCTGTTTTAGTGGGGAGGATTGGGAGGTTCACTGAGGGTACGGGCTGTTGACCCGTGGCCATTTTTTGTTGTTGCGGGGGGACGTCATGTTTCGTTTGCTGTAAAAGCGGGCAGAGTTTGGCATAGAGTTTTTGGTCACTCGTTGCGGGTGACATATGACATCACCATATGGTCGACTTTTCATGGAGCTCCCGTTTAAAAGGATGATGCTGAAACGGGGGCATGCAAATAACCCAGTTCCTCGACAAAGCTTCCACACGTGTGCCGAGCACTCTTGCGCAGAAAGACGTTTTTTCCCTACCACAAACTGGCGGAGCGCTCTTTGAGAACAAAGTTGTGTTTATCTCGAGTTGCAAGTCATTGTAACAGCTGGTGCGCCAAGATCCGACCTGAGATTTGCTAACTCAGGTTGTGGACATACATGCGATGGCAGACGCACATTGTCCATGTAGCATTTGTATGGCCTCTTAATTGCTTTTGTTTTGTTGCCAGCGAGCAACAGCAAGTTGCTCATAGTTCCGCAGGCAATTTCAATGGAGAGGGCCAGGCCCAAGGCTTTCCTGCCGGCTTTTCCGGTGCAAAACTTTGCTCAGCGGTTTGTCCCTGGATTTGCAGGCTTTCTATAACTGCCCCGTGCCGTTTTTTTCTTCCTCCGAAGACGCCCCCAAGCACCCTTGCCCCTATTTCTGCCTCACCCAAGCGTATTTTCTTGTCGGGAAACCTCTAGCGACCCCTCTGCAAGTACGGCTGGGGTTTCGGTCATCATGGGTGAGCCCATGTCAACCACGAACTAAGCTTGTGACGTGCGTAAATTGATAACAGTTGCTGGAACGAATCAGGGAGCTTCCACAGGCTTGATACCGTATGTTTTTGATTTTCCTCTGTTGGTTTTAAAAGGGATGTATTACTACTGGACATATTTCCATTTTTGCTCCAAGGGACTTCAGCAAATGAAGGGCATGACTGCTTTTTTTGGAGGACTCGGCGTAGAGGTCTGGCCAGTTTGTTAATAAGGGGGTGGTCCCTCCAAAAGTAGCGATGCCCCACTGAAGCCAGCAGCACCGCCTATTAATAAAGTGGGATTGATTAATCTGTTCCCATTGAAGAATCATTCGGGTGGAATCCACTGATCTGCGTGAAGCGACGGTGTAGGAAGATGCTTGTAGAGAACGATGCAGAATTCAGGGGCCCCTTTCGACGAAAAAGGTGCACCCTGTTTTTGGGTTGGAAGTTTGCATCCAGGTTCTGCCACTTCGACCACGACAAGCGCAAGCGCCCGGGCCCCGCTTGCCCCTTTTGCCCCTTTGCCCCAGGCACTCCAAGGAAGCGTTTCCAGCCCAACGGGAGGGTGGGCCTCAAAAAAAGACACGCCCGTCTATCCGGTTCCATTTTAGGGGGGTTGCTTCTTTTTTGGGGAGGACTCACCACCCTATGAAAAAGAGCCCGCGATTCATGCATGCGAGGGTCGACGTTTCGAACAAGTTCACGGGCTTTCCTTAAATCAACGGTGCAGGTGCAAGACCTGCCAAAAGTGAACGCTCTTTAGGCGTGTTGTTTTTGCCATCCAGTTTTCCGGTTGCCCCGAGCCGTTCCCAAATTCTTGGAACCCAAGCTACCCCAAATTGGTGGTTTGGAGTGGTGGCCTAAGGGCCAGGGGAACCTTTGAACCTCTAGTTCTTGTAGAGGGTAAAACCCCTCCCCCTAACCCAAACCACTCAGAGGGAAGCCGATTCCTGGTTGCTCCGAGCATGCCATTGCGCAAAAAGCAGGTTTCCTTCTGCCGTCGCAGAAGCACAAGACGAGCTTTCGCGAAAGCCACGATGGTCCTGGGACTCCGATTCTCATTCCATTGTAGTAAACAACAATTTGATTTTAACGCGAGAGAGAGAGAGAGAGAGATAGACAGGGGAGCTTAAGCCTGGTTGAAACAGCACAGTCCCCCCCCCCCAGCCTTCCGCGGCCCGAGGCGTTAAGAAATCCGGCCCGGGCCCAAGGTGAGATGGTTGGAAAAGCGAGGAGCAGCACCAGCGAATCTAGCCGGTGACCTGGTGAATTGTCCCAGTAGAAACACCGGCTTAGCTAAGCTTGTGCTGGGTCTGGGCATTGGTCGTGAAGCAAACACTTATTTTTTGTGCCAAACTACTCGGTTGGAAGCGCGATGCCA
The DNA here is from genome assembly GCA_963377175.1 of Effrenium voratum. Taxonomy (NCBI): domain Eukaryota; class Dinophyceae; order Suessiales; family Symbiodiniaceae; genus Effrenium; species Effrenium voratum. The sequence continues at coordinate 152,996 of CAUJNA010003250.1, forward strand.
AGTTTGCTTTGCGCATCGCTGCTTGGCGCGTTTTCTGCGGGAAGGCCAATTGAGGGCTTGTGCAAAGAGTTCAGAGACATGCCCCGGAGCCAATCCCCTCCGTTCCCGGGAGTGGCCTCGGCTCCAAGCGCCGAGGCGAGGGCCATGGGCGCGGGGCCCAGGGTTCCGCGTGAGATTCTTGCGTGTCCATCCTTGCCGGAAGGTGGTCGGGCGGCCGGTGTGAGGTTGCCAACGGCCCCGGGAGACCACTACAAAACTTTTTCAGCGACCTAAACTGGCAAATGGCACCAGTTTGAAGCAAACCTGCAACGCAGCGGATCCTGAATCGGTTGGGTCTTCACTCATCTCACTCCCCACAGCCTTTTGAGAGGGTTTTGGGATGCAGCCTCTCAAAGGGCGGCAGACTCGGCGGATTTCCTCCTTGGACTTCATCGCGCGCGCTTCGACTTGTATCACCTTCGCTGGTCTGCAGAGATCGGCTTCATTGCTCAACGCGAAGGCTGCCGGTGCCACGCAGGGGGTCAACGCTCCCGCGGCGAATCCGCCGGAAAAAGGGGGGAAGGTGAATCAAAGGAAGGGCCGTCTCTTGGGACTGAGGTTCCAAGCAACTTGGAGCAAAACGTGAACACGGATCCAACAAGTTCCGAACACATCCGCGCCATCTTTGAGCACTCAAAGGCTCTGAAAGGAACGCCGAAAGGAGGTTGCTGAACAAGACCTCGCCACTGCAGCAGACTTTACCTCCAGGAGATGAGGGACAGGTAACCCTCAATGATTTGGTTTTGATTTGAGGTTTGGATTTATGCATTTGAACCCCCAGTTCCTTCTTGGGATGCGTATCAATAATTACCATCCCGGAACACTTCCAAACACCGATTGGGTTTGTCTCAACAGTAGACCCTGCAAATTGCCCTTGGTTTTTGTTGAACCTCCCTGCAAAACCCGGAGCCACCCGCCAAAGTGGTGATGACCCGCCAAAGTGGTGGTCATGGTTGTTGTTGGGAATTTTCCATTTTTTTGTTTATTGTGGTTTAGTGGTTGAAGTCCCCACTTAACTGCTATTTCTAAAAAAGAAAAAGAAACAAACTATTGCTCCACTTCCAAAGTCAACCAAGCCAAAGGCTTCCCTAAGTTGGTGGTTTGAACCTCCGGTTCTTGTGGAGGGGTATATAAATGGGACCCTTCACCTTCCCCAAGCTCCAGCTCCAAACCGTCCATTTGGTTTCCCGAAGGAACTGCAAGGAACGGCACCGAATCAAACGAGGCAGTCTCCAAGTCCAGCACCTTGCAACCTTGCAACCAAGTCCCAAAGTGTGTTTGTTTGGCGGATTTTTCAAGTGTTTCTGGCTTTGTTTTTGTTTGGCGCTTTTTGCTTTTTTTTTGTTTTTGTTTTGTTTTTGATTGGTGGATTTTTTTTAATGGGTGAGGGGGGGGGTGGTAAGTTCCTTTGTTGGGGCGGGGTGTTTTTTTTTTTTTGCGGTGAGCCAGCTGAGGCCAGAGATGCCGGCCGCGGGCTCGGGTTTTCGGATGTCTTCGGGACCGGGGGTTGGGCCGCCAGAAAAAAAAAAAAAAAAAAAAAAAAAAAAAAAACGCCATGTTGGCGGGAGGCCCTGACTGTGAGGCAAGCCAGAGAGAGAGAAGAGAGAAGGGAAGGGAAGGGAAGAGAGAAGAAGAGAGAGAGAGACGCATGACCCACATGAGGAGTTGTTTCCATGGCATGGGTTGCCTCTCACTGGACTGTTTAGCTCTGAGGGGTCAGCGTGGGTGGACAGAAGCTCTAATTGATTCATCCCCGGGGTGATTTTGCCTGTCCTGGACACGGCTCAAATCAAGCTTTCTTGGGATGCCCCCGATGTGCACTGTTTGCGAAGTGCTGAGCTGAAAAAGTGCTAGCGGTTTGTGGGCGCTTTGTTTCGGGGGAGCACCGTGTAATGTGACCTGCGGATAGCTTCGGATTCATCCGGACCCGATCAGTCAGGGGACCCCGGAAAAGTGGATTGGGAAACCTTACATGGGAACCGCGCCTGGTTACTGTCCTCCGATAGATCCGGGGTGAACATGACCCTCTTTCCAACTATGTGGATTAGATGGAAGTGCGCAGCTGTCTAGATGGCAATCCACCACCCCCCACTGTCATGACCTTTCGGGTAGCCCTTCCATCAAAGCCGTAAAGAACGCACCTCCCTCCTAAGAGAATCCTTCCTCATACTCCCTCGTTATTCACCCCCTGCGGAGTTTCTTGGATTTTTGATGGCCAGCTGCTGCTGGTGCCGGTCTCTCAAAATCAACCAAGGGCTTTGCTTTTTACATCCGGGGTTCCCATTCTCCAGGGTGTTTCTGTTGGCTGGCCGGCAGGCTGATTACCCTCTCCCGAGGGCATCGCTGTAAGGGCTCACACGCACGCACGCACACGCGCTCACACGCACGCACGCACACGCGCTCACACGCACGCACTCACACGCACGCACACATGTAGGCACGAGCGCACGCTTGCACACATGCAATCACATATGTGCCACGAGCGCTTTGCGCACACGCACACGCGCACACGCGCACACGCGAACATGCGCCACGCACATGGTCATGGAGGCACGCCCGCACGCGCACGCACCCACGCACATGGGACCATCGTCTCGGGTTTTGTGCTGTTTTCCCAATGGAAGTGGACGACCGGGAGGGTTGGAAGGCTATCCTTTTGGAAAGGCCCGCAACACCACCCGGAAAGCAGCGGAAGCAGCATTAATCTGCTTTTTTTGTTTGGGGGTTTGGTGGGCGTAAAACGAGCGAACACCCATGATGCGGTGGTGCGGGTCCTTTACATCCCCAACGTCGGGTTTGGATATTGCTTGTGGAATATAAGCAGCCCCCCTCGGTGTAGAAGCCCTTGACACGGGGAGCTGTTTATCTCAGCGGAAAAGGGCAAACCTTGGTTTTGGGTAGAACATCGGCAGCAACTCCTCGTCATTTCGCCCAGGCAAACCTCATGCCGCCGACGCCAAATGCCCAATGCCTGGCGAATGGAATTGCCCAAGTTGGGGGGCTCAGTCTTTTCCATTGTCCCATGCCAGGGGCCAGCCATAGCTCACTAGCTGATTCAGCTGGGTCCAAGGAACCTTGAGGCTTGGTGCACAAATTGGTAGAACCAGACCCCTGCCATGTCTCCAGGGAGACCGACAGCACTTAATCCGTGGTTGTGCAAACCATGGCTTAAAAGAGTGGTTGAATCGATTTCCCTACGCTTCCAACTTCAAGGTTTGTGTAGCCAGGGCTCCCGGTGCACATCCACCAAGGTTTCGGCCCACCTTGAATGGTTTTACGTGGGTAAAGCGCACAAAAGGCGACAACTACTTTTGCATGTCGAAGTCCAGTGTCATGATGCGCTGCACAAACCACATGCAATTATGCAATTGCATGCTCGGAACGCAGCCACGGCTTTCTTGCCTTTCAAGATGCTGCGTGCCTGGTTCGGCCTGTAATTAAATTGAAAGCACCTTCTGCCGAGTTCGAAGGTTTTTATCGACACCGTGACTCTGTTTCGGGTTTGGTGCATTTTCTCAAGGGATGTTAGGACTTTAGCTTTTTGCCAACTAATGAATCGGTTTTCCATTACACCACAAAAAGTTAAACTTTTAGCAGGGGAGCAGAAAGCAGCCGAGTTCTGACGTGCAATTTTTATGGCGGAGCTTCGCTTGGAAGATGCGAAAGGCGGTGCCTTGGAGCCATCTCTAGTACCCCAAATACCCCGTTTTTTTCAGGGTATCATGTCGACCCTCTACTAAAAAAGGAGGTTTTTGCCATGGAAAACCCGGTTTTCCCAAAACTACCCTACAAAACGGGTATTTTGAGTAGGGGGCATGCACCGGCACCCTTCTGAGTACATTGTCTTGGGTGTGGGGGATGAGTTTGGGTATTTGTACTGGAAAAACCCAACAGAAAATCTGCACTTTCGGGGGCTTTCCCGAAAGGCTTTGCTTCTGGACGAGATACGGTACGGTGTCCTCATGAGAATCCGAAGAAATGGCGGGTTTAGCAGGGGGTCCACGGGTCTACGTGCACATATTTGGGGGATGTGTTTCCGGCTACTCAAGAGTATGCCTGCGCAAAAGGCCGGCCCTGTTGGCAGTCCTGTTTGAAGGAAAGCTCGTTGGGTTCGCTGCTTCCCCACTTTTATATGTAGGCATCAGTGACTGAAAGTTTCTTAGATGCCCTCTAGAGCGGCTGGTGCAAGGAAAGCCCTCTCCGAACAAACCAGATTGTATTTCAGGAAGACGCCTGGAGCTTACTCACTTGTTGCAGCCAAGTTGTTGTTTGCGCGACTCTTTTTCGGGTTCAAGAACCTCCGCACGGACCTGAACGTGCATTTGTTTTTCTCTTCCAATTTTGCTTCATGAGCCAAGGGTCCCGAAAGCGCAGCGAGTCATTTCAACTCCAGTTCCTTTGGACAGCATGTTTTTTTGCTGGAAAGCCACTCGGCTTGCGCCATCGGGGCTCTGTTCCCCGAACCTCCAACTGTCACGATCCCTACATTTCCCTGTGAGGCCAGTTGAAAGACCTCAAAAAGGTCACCAGGAGGATGTTGAATATGGGGAGTCGCCCGTTTCAGGAGGCCAATCTCGGCTTTGAGGCTCGGAAATCGGGCGCAGAATGCGACTTCATTCATGTACGTCCATTTGCTTAAGAACATTTGTTATTGTCCCCTGTTGGTTTCAAAGGGAAACTATCACTACTGGATTTTTTTGTTTTTTCCAGGGGTCTTAACCAAACGGAAGTATATTTGAGTTGTTGCAAAGGGTAGCCTCCACAAAACAGCCCGCCAAAAGGAGATCCCTCAAGAGCTTCCGCGTCTTGGGGAGAGCAAGCGAAATGGCGATCAAATTGGCTGGTGGCATACTATGACTCTGTTGTTCAGTGCCACCAATTATTTTCCCCTTTTTTTTGGGTGGGGGATGAGGGAAACTTGTATATTTTGGGCGAGGTGGTAGGTCTGCGCATTCTTTTAAAATATCAAGCTCACCGATCAGGGGTAAGACCACTGATTCCACCTGTGATGAAGGTCCACTAGGGATTAGTTGAATTAATTCGTGCAGATGGTTGAACAGCAAGGTCCGAGTCTAAATGTCGACCAAACCACGCGTAGAGACAGGCGTCCTTTTAGGGGGGAAAAACCGTCTCCTTTCTGGCCACCATGAAAGGTGTTGGTGGTGATGTTTTAAGGAAACAAAATCGGGCACCCAGTGGAGATGCGGCATTGATCTCCAGGTCCTGGAGCCATGGGACACAAGGATGTCCTGCCAAATCCGGATCTTGCACCGCATTTTTTCCCCATATGTCTCAGCCGTAATCAAACAGCCGGCTGGACAACTTACTCCCCCAGTTTGTGGACTGCATACTTTTTGGGAAGACCACGTTAGTGGTAAATGTTCTGATTTTTTGGGGCAATCCACTCAGGAAGTGAGACTATGGTTTGACCACTCCTCTCGATCGGAAGTGCGTTTTCTTTGTTGGTCTTTGTTGAGGAAGTACTCTTTCTTGTCCAGACCGCAGGTCATACGGGGTGGATCCACAACACGTCCCTCAAATGGGTTGCCATAAACTGAGATCTCCAAAACTTGGTGGCTCCCAGCCATCCCCTAGCCTCGCAGTTAGTGTTTAGTGGGGATTTCCATTTAACCGACTAAAAGTTAGTCACTTCTCCTCCGGGGGATCTGAAAACGGACAGCTCAGTAAAATCGAAATCCCCGCCCCCCAAGCTGGTGGGGATGAAAGCCCGGCTCCCCGGGGCAGGCGCCGGAGGTCATGCGGCAGGAGGCGAAGCGCGAAGCCGTTCACTGGCCAATTGGTTCGCCAAAGGTGGCTGAAGGTTGAAGGCTTAACGTTTTAATCCCCGCTTTTTTTTTTTTTTTTTAACCCGTTGGCGGTTCACAATTTTGAGTGCTGAGAGGCTCAGATTCGTTTGTTCGCCGCTCAAGGGAGACGTTCTTGGCGAGCTAAGAAATCACCTCCAGGTGATTGAGAGGGTGTTTTTGCAAGGGTGGTCTGTCTTTCTGTCTAATGAATTGTGTGAATATGCTTGTGGACCAGTAGGGCCACTTTCGCAAGAAGGGGTCCTCTTTAAGGCGAGGGATTTCCACCCCATATTTCGGGCAGTGTTCAAGTACAAGGGCCCTGGAATCCTTTTGGATGACGAACATGGTCCCCGCCAACGGCCAGGCGTTTATGCAGAATGCTGGGCGCCCAAGCAAACCTCCGACAAGCCCTCCAAAACGGACGGGGGTGCACAGTAGGTGTCCTTTTTGGCTGTAGAAAATGGAGGGCGATTCCTGGTTGGACCTGGTTTCATCCAGCGCCATCTATTTCCCCAGACACGTATGAAAACACAGCACCAAACCCTTTTAGTCAGACCCCCCGGAAAAATGTGGTCCGCTGATTCTTTGGTGGGGGGCTCCCGATCCGCCTCCAAAATGATGGCGGATCGCAGTCTTCCACCTCTGTCGGCCAGATTCAGGGGACCGTCGTCTGAAAAGGACGCCTTGTCCGCTTCCACGATCAGAGAGCGGCTAAGACGTGCACATGGTAGAAGGCATCCGATTCAAAGACTCACTGCCTGAGTTCATGGGCTTGAGTCACTTTTTGGGGGTTGGACCAAAACCAGCGTCGCAGAATGGGGACCAATGCACTCAGGAACTGCAGGAAGGGACCGTCAAAAAAATCTGGGCAGGGTTGTGGGATCAAGGGGTGTATCCCCACTTCTGTGATACAAGGGAATCCCCCTGCTTAAATGGGGGTCGTAGTCTTTGGGAGACCCTTTTGTATCACAGAAGTGGCCAACTCCCACAGCCCTGGAAATTGGGCCAATGGCCGGTTGGGAACGTTCTCCGAGGGGATGCCCATGTGGCAGCCACCGATGCAGGGGGCCCTAGCAAGCAGAAGGGGAAGGATGGTTCACGCCCGCTGGTCTCCAAATTGGGGGGTTGGACCAAAACCATGTTGAGATGAGACAACCACACCTTGGCCCCCGGAAGCCAAAAGGAGGTTCGGGAAAACAATCCTGATTTAGATAATTATGACGCAGGGGGAACTCGGGGATGACCGCTCAGTTTTGCGGCTTCTTTGTTTTGGTTTGTGTTCATTTGTTCGGGTTTCAGGCCCCCCCCAAGGTTTTTGCATTGATCTGGGTTTGAATCCTGGTTTTGAGGGTCGAAACTGGCAAGCACACCGATCAGGTTACCCATCCAATCCGTTTGGAGGGAAGCTGGTGGGGCTGCACAGCTTGCCGGACTTTTTCTCTGGATGCTGGCGGCTTAAGACGCATTGCGGGGACAAGGAATCTAATGAGAAAGTGTGCGGGGGGGGGGGGGGGTTGTAAGGTCCCTGAAATGGTCAACTATGGTCAACTCTACCCTTTGCCTTTGCATGATGGAAGATGATAGCATTCGGGCGGTTTGCAAGTGACAAAGTTGCATTGCAAGTGGAAGGTACAGACGACAGCATCCAAGTAAGACAGCTACTGGAATTCCTGGGATGATCAAACTCAATCCTTGATGGCTTGCCTTGCGGAGTAGGACCAGGCCCACGAAACACAAGGGCATCTTAGATGCCTAGATGCCTGGCCATACCTGCACAAGAGCTTGCAGCATGTGCCAGTCCAAAGTTACGCACACTGACAACCTTACCAGTTGCCAAGCGTTGAAGTTGGAGACCAAACCTTCATCGATTGACCAGTTGTCGACAACGCAGCGCAATGTGGTTGCGAGCCTCAGGTCAAGCCGGGCTTAGCAAGGTATAACTTGAGCCTTTGATCCCCAAAGGGCTGGGCAGAAATTGATTTGGGGCGTGTCACGTTTGGGCGAGGGCATATATCTTGTTGCAGGCGAGTGTTTTAATGTGAAAGAACCGGGCGATACCGCGATTCTGGGATTTTAGGCTCCCCTAAATGTAAGACTCGGCCGATTGTTTGAACCAGACATTGGTTCGACACCCTCAACATGCATGTAGCCTCACTTTCACCACCTGTTGGTTGACCCAAGTCTGGTGGTGTCTTCGCCGGAAGTGACGCGGAGAGACTTTGAGAGGCAAAACAAAGCCCTTCAGGTCATAAGGGGGTATTGTACAAGGTGAAACGCAAGCGTGTTTTTCCTCTCCAGTGCAGCGGCACCTTTAAACGTATGAAACAGAGTTTCCAATGCGCACCCAGCCCTCACGTGCTGCCCGTGCCCGTGTTTTTTTTGTTTGTTTGGGGGGGGGGTTCAATTCAAGGTCAAACAAACAAAAGGCGACTTTGCTACCGGGGCTGAGCCCGTGTGGAGGGGGTGCCACCAAACCTGTTGCTTTGCTTTACCATGATACCCTTCCTCCCACTAACATGGAACATGTGGGAGACCTGCGAGATCAGTTTCCTACAGCTCGTTTATTGTTGGGAAACATTTTGCATTTGTGCTCACAGTGGTTTAGTGGGAAATCCCCCACTTGTCTGCCAAAACTTGATTTTTTGCTCCCCGTGCAACGTCAACCCAGACAAGGACGGACCCCCTATCAGATACCACGCGGGTCTTTCTTTGAACCCGCCAGAAGGATCCAACCCGAGCTCCGGCCGCGCCTTTTGGGGCGCTTCATCGGAGGCCGATGCAGCAGCTTCCTTACGCCCCGGGAGCATGGGCGCCGCCCTACCTCGTGCGGCGCTGAGTCGATGGCGGGCTTGGCGGTAAAGGGAGGCCAGACAAAAGCGCATTTCCTAGGTCCCCCAGCATCCCCAGCTAGGTGCCCGCTCTGTTACCCCTTTTTTGGTTGGGAGATTCGGTTCCCCTAGTAAAATAGACGACAGAAACATATTGCACTTGTTCAAATCTCTCTACTGGAGGGCTTAGCACATTTTGGATTTTGGGGTTGTAGAGTTTGCAGATCAATCGTTTGCTGGTTGGAATGGGGGCAAAAACCCTCCGCTGGCGATGATCCAATGTTGCCTCAGAGGACGCCAAAGAGAGGAAC